>VWPW01017347.1:135224-175608 GCA_013389825.1 Crypturellus undulatus | reverse complement strand
CGGCGGGTCCGTTCGAGCGGAGCGCGGAGCGGAGCGGCGGGGCTGGGGCGCGGGTCGGCGCGGCCGGGCAGCGCGGCGCCGCCGTCATGGGCAACACCGTGGCTCGGGAGGACTTCGAGTGGGTCTACACGGACCAGCCGCACGCCGACCGCCGCAAGGAGATCCTGGGTGAGGCAGGAAGGAGGGAGGCGGCCAAGGAAGGGGGGGGGGATCCCCGCAAAATGGCGGCGGCGCCGCCAAGGAGTGGAAGCGGCGGCGGTGCCCTGGCCGGGGAGGGGAGGCCGCCTCGGGCGGAGCGGCGGCAGCGGCGTTTTCGGAGCGAACGGCGGAAGCAGGCGTGAGCCGCCGGGCCCGTGCCGCCTGCGGAGGAGCGCCCGGCTGCTGGTCGTCGAGGCGCCGCGGTCGCCCTGCGTGGGCCCCGAGCGGCGCAGTGCGCCGTGCCGCGGGCGGCGGCGCCTCCTCGCCCCTGCCCCGGTCCCCGCGGGGCGGTGGGGAGGCCTCCTCGGCGCCAAGTGGGACACGTGGCTGCAGAGGAGGGCTTGCACCGAACTAACGGCCTCTTCCATTTACTCATCCCCCCAGCTAAGCATCCAGAGTTAAAAACCCTGATGAAGCCGGACACCAACTTGATCTGGGTGGTTCTGCTGATGGTTCTTGCGCAGCTGGTTGCCTTTTATCTAGTTAAGGACTTGGACTGGAAGTGGGTTCTGTTCTGGGCGTATGTTTTTGGAAGCTGCGTTAGCCACTCCATGACTCTGGCCATTCACGAGATCTCGCACAATAGTGCCTTTGGCAACAGGAAAGCCATGTGGAATCGGTGGTTTGGAATATTTGCCAACCTGCCTCTCGGTGTGCCGTACTCCATCTCCTTCAAGAGATACCACATGGATCACCACCGCTATCTCGGGGGTGATGGGATAGATGTGGACATTCCCACCAACTTCGAAGGCTGGTTTTTCTGCACACGCTTCAGGAAGTTTATGTGGATTGTTCTTCAGCCGCTCTTCTACGCCATCAGACCCCTCTGCATCAACCCCAAGCCAATCACTCGCCTGGAGATCATCAACCTGCTGACCCAGCTTTCCTTTGATGTCGCCATATACTACCTGTGGGGAGCCAAGTCGCTTTGTTACATGCTTGCAGGCTCAGTACTTGGACTTGGGTTGCACCCAATCTCAGGACACTTCATAGCTGAACATTACATGTTTTTAAAGGGACATGAAACTTATTCCTACTACGGGCCCCTTAACTTGCTCACTTTTAATGTTGGCTATCACAACGAACACCACGACTTTCCCAATATTCCTGGCAAGAGCCTTCCACTGGTAAGCTTACTTCTCTTAAGCTAAACCCTACTCTTAACTTGAAAAACTGGTAGAATATGGTCAGCAAATTCTCAAGGAAGATTAGAGGTTGGAAATTTTCATGCATTTTTAGTAGTAAGTTGAGTAATGAAGGGGAAATTACTTACTGTTTCAGTCGTATCCTGAATAGATTTACTAATGTGCTTCCTGATCTAGCCTTTCCCGTAAAGGGAGCTGGGTGGGAACACGTGATTATACCCTCTTGTGCTAACTTCTAGTTCTCTAATTACAACCAGCCTTCAGTATTTCTTTCTGTTTGGACATATGTAAGAAACTAGTTAACTTGCAGGTAGTCTGCAGCAAATTGCCAGCCCCCTCTGTTCTTGAAATTTTAAGTAAAATATGGTAATCCATGCTTATCCTTCCATTTGACCATTGAGTCATGGTCACTTACTCCGAGTGGCATTCTCTCGTGGAGAAAGAGAAACCTTGAGGTACTGCGGAACTTTGTTGTACTGTTGACAATGTTTAATAGCTTTTTATGCTGGAGCAACTTAGTTTTCTCTCCTGAAGGACTTTGGACCCTAAGCAAGTATCAGCTGTACTACACTGACAAAAGCTTTTGCAGTAAGGTTGAGATGGGCTGTGGTCTGTGTGAGTAGCAGACATGGATTTTTCAAGCTTTCTTCCCCCTGTTCCCTAGTTTATTTTAATGATGAATTTAGCTCCTGTATTTGTGTTTCCCACTTGGGAGTATGAAGGCACAGGTTTCTAGAGTGTACCCCCTCTGGAATTTGCCTTGGGTAAATTTTCCATCACATACCAAACTTGGCTTGACAGCAGTTGGTGTTGATCTCATAGCTTTGTTACTGCACTCAGTAATGGTGGGACCTGGTGAGCTCCCTCTGATGTTCTACAAACTTAAATTGTCACCCTGGTACAGCTAGTAGTGGAGGAAGGGATTTCTCCTTTTCCTGCCAGCATTTCCTTGGCAGGGCAGGTGAATTTGTAATTCATTTGTAGAGTTGGACTTGGAGGGGCTGTCTCTTGTTCCCAGACTTAAGTGCAGCCTAAATTTGAAGTTACCTTTGATACTAGATCTCTGCTGAGAAACCTGGCATATCACATGTACCTACTTAAGTTCTCAATAGAGTTTTTTTTTTTTTTTTAAGTATTTAATTGTGGAAATTAAAAAGCTCCACAGGGCTGTTAATCCACAGCTTTGATAAGAAAACAAAGCTGCCTTTTATAAGAGTAGTTAATTTGGTTGAACTGGACTCTGCTATGCTGTATGCTAAAGATGACTGAAGTGCTGAGCACTTAATTTCAGCTGAGACAAAAATACTGTCAAAAGAAATTACATGTCTAGTCAATGTGCTGCCTTAGGTGTGACGGCAGCTGGAGACAATTACCTTGAACTCCTAATCAAAAGTGTAAACAGCAAAAGTATTGCTAGTACAGTTTAACAAAACAGATGTGTTCAGACTTTTCCAAAGCTTTGGATTTTTGGTGTTAAATATCCTCAGTACTGATATCTGAAGAAAACTGCATGACTCTTAGCTTAAAAGATGATATGGTAGGGCTGTACATCTAAGAGAAGTCTCTACGAGCTCTTTACTTGCTTTCTTTAGTGCTTGTCCTCAGAAATTAATAGCTTTTTCTGAGTGCTGAGGCTTAAAACTGCATATAAAATTATCTGTTAAATGCAATTTTTTAATTTTACATTTCTAAGGGTACTTGTTGCTAGCAATTTAAAATTACCCACTTGCTTTGAGTCAGTGCATCATTCTGCAAGCAGCAATGTGTGGAATTCACTGTTTCCATTGAGCTGTTGTAGCAGCTTCTACAGCTTCCAAGCCTTGCATGAATTTTACTGAACAATCAGCAAGTTGTGGTTTTTCTCCAAGAAACTTTCATTGTTTTACCAGTAGATTTTTTTTTCTTAAGTGTAATGTCTAACAAAAGCTTCTAGTGCTCTGTGTTAATATATAGATTGAAGCTTGTAGAATTTGTACTAATAGGAACTGAAATAACAACTGGCCCTCCTGTCTCTCTGCAGGTAAAGAAGATAGCAGCTGAATACTATGACAACCTGCCCCAGTATAACTCGTGGATAAAAGTGCTTTACGACTTCGTGATGGATGATACAATCAGCCCGTACTCACGCATGAAAAGGCATTTAAAGGGAGAAGTGAAACAAGATTAAACTTCTGGCAACCAAAAAGTCTGCTTGGTTTAAAGTGGCTGGTACAAAGTCTCTTGCTGAAGATGTCCACCCATGCCCTGAAATAAGATCTGCAGCAACTTAGCAATGCATCCTTAAGGACTTGGCAACAAAGTAGACTATTGCCAGCTATAACATTCCTAGCAGTCTTCAGATTTACTGTATTAATGTATATGTTTGCCTAAGGATCAGTGTTATATGCATAATATTAAATCACTTTGTTACAGGATTTACTTTGGAGGTAAATGCATTTGACTCTTAAAAACAGTAAGAAGCTCTCCCTGTAGTAAGCTGCCCACAAATATGACTTTATTTAACTGTAAAGTGCTGTACTTGTTAATTCTAAACTAACATTATCTGTTAACTTAAATTTTCTGTTGAACCTGATTCAAGGGTAGGATAACAAGATTTGCACAGAAATACTTAAATGCCTTTTTAAAAATATGTAATGTTACATGACTGTTTCACTTTTAAGGGAGGAATTCTGACATTTAGCATGAAACTGGCTTATTCTGGATGGTTTGTGTGACTTGTGAAAAGTAAGGGGATTTAGAGGTGGCTTTAGCTTTCTGGGTTCCCACCTACTTAGCTGCATGAGCTGGGGTCCAGTTCTGCAACTGCTACTATCCACCCTGCTCTGAGAGCCCCTTNAACAAGATTTGCACAGAAATACTTAAATGCCTTTTTAAAAATATGTAATGTTACATGACTGTTTCACTTTTAAGGGAGGAATTCTGACATTTAGCATGAAACTGGCTTATTCTGGATGGTTTGTGTGACTTGTGAAAAGTAAGGGGATTTAGAGGTGGCTTTAGCTTTCTGGGTTCCCACCTACTTAGCTGCATGAGCTGGGGCCCAGTTACTACTATCCACCCTGCTCTGAGCCCCTTGGGTGGCTCCCTGTAACTCAGGAGGCTTTTGTGTATTGGCAAGTCCTGTTGCTGAGGTTTAGGGTTTCTTGTGATCTGCCCAGAAATGAGTTGGCTTGTCCTTGTTGATTCTACAGTTAGCTTGGCTTCAAGTAGCTCTTGAATTTCTTTTTGTTTGGGAATTTGGTTTGTGTGGAGGGAACTTAATCAGCTGAAACATACGGTTTTAATAGACAATGTTAGTGGCAACTGGAGCTTTCAGGCATGTTATTTGTGTACACAGAACAGTATTGCTAAAGGATCTTGTGTAATTTTTTTAAAACTATAGTACCCTACAAAAACACTGGTCTTGTATATTTAAAATGTGGTGAAAACAGAGCTGCGATACCACTGAATTTTATATTATTGAGCAGAGAATGAATCAACTTACTGAGCAGTGAAGACTCTCTAGACGTGTCAGCACAGCATTTCTGCCCTCTCTTAAGCAATACATCAGCTTTAAGATGACAGGTAAAAAACCACCTTTAAATGTCAAATACTGATTGGAAATTCACCTAAATTACAGAGTCTGAAGGTTGTCAACTGTTATGTGCTGTAAGGAACTTGACTTTTAGATGCCTTGCTTCCTGTGAGCAAGAAGCAGCTGAGTGCCAGAGAATGTTATAATGTCCTATCCTTGCTTGACTGCAATTCTGTCTTCAGTGTTTTGCTGGGGACTTCTGTGTTTGTTTAAAGCCTGGGCCCTCACCCCACCTAAGCAGTAGAACTGGTATCAATAAAGTCTCATTATAAAAGTGTGCCAGCTACTTCAAGTGACTTCATTATCATGCCAAGGATGTGGTAGCTAGCCAGCATATATTGTACAGGGGAGGTATGATGTCAATATGATTTATCCAGTATTTTAAAATTCACTTAAAAGATTTAAAATATTTTTGGGTGGACTTTTGACTTGTTTTCTGATGCTAAAGGGTTTAAGGTTTTAGGAATTTAGTATGGAAGATGCAGATATTTGGAATGGTTTTATGGAAAAGCTACCCTTTGACTTAAAACTGATCTGCAACTTTTTAAGCATCTAAGTCTCTTCTACAAGTGAATGGAAGTAACACTCTTCAATACAGAAGATTTACCGTAACTGAATGAAGTGTGGAAAGCCTCCCAAAATAACTTTTATAGCCACTTTATTTCTCAATTTTAGCTATTAGTTCTCTTGGGCATTCAAGCAAGATAACTGAAGGCTTTGAGTTAATTTTTTTGTCCTTAGGCTTAGTGACTCACATGCCACTTACTGTCACTCCCAAAGGACAGTGCTTAATTCTTGCTTCTAAACAGGCCTGTAATTGCTGCTTAAGTCAGTGTTTTACTTTTTAAAGAGTTAGTTGCTCTGACTGACATTCCCTGAGTGCAAGCATTCTTACTACTGTAAGAGCAGTAACGTGGGGAATGCTGAGGCAGAGTTTTATCTTGCTGTGCTCTCCCAGAAGCAAGTACTGATGGCTGCCTGTTGGAGAGCTATTGCACTGGGTTAAGCATTGGTGGGAAAAGTTATTTTTTACAACATAGGCTATGGTCTCATTCTTGCAGACACTAGTAAGTACCATTCTTAGATATCTAACTTCCATGTATTATATAAGATGTCTTAGCCAACTTTTGGAGTAGTAATTCTTGCTAGAAGCAGATCACTGGAAAGATCTACCCATCTGCAACATCTTTTTATCCTTAAGTGGTTAGCACCACTTTGAAAGGAATATAGGCTGGCACAGTGCTTGACTTACTGTCATCATAAATGACCTTAGTCATGCTTAAAAGGTATTCACAAAAATTACACATTAATAAAAGCCTGAGTTTTTTAGGTATAAAGAACCTACTTATCCATTTTAAGGAATTCCTTTTCATAATGTTAAAATGCAATTGGCAGAAATGCTTAATGTGTCTATATGTGTATATATATTTTTTTAATACTTAAGCTGAAATTTGGAGGAAGCTTTGACTAACTAGAGATGAGCAAACTGAACCTAAGGGCATTAAGGGCCTCAACTGTTGACTAAATTACTGTGTTTTTTTTAAACTTGAGTCTGATGGACTTGGTCAACTTTGTCCTTTGTATATGCTTGTTTATTCCCTTCTGTTTAATGTGTCTTGCTAGTGACTTAGTGGGACCCATTCTCTCATCTCTTTATGTGAAATCAGCCTGGAGTTTAACTCAAAACAGAAATCACTGGGTCAGCTCTTGGGTCCATGACTGAGTCTTTGCTGTAATTCCAATGCTCAGGATTCTGAATCTCCTTCACAGCTTTGAAAGTAATGTGCAGTTTTCAGTCTTAAGTGACTTTCACCTGCTCCTACTTGAAATTGCTTGAGTAGAATAGGCAATGCAGCTTGCGGTCCAATCATACTAGGCATGAGATTCCCCCAAGCCAGGTATGGAGATGTTCCTCTTTCAAAACAAGTTCTGCCTCTGACAACCCTGTCTGGAGCAGACTGGTTCTGCAGCAAGAACAATCCCTGATTATCATGTGTGGCTTGGGTGACCTCCCTGCTTGTACAGCTCTGAGTCTTGGGTGCAGGCAAGTCTTGCTGTCTGGAACCACAACTGTTGAAGAGTAGCTACTTTTACTGCCTAAACTACTGAGCAAAATCTAAGTGCTGAGCAGTCAAGTCTCTTCTAGGTAAAGAGCCCCTGGGTTAAAAAACACCCAAGGGCATTCCTTACTCAGCAGTGCACCTCTGCTTCCTTGGTGTGTAGTCTCACATCAGGTAGAAGGGGCAAAGAAGAGCTGAAGAGTGTTAGCATTCAGCACCCAGGAACTCAGTGTTGCCCTGCTTGCTTGCCTGGTCACTGGCAACTCCTTTTATTAAAGTGTCAGTGCAATGGCTGTAGTTTCCTGCTGCCCTACTCATCCTATTGGACAAGGGGAGAAAAACTGCTTTCCAGTAAGGATCCTGCTTGGTAAGTGATATGAGATAAGCATAGTGCTCCTTCCTAATTTGAAAGGGTCTCAAGACTTGCAGTAAAGCAAATTTTGTTGTTTTAGCTTACATATTGTGAAGTACAGCTGCTTCTGGATGTGCCAGGATTGTTTCCATGTGTACCACAGGTGTGTCTCTAATGTAGATATGCATCATCTACTGCCCTGCTACTCTGCATATGCAACTATCACTCTCCTCTGTTAAATCTGCAATTTCATAATCCAACCTGCAGTGGTACACAAGCCTGCAGTGAGGACAAGCATGCTGAAAATGTTATGTATTCAGCCAGGGATGAAGACAGCATTTTTGGGGGAGGCAAGTAATGTTTTTCTGCTCTGCTGATAGCTCCCTGCAATTGTTCCTGCCTTTACCTTAGGCTTAAGACAGCATATAGCATGCTCTGAATTGTTAGTGTGCTTGAGATACATGGTAGCTTCAGGAAGGGAGAGAGAGGAATGAACTCTTTCTTGATCTCATCCCAACAGAAACAAGATATCTAGAGGGAAAACCTTCTCTAGGGCAGATCTGCTAGGAAAGAGGTAGTTGCATCTGTGGAACAAAGGTGTGGTCTACATGAGTGATGCTCACTTTGTGTGCAAGCACAAGTTATTTTTTATCTTATTTTTTACAAAGGTTTTTTGATTTGTTTTTTAATCCTGACTAGTTTTAGTCTAAGCACCATTTCCCACAAGAAAAAGGAGCAGTGTAGGAGCAACACTTATGTGAACAGTCAGCTGAAGTTCAGTTGTCCAGGAAGATGCTCTAGTCCATAAAAATACTCTAGGGTAAAAGGACTGCTAGACTCTCTCAAGTCTCCCTCTTAAAGTGGTGGCAATTATGAAGTTAGATCAGGTTGTTTAGAGTCACAACCAGTCAAACTTTTGACTTCATGGGAATTTGTTATATCAATTATGCTTTATGGCGATAAGTCAGTTTTGAAGAGGAGACGACCTACTTCTGAGCATTAAAGGGGGATGTTTGCTTTTTGTAAGCTTGCTTACAAGAACTATTTTACTGTTTTTACATAGAAATGTTGCCAGTGTAAAAAGTATTTTAAAATGAGCACTAGCCAACTTTAAAACTATGTAACTTGCTGGCACAAAAAAAACCCCACAAAACTTCTTTTCTGATGCTTGTACAGATTTGGGGAAGAAAAATGTTGATCAGAGATTTTAACTGAGATTTAAGCAGCTCTTTAAGCACCTCCGAGTAAGGAACTCTTTAAAAAGACAGCAGTAAAAAATGCATGAAGGGTTCTGGGTTTAAAAAGCTGCTTGCCTAGTTATCTGTAGCAGTATCTCATCTTAATTGAGTTCCAGCATCAGCATACTGGAAAGTTGATCCTCTTTCCAAGATGGAATTCCTCATATTACATAAATGTAGTGTGCATAGAGAAATGCAGCTTTCTCTATTATGAATTTACTGCAAGAACAAATAAATACATTGGATGAAGAACACTGAAAAATGCCATCAGGCTAATTCCTGGCAGCATTTTTAAAAACATCAGGAACCAAATGAATCTGTTACATATTGTAATAAATGTAAAAATAATGGAGTGAGGTGTGTGGATTTTTTTGGTTTGGGTTTATTTTTACAAACTAAGTTCTTTTTTCTTTGTGAGCTAATACATCACTATTAAGAGCTTTTTTTGGGGGGGAAAAAAAGACCTCAGCTTGAGACTCTCACTTGCCCTGCTTCTTAGAAAGTATTCCTCCCTCTGCAGCATTTGTCAAACACTGTTAAGAAATTCAAATCAGTAATTTGTTTTTATAATTTCTGAATTAAGAACCAACTTGTTAAATAACTCTAAAATAACTCTAAATTTCTTAGATGCAATTAAATCATCTACTAACATTCCTCAGACTTCCAGGCGTTGCTCTCTCAACTACCTTACAACAGCTTGCTGTCTCTGGCTGGTTTCTTTTGATAAGATAAAAGGAAGTTTAAGAAACTGAGAATGTGCTCTGGCACAATCACCCTGTGTTGCCACATTTGGGAAAGGCAGGATTAAATGGTGTGATAAGAGTGCAGCCCTCCCCCAGTCTAGCCTCACAGCTCTGCTCTTGCAATAATTCTTAGGAGTCCTTGTTCCTGAGAGCAGCTGTTTTCATTTATGGCTAAGAACAAGTAATCAAGCAGTGTTACACACTGAACAGGTTAATCTGTCTCTGCAGCATTAAGGGCACCAAACAATCTATGTAGTCTAACCCTAAGGTTTTAATATCATTTATTTTTTAGTCAAAATAGTGATAGCCAAAAAGGGGAAAGTGTTGCTTTTTGCTTGTTTTCCTATCTCTTATTCTGGATATAGTTAAATGAAGGATGGCTCAGAGCATTAGGTTAAAACAGCCTTTTCTTTTCAGGAGCAGATGGAAAAGTTAAAGATCTGAAATCAGACCCAGGTATTATGAAGTTCCCCAGCATACATCTCTCCGGGGAATTGTCTGAATCTATCATCGGTGCAGTGACTGGCGCAGTTCTTCATACATTACTTGATCCTTAATGGTGCCAAGATAAGAGAGAGGAAAAAACTTCAGCAGACAGTAGAAATAACACACGGAAAGTTAAATACTGGATCTATTTAGGGAGAAAATGAAATAGATGATATGTGAGCCACCAGTGATACTTTTTTTTTTTTTTCAGAAATATTTAGGAACAACAAGCTAATTAGAGGCCACCCCCCTTCATATAATTGAGGTTATCAGATAACAGCACAATTAACAGAGGCTGTTATAGCAGGGCTCTCATACTTGATACTGCCACGCAAGGCTGGGAACACAGTTTCACTAAAACTCTACTGCCTTAATACGGGGTGGTAGAGATACTACTCTACTCTAGGGAGTGAAGGTACTCCCCAGTCTGCTTCTGCAAAAATAAACCTGCTTTACAAAGAACTACTATTTAAACTTCTAAACAATCTAGATCCTTTTACTGTAACTGCTCTTCAATCCTTTTTGTAAGTGCCTCAAAAGGTCAGTTTTGAGGAAGTGAGTAATCTGGGACACTAACTTCCGCTGAGCAAACGGAATACAAAAGATGGCATCCGTCTATAGCTTTGAAGAGGTTACTTGGATTTCTCTCAAATATAACCAATTAAGCCAAAAAGCCAACTGAAATCAGGTATATATGGGAGGGAAAAGAGAGCACGCAGTTTATACTGAGCACTGAAACAATAAGATGTAGCTTTCTGTGGTTTCTGATCTTCACAGGAGAATGCATGTTGCTCTGTCACATCAGACTTCGTTACACAAGAAGTAGCAACTCAAAAGTGGGAGAAATATTTAACTGGACATTCTCCAAATGAACGTAATTGAAATACATGGTTCAAAGACATAATATTTACATAGTCTTTGAGATGTAGCAGGACATTTCAGGTTAACTTTTAAAAGTTAACTCTTTCACACACATACACAAATACTCTAAGCATAACTATTCCCACCAGTCACTAGTATATAAAGAGTATCCTTTCCAGAAGAGACCAGTCTTTCTTATGAGAACTTTTCTTACCGTTTTAGACACTGAGGATTTCACTTTCCTAAAAGCTTCTTCAAAGTGTTTATGGCAAATCTTGATTTCACCTTAAATAAAAAAGCACAATAAATTACTATTTGAAGTGGCAGGCAAGTGATAATCAAGTGTTTTCTTTTGCACATATTTCAAATAAAATTAATGAAGCCTAACTATACGGGCTACTGTCTTTTGGATGAAATCTAAACAGTGTCATGGACAACCTGAAGTTTTATACTACTTTTAATGTAACCTCTTGTCAATGATCTTAGGCATTTTTTTAACCTGTACCTTATGCCAAAATACTTTTAATTTTTATTTGTATTAACGTGTGTTAACCTACAGATTAGGAATTTAATTTTCAAAGATACTGAGTTAACTACAGTTTACCTCAAATCCCATTAGAGTTCAGGTACCTCTTCCTACTGGGAAATAAATTTCCCAAGTTCCAATGTGGTGTTTTACTTTCTGTACATGTTTTATTACTAAATGTCCTAACAAAAGTGTTTTTACATAGATACCTAGAGAACCTTTTGTATCAATCCCCATTCCATTACAGGATTTTAAAATACTAAATAACTCTCTCCATATCAGGCCCTTGTTTGGCATTATGTGGATGGGAGGCAAGTTTTGCCTCCACTTTTTCAATTGCCTATCTTTGAGTTTATCTGTATCACTTTTTCCCTCATGCAGCCACTCACGGTGCTTATTTGTGACTATAGTTCTGGAACAGCTCCCCCCCAGCCTTCTCAGAAGTCTGTTGATGTATAAGTACCTCGCAGCAGATTTCTCTGTTCTCACATGCAAGTACGTTGGTTAGCTTAGACAGAAGAATCCCAAAATACCACTGCTCTATTTCTTCTCTACTCGGCCCCTGGTGAGGCCACACCTGGAGTGCTGTGTCCAGCACTGGGCTCTGCACTATCTTCATCAGTGACCCAGAGAATAGAACCACCAGTGAAAGCTCCAAGTTTGGAAAAAAAACCTGGATGTCAAACTTGGGCTAATGATGAACTCCAGAGGGTACTTAAAACTGAAAATCTGTCCAATCTTTGTTAGAAAGTTGGTTTTGTCCTCCCCCGACCGAGTGGAATATCTGGCACCTCCTAGGCCACGGTTCCAAGTGTTCAAGTGCAAGACTCTTCAAGTTGGAAGCAAAACTTATGGATTCTTTAAGAGATATCACAAAAAAGAAACCTCTCCTTTTTCACTATAAAAAAAAAGTCAAAGAAGAATTTTGCCATAACAACAAAACATTAAATTTACTCCAGAAGGAAAAAGTAGGTACAACAAGGGGGTTGTGATAGTTTCTCCAGCATGGTAGGGCACAGCCCTCAGGTAAGTGATGCGAAGGATCTAGCTGCTTTGCATGTGCACCACCCATCTACCATCATATACACAACATGGGAGGGGAGTCAGCTATGTATGTCCTGTGGTGAAGCAAGAAATTCTCCTGTGTGTTTCTACACCACCCTTGAAGATACAATTGAAAAAGGTTTCAAAACAAATAGCTGCTACAAACATGCAGATCAGCCTGCACACACGACACATCTGTTGGCAGCTGACAAGTCCATCCTGCAGCCTACAGAACAACAAACAAGGTTGTTCTAAGGCTTCCTTACCTTTCTTGCTTTTGCTGTTCTGCTGGGCCATTTCCTGTCTCAAGGCACAAATAGAAGCTTCACGCACTAAAGCAGAAAGGTCTGCCCCCCTACACACAAAACCAAAAAAAGTTATTTTAGCATAGATTTCTCTCATCTTTGGCTGTTGCAAGACACCAAAATGCAAATGATAAATGACTAAAAGGTAAGAGGGTTGGGGGGAGGGAAAAAAAAAAAGTAGCTCAAAACCTCACAACAAATAATTAAAAGTATCAAAAACAACCAAAAATGATTACAGCAGTTGCACCTTAACAACATATAAAGCCCTCTAGAGGCTAAGTTTCAAGTCAGAAATCATTCGGAAGGACAGAGAAACTGGACAATAGCTATGGCACATTCAGCATTTGTGATCGTATTATACGTCATTTTATCTCAAACGAAGTCTTTAATACAGGCACAAGGAGAAGAAGAATAGGCAGGCTGACCCAGAAAAGGCAGTTACATATCAAAGTAGCACCTACAATCCTAAACGCATCAAATATTGGCTGATATAAAGAAGGGAGGAAGGAAGGGAGGGAGAAAGGAGGGTGCAGATACTAGTCTTTTCATGGCTTTCCATTTGGCCCATCCCATTCCATTTCTGTCCTCATCCCCAGTGCTAAGCTGCAGAGCTAAGTCCAGGATCTCTGCAGCAGCAACAGGCCATATTTCCCGTTCCCTTCCTGCTCCCATTCCTTTCCTTCCCTGCCTGCTCCCTCCCTGCAAGCAAAGGACCCAGCATCCTTCTAAATGCCAAACCACTGAGTATTATTGTGCCCCTTGGTGGAAACACAATACACTTTGCTGGAGTCAATCCTACGAAGAATGTGAACGACATCGCCCATCATGACAAGGAGCTGCTTTGCCCACAGCTAAAATTAGCAAGGCCTTAAAATAACAGCGTCCACAAAATGTAGTCAGATCAATCTTTCAAAACATTTTGTTTCCAGCTGTTAAGCGTTTCACAAGCTTTCAAAATAGCAAAAGCCACTGTCCTCTCCCCAAAACTTTATACACAACTCCCCCTGCTTTATGTACACTGTACGCTACTGTGTACAAGACTTCCACATATTCATCTTTCCCAAGTCTGAAACAAGGACAGACTAAGAATCAGGTTTGGTGATAACCACCACTTATAAGACTGAACAGCAATACTATGACAGGCAGCACATCATAAAGACTTTATTTCAGAAAATCATTAGCCATTAATAAATCATTTAATAGCTTATAGCTTTGCAAAATTTGCAGGCCCACAATTTAAAGAGGGTTCTTGAAACAACAGATTTTGCAAGCATTGTAAAAGAGACTAAGCAAAGTCAAGATGGAAGAGTGGCCTCTCCTGATCTGCATTTACAGCACGAAGATGAAAAAGACTTTTAACAAAACGTATTCCTATCAAATTCTTGTAAAGCCCAAGTGAGAGTGAAGAAAATGGCACAAGGGAAAATGCTTATAGCCCCTGAAATGAAGAGGTCCTTGTATTAATGTAACACATATGATCATGCATCAGAGGGCTGCTAGGACTGCGGGTATTAAAGCCAAAACTAGATGCTACTCACGTGTAACAATCACAGTGTTGACTAAAAGCAATATCTTCAAGATTTACATCAGCATCTAGTGGAGGGCGAGTGCCATCCTATTGGAATTGAGGTGATGAAAAGGAAAAAGAAATTATTTCTTTTACACATACCATCCCAAAACGAGTAAGTTCATTAGCCAGGAGCCATACAGGGGTTAGACAATTTTCCCAAAATATCAATTAATGTTACAGTAGTTTTCATCTCAAAGCAAAAAGGATGATGACTAGTCTTAAAAACATATGATGCAGTATTATAAGCAATACTAAATTTTAAAACTTTCCATGAGCAGAACAGGTTTTCTTCAATAAAACATGAGCCAACCTGTTACAAGGCAGTAACACTGACACTGGACATAGTTTAAATGGCTGGTTACACCAACAGCATTGCACAGCCAACTTCCTCTTACCCTCTGCTGAGATGAAGTGTTGAAATCAAATCACTCAGCTATAAGCATTCAGATTTCGCCTTGCCTTGCAACTTTTAATACTTGAATTACCTGTATATGCATTTTATGTTACAGACAAGGACACACTTCTAAATTAGATTTTTTCCATTTGTAATTTCACGAAGGTTTATAAGATGTGGACATTCCTGCAGACCTCTGGACACTAGTCTTAACATACTATTACTGCTTCTTGCATAAAGATCCCAGAGGTAGTTTCTTTTATTATTATTTTTGCATATCCTATCCAAAACAAACAAACAAAACCAAACAAATGGCATTTTAAATTATATTTGAAACTAGCCAACAAAATTCTTTAAACTCTGCAATACCTTCAATAGAAAGATATAAAATGTATTTCTAGAAATTAGAATGTTTATTTAGCCAACAGCAGGAGTGACTAGGCAGACTAAGGGCAATCTGGAATGAGCCTTGGGTAGAAAATGCAAAGAAACAGCCTAATTTTGGAGTATCTTGGAAAGACAAACTTTAGACTGGAAATGGAACAAACTCCAATTTCACATACAATACTTCAGAAATTTTTAAATGATCAGAGAATCATGGAATGGTTGAGGTTGGCAGGGACCTCTAGAGATCATCCAGTCCAACCCCTGCTCCAGCAGGGACACCCAGAGCACGGGGCACAGGGTGGCATCCAGGAGGGTTTGAAGATCCCCAGAGAAGGAGCCTCCACAGCCTCTCTGGGCAGCCTGTGCCAGGGCTCTGGCACCCTCACAGGAAAGAAGTTCTTCCTCACATGCAGATGGATCTTCCTGTGTTTTAACTTGCACCCATTACCACTTGTCCTATCACTGGCCACCACTGAACAAAGTCTGGCCCTATCTTCTTTACATTCTCCCCTCAGGTATTTATATGATAAAAGATTGCAAGCCAAAGACACACCTTTTCTGCTAGTGCAATGTTTTACATACTGCTTCTCAAACAGAAATGTATGTTGGGCATTTTATGAGTGGGACAATCCAGCTGCTCTAGAGACATGGAGACAAGCTGAGTAGTGTGTGCACCGGAGAAGCTGATACAGCTGGTAGGAACGTCATGACGATAAACTAGACATGTGAAAGCCTGCTTCTCTTGTCTAATTAATATGCACTTTGGAAATGACTGGCTTGTACAATTTTACTGAAATAAAACTCTTTCACAACACATCCTCTTGGTGTTATTGCAATAGGAAGATAGATTGTAGCCTTCATGATTTCCAAAATGAGAGAACAAAAACAATTTGCAGTAATCTTGCCCAAGATTTATGGCAGGTGAAGTGAGATTCAGAACTGCTTGATTCCTAAAGTGAGATTCTCTCTAGGAACTAGCTAGTCACTGCCCATCAAGAGGAAGGCAGGATAAGTCGTGAGGATTCAACAGCCAGAAGTACTTGCACTGTGTTGCATGGAAGTGACCCTGGCTATGTCACTTGGATGCAGGCATATGGCAGTCACATGCGGCTGAGAGTGTGAGCAAAATCTATGAGAAAGAGAGCGTGGGTGGAATCAGTTTTGTTTAAAATCACCTCCTGCTCCCGTAAAGGGTTGCGCAAAGCTTTGCCACGCTGATTTTCTACACCACTAACTACAATAAGAGCACTTGAAATGGTTGCAAATCTCTGTGGAGATTTTTCAGCAAAAAATACAGAGCAAGGTACAAATCTTGTATAGTAAAAAAAAAAAAAAAAATCAAACAAAAACACATACACACAAAGGACACTGCTTAGACCACAGATAATCCTTCTGCTCTGCTTACGCAAGCTAGTGACTGACCATCACCACCCACTTCTTCCAGAAGGACACTGCTTTTTCAAAGAATACTTCACAATCTATCTTCAAAAATAAATCTATCTACTAACTTTTCTACTGCTAATGGCAAATGGGCTACTATTACTATTTTTTTCTTCATGAAATAATGCCATACATAGAATGTTTTACAAGCAAGTCAAATATGCTGAAGGTTTAATGAGTCTAACCTTTACACAACTACTGGGCATGAGAGGACATGCTTTAAATGTGTCCTCACCTCCCAAATTCCCATATAACATTAACTAATGCCTAACGTACAACTTTCTTCTTATGCAAGTGTGAGGAACTTGCTGCAGCAAATATGTAAAAAATATCTATTTTCCACAAAATTCATACTAAAGTTCTACCTCTTCTCTATAGCCAACACTTGGTCTCCTTTGCGGCTCATGAAAATCTGATAGAACACTGCTCATAACTATCAATGCTTTCTATTAGAAAAAGGATGAAATATCTGAATAATCTATTCAGATAATAATCTAAAGCTCATCTTTATTAGCTTTATTAGCTTTTCTTTAGCAGCTTTTTTTTTTCTTCTCTGGATATTCTTTGTCTAAGAATTGATTACTCCTGTACTCTACTTGCAAAAATATTGGAAAATAATTCTGTGCTCCAAGTTATGCACAGAATGTGCCATTAACTCAAAGCGGACCCCTGAAGAGAGTATTTTTAATTTTCACATTTACTTTGACCTATCGCCTCAGTCTTGCACACGATTCCCACTGATCCAAAGGGAACTAAGTGTGATGATTACCATTGAGCAAATACAGCTGGAACTAGTGAATCATTTTGTTGAACATGTGAGAACTCCTCCTCCCCCCTAGGTCCATTACTCACTGCAGTAGGAATCTTTTAATTATAACTGTTCAGACTGTGACTACAAAGACAGCAATGTCTATATTCAACAAGTTTGCCTTAGTCAAGATTTATTAACCCAAGCAATCTTGCAGACAATGTAACAGATGTGGCTGAAGATGTATTTTTTTTTTTTTAACCATCTGTGTAATAATTGAAGGTGTTTTTTGTGACAGGATTCTGCAGTTCTTCAAAATTTAGCCCATACTACATTACTCCATCACGCTTCAACATAAGGATTTATTTCCAAATACTCACTTTGGTGATGGTCTTTAAAATAGCAAGTCGATCTTCAGGTGGCGGCAAACCCACATAGAGTGTTTTATCAAGTCTACCAGGACGCAGGATAGCTGGATCAATTATATCTTGGGGAAGAAAAAGACAAAACAGTCTGAAAATAGGAGACACTTTTTGGAAGTGTGTAGGAAAGGGAATACCTGCATTCTTTGTACCTGTACAGACATTTCAAGAAGCACTACAGCCATGATGTGATGCTCAGAGCATTAAAGTAGCTATGTAAAACAGATTTACCTGTGCCATATCAGGTCAAACATGACCCACAAACACCATCTATGTACAAATGAAGCCAACTCTTTGGAAATAGGGTATATTTTTTCTATCATTCTCAGCACAGTTGAGAAATTCCACCATTTACTCTGTCCTAAGGAGTTTTATTCATATTAATTGCTGCATTACTGATATTCATATAAACTATATTGATAAATTAAGAATCACAAGTATGCAGGGCCAATCATAGGGCCTTTATATAAATTTAATATTATTTGTCATTTGCACTCTTACATTTTAGTTTTCTAGATGATGATATACGATACTCATGAAAACACAAAATAGGGCTAAGAAGTACAGATGTGTTTCCCAGGAAACAGTGCAGACTCCAGATTTTATTATGCACGTGGAGAAATAAGAAACCAAAACTTATCAAAACCGTTTCTTGAAAATCATTCAAAAGTTAAAATGCAATAGAAATCTCTGGCAATCTTTTAGCCTCAGGCTTCAATATGCAACTAAATTGCTCTCCATGTTTCCACACAAACTGCTTGGAGGATGTTTCTAAGTTACTTGGCTTCTTGATGTCTCACTTCTCCAACATCAGAAGCACAGACAGAATCATTTACTCTAGTCCACAAAGAGATTCTGAAAAATTAATGTGAACCATAAAGTCACTAAAGCAAGAACAGAAGACAAAAAATACATTTTTAGTACATCAGATTTTTCTAGACTGCAAGTTCTATAGATGTGTAATACAGCCATTTCAAGAACCTAAGTGTTAAGCAGGAAATGAAGAAGTACTTCAAATGGAGCTCTTAGTACCCTTACAATTTTTATATCCTCTTGAAAAACAAAAGGTAGCTAAACAAACTACACACATTAATATATATATATGCATACATACACACTATATATATAATAGTATATGAAGAACTAACAAAGGCTAAGCTGCTGATCTTCATTACATGGACGGAAAAAAAATACAGCAAAGATGGAATCACATCTGTCCCTCTTTTGGCAAGTAAAATGTTTATTTAGCAGGGTTGCCACTGAGATTCTAGCTACCTGATCCTGCCACAAGCCAGTCTTCCTTCCCTTTAAACAGGTATGCTGTTTCGTTCATGTTATACTCTCATCTCGTACCTAAAAATGTCACTGCCTTTTTCTCATGCCAAAGCCATTGTTTTTCCAAGACACAACAGTTATGATCAGAGACATCTCTGCAGGTAAAATTAGCTGTTGTGAATACAACAAAAAAGGTGCAGGAAAAATGAAAAAAATATCCTGAGGTTGATGCATTATTTAATCCAGACCAGCTGAAAAAACAGAGTTAAACAGGAGCCACGCCATGACAGGCCCATAGAAGACTATCTTTCTTGTAGCTCTACGCATAGTGCTGTAAATGACACCTTATCTTGTTCTTTTGACAAATACGCTCCTATTTCCACCTCTCTGAAGTTTGCTCAACAGGTCACGTACACTTAAAAACAAATGCTCCCAATAGGGACCGCATTCCAATACCACACACTTATTTTCCAATCTAAAGTTTCAAAAGCTCTTTAAGAATTTTAGGCTTGATAATGGAAAACACTATTTCCATTTTACATGAAAAGAACTTACATTCTACCTGCCCCAGAATATTAAATTAGTGATCTAGTCTAAAGATGCATTCACCCATTTGCTTGTGAGAGAATCCACATTCAGAGTCACTGCCTGTCAGTGAGATGCAGTAACCCAACTTGTTGCAGCAGGGTGGTTAACAGTGAGAGGACTGTGCTGTAATTTAAACCACACCTCTACCCTCATCTCTTACGGGCACATTCATTTCAATTCGCTGCTTTAGGGCTGGGCCTCTGAGCCTGAAGTAGTTCTTAAATCATTGAAAAATTGAAGAAACATACCAAAGAAATTAACATTTACTTATTTGCCAATCCTTAGACGCACTTCATATGCTTTAAACAACTGAATAATGCTTCCTTTTTAGGGATTTCAAATCACTCTATCCTGATTAATGTTCTCTCACTACTTATCATCTGGAGACTTGGGTAAACAGAGAAGAGTCAATTAATTTTAGCATTTTAATGAACTTGATATAGATCTCTTTCAAAGCCTATTATGATCTCCCACGTTTAAAGGTGGAACAATTATCTCCCAGGTTCTGAAAATGAGGAATGGAAGCCTGATGACACACAGTACTTATTTTTCAAGCAGCTACCTCAGGGAAATAAGGTGTTTATATTAAGAGAAAAGGCTGGTAATCATGTTCTCCCTTAGCTTTCTGATATAGTCAGTGGTATTGACACCACCACTGGAAAATGACAATACTGTTTTCCAAATAAATTTCTGTAAGACAACATTAAATGAGCACATCCATTCCTCACTGCTTAAATTCCTGGCTGTTCTTCATTTCCGACAAACACTATCCTCTAGAGAGCCATATAATGCTTCTGTTTACCAAATTTGGCCCTGTACTACTACAAGATTGTTTCAAACTCTTCATTGCACCTATTTTGCTAGTATTCCTATAATGTGACACTATGTTGTCCTATGATAAAATCCATTAGTCTCACAGTCACTTCCAGTTTGTTATTCATGTCTTACCTCAATTACAAAATTATAAAGCTACATTTAGCAAAATTCATTCCATTCAAGCAACAAAGGCTATTGTGTCGAGTCCCTCGAACTTCTTTATACTCGTAACAGCTGTTTAAATCACCCTTGGAGTAAATGAAATCCAATTCCTCACATTCATGGTGTTCAGGAGCCTAGGCTCAGATGACCTAAAAGCTTTCCTAAAATTCCAGGATGACCTCCTTGGTTAACAGTTCCAGCACAACCAAACTTCGCAATACTGAGGTTATTTGTGAAAGGCAGGTAGCATTCAAGGGTTGGTAAACACAAAAAAAATGTATTTTTTGTGAATTATGGACCATTATGAAAGAAATTGTTCTTTGCTCCATGTTAAGTCCATTTTTTTCAACTATGTCTTTAAGAGAGGTAATATATTTTTTGTTATCTCCCCAAGCCCCTACTGAGCAAACACTCCACAAAGTAGATTTCTTAGGGTGGAAAATAAGATGGCACATAAAACTAACAGCAATCACTTTACTTAAAGTACTTCTGAGAAGTATTTGGATACTACTGGCCAAGGGTGCTAAATAACAACTTACCAGAACAGACCTATCTCTACGAAAACTGAAACAAAACATTAGATTCAATAATTCTGATTTGCCAAACATTTTGTGGTAACAGAGTTCAGTCCATGCAGTAACACAGCACGGACTTCTTTGATCTATCCAAACTGGACACTTAAAATGAGGACTTTCTGAGTGACTATTGCCAGAGAATAAATGAAAGGCTATACATATATTTTTAAATTATGCTTTAAAAACATGTGGTTCATGCCAACAGCTCTAGATGACTAACAATACAGCTAAAGGAAACAGCACTTGCTGAAACTAGGATCACGCTCTAAGGTAGTATTAAAAGAAGACACTTCACAAGAATTAATAAGACTAAAGACAGGGAGTAAAAGCAAGCTTAAACTGCCATCACAGTTTAAGCCTGGCTTAAATCACTACCAGCTGGTAGTGCTGCCCTGATCTCTAGTCTGTTTGCTAAGGTTACACATAGGCTTGGTGGATCCCACGGTAATTGCTGATGCCTTGCAGCACTTCTCTGAAGAGTTTGTAAATGTGTAAGGCCTGGAGAAGTATGAAAAGCATCCAGTACTGAAACTCACACTGGTATATGAAAAATTGTGGGAACAAAAGTGTTCAATGTTTCTTCAGGTATTTACTTTTAGATTTTAGGAAGGAAGCAAACTGAAAAAGAATAGAACCATGCTGACCCATAAAGATTTTAACAAGGAATCATTTCTGCTTCTCCTTTTATTTTTGCTCCCTTTATTTTTAATGAGCTTGAGGGCTTTAAATGTTCAATTCTCTTTAGGCATTGTTAGATATTGGCTCTACATTCAGTGCAAAGAATTTGAGTTGGGAATACTACAACCCTGTGAATTTAGTAGTAGTCAAGAATGATTTACAGAGGACTCTGAAAGTCATTAAGTAAGTGCAAGAAACATTCAAATATTCTGGTTGCAAGGACAGAATAAAGACCTGTTTCAGGACCCCAAGAACAAGAATTACCACTTGCAAATTTTATCTGACAAACGAGCAAGTCCGTGGTGCCTGTCCTCCTGGCGAAACAAGAATTACACAACTCTAAGTTGATAAAAACGTTCACAAAAAATGAATCTGACATCAGTTTTAAGCTGCGGGGAAAATAAAACTGTAACTATTCTAATGTAAACCACCTAAAACTGGGAATTAGAGTAAACTGGACTGCTACAAATACTGACAGTCACTCTGAAGTGACCCTTATAAAACTATTAACCTACTTCAAAATCAGTCACATCTTCAAGGTCTTCATTCATAAAAAGGTTGGCATATCCCAGATAACGGTAGTCATGTGATACGAGTGCTGCAAGGAATCTGGGAAGCACAGCCCAGAAACAGACAGCTGGCTCCTGAGGGATTCAACCCATTCCCAGGCTACAATACTCACTGTTCCTGCCCACCTTGACAAAGGTGCTCAGGAGTCTCTATGAGAGGAGGCTTTAGCTCAGAACAGCGCCACGCACACGCTAGCCCTGCAAGTATTCACCCCATTTATACCTGTGGTACTCCCAAACTGGCACTGCAGAAAGTCAGATTGGATGTTTCTTCATCTAAAGTAGTGCAGGAGAGCTTAACCCAAGTCACCAGAGAAAATTATAACTCCACTGTAATCAGGAATTAGATACACGCCCCTAATGAAAACAAGCCTTTCAGAAATGCTGACAATTAAATAGAGCTGCTCAACAGAGATTATACACTAGTACAACCGATTCAGAAAGAGATCTGTTTTCTAAGGCAACATCACGGCATTACTACTAACTCCTCATATACCTAACCGTAGCTGTATATACATGTTTTATAGTCATATATCTTGTTTCAATTTATGCATCTAGAACTGAATAAACGGGCCAGAACAATTACACTTGTGCCATGAAAGCTTACTGCATTAAAAATCAAAGAATTTCTACAATCACATATAGACTAAGCACCTACTGTTCATATCTCACCATGCAGGAGGCTTAACAGTCTGTCATGGTGCAGTGGACAGGAAGATTTTCCTCATAAAAGCTTGAATTTTTCAAGACTTAAAAACAAACAAACAAAAAACCCTCATAGCTGCCTATTCTGTCATTTCAGCACAGATTGCCTCAGTCTGTATATCTCAAACAATCTGTCAAGTATTTTAACTTCATCCTCCTGAAATTCACATCCAAAGTAGTTATGCTATTTTCCCTTGTTAAGTCACTTCTGACCGAGTTTCTACATCTTATCTTTATATAATACATGAATTATAGACCCCGAACCACGTTTCATTTTTTCCCAGTAATTTGCCAAAGACTTCCTCTGGGTGCAAAACTTCCTTGCAAAATTTAGGTACTCACAACACTATGCTTTTAAATATTACTAAGATCATTATTAACCCTGTAATTAATTTCGTTTGTAAAGTTCAGAAGAACATTCATAACTAAGGAAATGTTATTTCTTTATGCATGTTTCTTTACATAGTCAAAACAAATTCCCTTGGCAGTAATTAGTGTCTAGGCAGAGTGTAAATTCAGGACAAGTTAAGCTTCTTGTCATGTAATACCCTTCCACAGTATGAGAAAGAGTGAGACAGAGAATTGGCTGTAAAATATATAAAAGTGGACTTTAGTGTTTAGTTCATTAACTCAAAAGATGCTGCAGGAACTGCAAAAGCTACCAAATACTGGGAAGACAGAAAGCACAGAAAGCAGTAAGGATCAAAGCTTGACAGAATTTGAGGGAAGAGCTGAATAAGCTCAGGGAGAGGGAACAAGACTGGAACCTGAGATTAAGCAGGAGAAGATAAAAAACAAACTGAGAGAAAAAAGAAAAAAAGAGAGAAAAAAGNAAAAAAAAAAAAAGAAAAAAAAAAAAATCGACAAAGATGCCTCAAGTGAGAAAAAAACATAAAACTGTTTCTGGACAAAAAAACACAACATAAGCTTTTAGTTTAACTTTTGTTCTTTTATGTTCTAAGGAGATAATTCAAAATCCAATTTAGTCAGAGGTCTTTAAAAGCATTTTACATCAATAAGGGCAGGTACTAATTAAGAGACATTTCAACTCATATTGTTATTTCCATGAATGTAGAACCGACTAATATGCTGATACGATTGCTGAGAAGAGGTTCGGGTTTGAAAAGACATAATTTTAAGTACAGAATAAAGCTATGTAATTAAACAAGCAAGGATACATGATTCCATGAGAAGAAAATTAATGCCACCAATTTCTTAGGATTACCTTGGTTCTGATTTTTGGGTCCTTACCTGGCCTGTTGGTGGCAGCCATAATGAAGACTTGCTGACGATTCTCCAAGCCATCCATCTCGGTGAGTAACTGGTTAACTACTCGGACACTGGCTCCTGACTTTAAAAGGATTTAAAAAAAAAAAAAAAAAGGGAAGGAGAAAGTGTTTTAAATAACATTTCTTTCAATACACTAAGCACATGTGTTAACAAAATACAACTCCTCAAAAGCAAAATTAAAGGCACAGACAGTACCTGGGCTATTTTTTTTCCAAAACACAATCAACACACAAAGATCTGGAAATGGAACAGCCCTGATGTGCAAAACCTCAGGGTTTTACTTCCACTTACGTTGCACCTCCAATTATGTTCCTGTCTCAAATACTTTCATGACGTTGTTCATATTGTCCAGAACAGTACAAATTCAAGTAAACACTATTGCTGTAAACAGGAATCAAATTACGGCTGTAAATTAATCATAATAACAAACTGTATTCTCTCACTTTTTACTACAGCCAAAGTTGGTGGACATTTCTAGATATCTACATAGATACTAGCAAAAATATTGAACTTCATAAAATTTTACCAACACACTCTTGCTCAAATATGAGCTTTCCTTGGAAGCTACTACACAGCACCCCTTTCAGTTACTTCTGTTACAAGCACATGATCATAAAAAATGACAGTTGAAGCAATTTACTTATGGAGATATTTTCAAACTCACTTCACGGTCAGACCTCCGCGGGCACAAAGCATCAACTTCATCAAAAAATATGACACAAGGGGCTGAATTCCTGGCACGCTGGAATACCTGGCGTACGGCACGTTCACTTTCACCAACATACTAAAGCAGAGGACAAATCACAATGAAATGACATAAGATATGATGATTTTGCTTGAGAAAAAATAAAAATAATTTGAGGTGCTTTCCAAGTGAGAAGGCAACGTGCTAACCAATTTACTTAAGTCTGCTATATCTATTTTTTTTGTCAAACTAGATTTACGTGTGAACTAGTTGGCACTAGCTCATTTGGATAGTTCCCAATCATGGTCACAACTTAAGAGAATGCCTAGTGTCTGCGGAATAAATAACTTGCCATCATTTTGATTAAGGGAGTTAACAAATACATTCTTCATTAGGGACCCTGTTGAACTTTAACTGTTCATAACAAAAGCAGTGAACAATCTGAACACAATGAAAATCTGAAGTTCATAGAACAATTGCCTGAATACTTTGGGGAGGGAGAAGAGGTTGCTAAGCTGTGAACAGAAACACTTGATTTTTTGCCAAATAAATATGCAAACATACAGTTACAGCCAGGTATTTTCTTTGTTCTCCTCAAGGAAGTAGGAGTTCTGATTAACTTAAAGAGTTACAGTTCTCTACCTGATATGAACCCTTGAAGTATATGTTAGAAAACAAAACAAAAGCCTGGGAAAAATAAAAAATGCTCAAATCCAGTATTTCGGTTTTAGTTTCCATATTACTGTTAAACAGGTAAATCTCAGAATCTTGCAAGCTAAGTTGTGGCTTGTAGCCACCTTGTTTGGCTCAACATGTTCTCTTAATTGTAAAAAGGACTAACAGTTTCTTGCAACACTTCTGAGTCTCGTGTTTCAAAATTTGAGAGTTTGATTTGATAGCACTTTTATCAGGTTGACATTAAAATCCTTAAATATCATGTTCACAAACTAAAATGGCCCTGCTTTCCAAGGCTTCAAATTTCCTTTAAGAAGTTAAAATGTTTGGAACACGCTTCCAAGTTTAAATGTGGAATATTAAGCGCAAGGTAGCTGACTTGCAGTTACTGATCACCAACAGTTTTCAGTGCTCACTTGAATTTTTTGTTCTTTTTCCAAATTCACACAATGATGCAAATACCTGGTCACTTAGAAATCTTACTTCTAACAAGCAGGCTCCATCTGTCTAAAAATCTCACGGGGCATGTAATCTAAACCAAAGTAAACATAAGCCAGGCAGGTAGTTTTTCATGTAAGGTATGAATAGCTTCACTGCTAAAAATTTTAAGCAGCAGTTACATGAGGCAACTTCTGCTGTATCAGTATCAGTTGTGTAATTATCAGGAATCTTGTTTGTTTCAGGCTTCAGGCAAAAATTCCACAAATGAGAAAAACACAAAAATCAGTACGTACCATATTCAGTAGTTCAGGGCCCTTCACAGATATGAAGTTCAGTCCAGACTCATTTGCCACAGCCTATCAGAAAGACATATACAGCAAATACCCATTTCAGCATTAAACACTCTACAGTTTCAAAGGAATCTGTTTTTCCTGCGTTTTTGATGAAATTACAGAGGCTGATATTACGGTGCAGAATGTGTATTTTTTGGTTCTGTTCATAGAGCTACAAAAAAAATTTAGAAAGAGCACAGTTGTCAACTGTTTAAAAAGTATATTAAAAGTACAACTACAGCTAATTAGGGGGAGTGGAGTGGCAGATTTAGCAAGGTATTCTATCTGCTTAATGAAGCTGTGGTCCAGATGTATCATGAAATTGTTATCAAGTATGATTAATGGTTTATGATTGATAGGAGATAAAGAGAAACTCAACTGCATAAACAAAGATGCAAGGCAATTTGTAAACTTGACAATGGAAGCCTATGAGAAAGGAGAAAGCAAGCCAAATTATTTGCAGTAAAGTAAATATAATTAATATGATTAGTAGAGTGCAGACCACTTTCAGCGGGTTATGTAACCCTTTAGTTACATAACAATTGCACCAAATTGGATACTTAATAAGGAAACCAGTAATCCCAGGTTTGCTACTCCTTTCTTATTAATCAAGTTAATTCCTACCGGTTTTGTAATATTTTTCTCATTCAAGCAAAGGTGACTGTATGACCAAAAAAGAAAGCAAAGAACACTTCAGCAAAAAGGCTTGATTTTAAATTTCTAACAACAAAGGCAAAAGCTCAACTTCTGTCATTATCTAGACCCAGTCACTCTGACAAAAATGTTCACTTCTGCAAGATTCTCCAGTACTTTTGAGTCTATTCAGAAAAATTATTACCTTAGCTAACAGAGTTTTACCGCACCCAGGAGGCCCTGCAAGGAGAACACCAGCTGGAGTAGTCAGGCCCAGAGCTTGAAACTGCTCCGGATTCCGCACAGGTGCCTATAAAAGGAAGTGTCACAGTTACGCGACAGAAAGCCAAGAGGAAACTTTTGGCTTCTGTTACAGCTGGACAAAAACTCATTCATAAGCAAGTTCTTTTTTTCTAAATCTCTAAAGGCTAGAGGAATAAACACAATGACTCCAGAGCATATTATCTTTCAATAATTGTAACTTCAAATTGGGAGAAGCATCAGAAGCATCAATAAAGTCAAAGCCTTTATTTATCTAAGTTGTCATCTTAAGGTGTCAGTTTTAAGTATCAACTTGACTATCTCCCAGCTGAGCAGTCTTCAATTCTTCATACAACAGTAGCATACCTAATGTTACTGGCTTCTAGATCACTTAACTTCTAGATCACTTAAGATTCAGCAATAATGGACATATTGAAAACTGAGGCCATGGATACAGTAAGTTAAATTTTACATATATGCAGCAGACTTAAAACAAATGATGATATTGCAGAATTTCTAACTCACAGCATGCTAAAACTCATAGGCAGGATATTATAAACAAACAAGAAAATAAATATATTTAAAAACAACAATAACCACCAAATAGTTTTATTTCCTTGTTTGGAAAAGGTGCAAAAATTTTGAAGGCAACATTAAGGCATACCAGTATTGCCATAGTCAGCTCCTCTCGAACATCCTCCAAAGCTCCAATATCTGCCCACGTCACATCAGGAATTGTGACAAAGCCTTCTCTCTTGGCAGAGGGTTGCACTGACGACAGTGCAACAATAAAATCGTTCATCTCGATGTACAGCTTCTGCAGCTGCTCCTCAGGCAAGGGATCTTCCTGCTTCAGCAAATCCAAAAGTCTTTGCAATTCATCCTTAGGGTACAAGGAAGAGGAGAGAGAGGCTACACAGTGGTACTTTTTTCCAAGCAATACTTTTTTCTCCAACTGTAACATTAATTAACCTAAAAACATTGTATAGCACAGCAAAATAGGTAACAAGATATTTAACATCGGTGAAATTACTGGATTGACAGACTACACTCTTGATTTAAACACTACACAAACAGAGCTAACGCAGGTATTTTATCTTCAAATTCTTTCTACTACTTCTCCCATAATGCTTAAGAGAAATCCTTTGCATGCCAAAACTGCTAACACATCTCTACTAAAATATGTAGCAAACAGTTTGGTTAAGCACAACCTCCCCTTTGCAAATCCACACTGACTGCTCCTGATCCTCTCCTTGTCTCGCATGGAAGCCTTTGCTTCCTTCCAGTCCTCGGAAGGAAGGAAAGCTCTCCCAAAGCCCTCGCAGAGATAATCAAGAGTGGTCTTGCAAAGATGTCAGTCAGCACCCTCAACCCTCATGGGCGCATCCCATCAGGTCTCTTGGACTTCTGTATGTCCAACTTGCTTAAGGGCTTCCTAATGTGGATTAGGATTCCTGTCTTACCAGGTACACAATGGAATTAAAACCATACTCTCACAACATAAGCACGCCCCAGGTCTAATAGAAAGTGTTAAAGTGAGGTGACACTGAATCCCATGGAAAACTGTACCAGGATTTTTATTACAAGACAGAGGTGGAAAAAAGACCAAAAAAAATCATGTTAGCTTCTACATTTTTCCTTCAGCAGTGAATGGGAAAAATATCACTTCATATTTGTTGCAACTAAGTTAGCATTACAGTCAACTGCAAAGGCACAAAGTGTTTATAGTGCCTGATATTTCCTCTTAATCCCTCCCTCTTCTACACAGAACTATTAAGAAAAAAAAATGTGAAATAGCCAAGACTACTGGATTCGTTTACTTCAACTGTGTGGATTATTTTTAAAGGCTTTGTATGTTTATTTTTCCAAGATAAACATAATATTACTGTTTTAATGACAAAACCCTGTGTTAAACTATGTTGACCTCCTGCTAGCTATCAAAATACGGCTCTGTTATGATTAGATTTCCTCATCCTCAACAACCGCTTTGATCATGCTGATGTTGATAAAAGGCAGTAACTACCTGCCCCCCACTTCTTGCCTACATTAGGCCTCAGGAATCACCGAGAGGCATGCAGCATGATTATATTGCCCTAACAAAAAGGGCGTTTTTTGTAGCTTTCTCTATGTTACTCAATTTAACTTTTCTTTGACAGTCCTTCTAAAAACAGAATCCGAGGACACTGGATTTTAAAACAGCCTGAAATATCAGCTTTTAGAGCTAGATGTTTTACTGCTCTAGACAAATGTTCAAGAAGCCCATACATAGTGCTGGCACAGAGCAAGTAATATGCACAAATATACCCAAAATTTTGAGGAGTAGGGACAATAGTCTATATAAAGATGTTCTGACCCACTAACCATAGCATGTCAGATGGGCCATAAAATAATCCCAGTATCAAAAGCACTATTTCTTGCAACAAAGTTCCAGGTGTACCACACATTAACAGATACCTTCTGCAGCTCAGATGACATTGCTAATCTAACTTTCCTTCCGGATAGTCTTCAAAATGCCTCTTCCTCAAACTTTTTTACAGCTACAAGACATAGTTTGTGATTTACCCCAAATAACTAAAATATTTTTAAAGAGAGTTGTTGCTACTGTTTTAACACTTGGTCTGCTCTTCCCTGCATAAACCTCTAGCATGGTTTTTAGTAGGCTCAGTTTTGTGGCGTCTCCTCCAGAGGTGAGTTCAGACTTGTCACGTGAGCCAGTAGGAGTGGGCCATTTGGCTTAAAGCTGTTATTTCTAAATCTAAATTTAGCATCAAATGTAGCTGGATTGAGGATTTATAAGCAAAGGCCTTTAAAAGCCTAAACTGGTTTGAAAGCACAAAATACCTTGGAGGGAAGCTCTAGTTGTGTGATATCCTCTTCCACCAGGGCTGCTGTTCCAATTTCCATACTTTCTTCAGCTGTGTTTCTGCCAGCCTGTATGGATTTCTGCTTGTGCTCCTCAGATTTTATCAGGATCCTGTTCACTGTGCACATAGCTGCCTCACGACAAAGTGCCATCAGATCGGCCCCTACATAACCTGGAGTCATATGGGCTAAATGACGAAACTCAAAGGACTCGGGGAGCTTAAGTTTTCGACACAGAGTCTTTAGAATTCTGAGAAAGCGGAGAGAAAAAGAACAGCAAAAATGAACAAATAAACAAGGGTGAAGCTGCGGTCTTTTTAATTTTCATATGAAAACAAACAGCATTGGTTTAAGATTGAAGGTGTCCCGCAGCCCACATGAAGGGAAGTAGTATGACAGGAAAAACCTGCACTCTACTAGAATGCGATACCGAAATCCACAAAACTATTTTATGTATTTCCTTTCAGTGCTTAAATGAAAACCAACAGTACCAGCCAAGCAACCACATTCAGCCGGTAAAAGATAAAAAGTTTTGTTGAAACCAAATATTACAGATTCTTTAAGACTTAGTTCATGATTCTGAACAGAGATCCTGTGTCTCAGGGAGTCTGGCATAGAGGCTCAAACAGGCTGTTCAGGTAGATGTTTGCCTGCCCTGTCTTCCCACACAACCCAGCTTTCACTTCGTTTCTATTTATCTATTGAAGGACATCCGTAACAACCCATTGCCTTGAGGAACAAATAAATGAACAATTCAAAACACTAATATTATACTATATATTGTATGCTTCTCTTCTCCACTAGCAGGATCCATCACCTGCCATTTGATTTTTTACCGGAGACAGCAGCTTTTTTTTCCAAGGATTTTGAAATCTACCTGACAACAGCTGCAGTTAGTCAGAAGACTCGGGGTGTGAAAAAGAACTCTGAGTGGCTAATTCTAAATTTGTGTTCTATGCTCATTATTTTCTTAGGCAAGCTGGCTTAGTACATGCATAAGAAAACCCCCTGAATAAAACAAGATTTCTACAAATACTTTCTCTCCTTTCCCCTCACCAAAAACTTCTAACTAGCAACACTAACAAGTAACTAGTTTAAAATATCCCTTCAACAAGACAGATCTATTAATTCTGTCTTAAATTTAGTAAAATCAAATAAATTTAATAAATCAACACAAGATGATTCTTTCCTTAAAAAAGGAACAAAACAAATAGACAAAGAACATGCAAAAACCCCTCAGTAAAATCAAAAGTTCTGGTAAGTCTACACAGCCATGAACAGTAACATGAAAGAATGCAACTACACTTCAACTTGTGAATAGTCTGAACTATTTACAAACAATCAAGATTTTTATAAAGTTGCTAGACAACCATGGCTTACTCATACACAACTCCTAGTCTTTGCAACAGCACTGGGAATATTGTAATTTTAACATGAGCCCAAGTATCACAGAATCAAAGCTCTCAAGAACAACTCTTCAGCTGCACCTCTCACCATTTAATTGTTTTCCCACAACCTTGGAAAGGAACACAATTACCACAAGACTGTACACTTTTTTAAAAAGGCGGGGAAGAGTGACCAGAAATTAACAGTACTGACAGCTAACAAGCTGCTAATGCTTCCAGCAGAATAGTTTGCTTTTTTCAAGCTAGAAATAAGATTAGCTGAGCTAGAAGGAACTTATCCTCAACCTTTCTTTCCTTCTGCTAACTAGAAGATAAGCCATCGCTGTTTACACTCTTTCCTTTGTGTATTTTTTACTGTTGCGGAAATGAGCAGCACTTCCTTTTCAATTAGGAAAAGGAAAAGAGAAAAAAAACTTTTAAATGATTAGTCATGACTAATCACAGATCTTTGGAGTAAAAAGGGTAGGTTACTCTGAACAGGATGACTTCAACCCAAGTAAATGCCTGGACAGATGTCTTTCCTTAATGAGTAAAAAGGAAGAATCCAGGCATGTTGCTTAAGCTATGGGCTCAAAAGCACTAACAAAGAATCTATACCTAACTTGGGCCTATTACGCAATAGTTATATAGGAAGCATAGAAGACAGAATGCCTAATTCTTAAACTTTACAAATTATACATTAAAATCCATTATCTGTACTCTTAAGCTACTTTAAACCCCACTAAAAATAATGGTAAGGACAAACTTCCACATAAAAAAAGGAAACCACATTAAATGTTAATGCAGCTACTAAGACAAAGCAAATATCACTTAGTTTCTTATGCACTTTCTAGTATATGCTAAAGATGTGTGCAAGGCACATATAGGGCTAAACACAATAACTTTTGCTTAATTTATATGCCAACTTAAAATAATTTTCATCAAAAAGAAGCTTAAACTCTGTAACACATACTTTTCTCTTGCTGCTTCATCTGGAATCCCTAAACAAATTTCTCGATCAAATCTCCCAGCTCGCCTCAGTGCGGGGTCCAGTGAGTCAGGTCTGTTAGTTGCTCCAATAACAAGAACCTGGGCAGTGGCAGCCACATTATTCAAGTCTGAAGGAAGAAAGCAAGGTAGTTGGTACTTACACTCATCTTCTCAATGTTATTGTGCTATTTATGTTATCCTCTTTCTGCAGCACACAATAATACTCATAAAAGTATGAATAAGGTAACCGAAAGCCACATTCAACTCCTGTTTACCCATATTTCCACATTTGTCACAAAAATAAGCATGAGTCAATTCTAAAGGGAATAAAATGGTGAAATTGTTAATTAGAAAGTTTAGTTTAGCAGAGCTGTGCTGGAAACTGACCATCCATGCAAGTTAAAAGCTGGGCAACAATTCTTCGCTCCATGTCCTTCGATGCAACTTCTCTTTTTGGGGTGATTGCATCAATCTCATCTATGAAAAGGACGCATGGCGCACTGGACTAGGAAAATAAATAATAATAATTACAAAATTCCACTGAACTAGTGTATTAGGAGAGACAAAGAAATCACACATTTTCTTTGTTTTAAAACTCTAAGTCTGTTGCATGCACTGAACAATCCAACTGTTCCAATATAATTTCGTTCTTCTCATTCACTGTGTCAGGAGAGCAGCCAAACTATTAAATTGTGCTGAGCTGAGGCTGTGAAATAATTAAGGCATGGGATTCAATATGTCTCTATATTTGGTTAAAATTCAGATGTACTTCCATGTTGCTTTATATCTTCTACAAATATTATTCCCTCCTGACTGTTTGTTCACTTTAGTCAAAAAAAAAAAAAAAAAAAAATCAGAAAAAGATCTTTTTATTATTTTTAAACATCATTAGAGCGTTAGAACTTTGATTTAGTATTACACATACATATAACAAAAAAAAATTGCTGGAAGCGGGCATATAACAAAAAAAAAAATTGCTGGAAGCGGGCAGTAAACAACTCCTACAGGGGTTCTAATACTTAATGTATTACTTGTTCATAAAAAGCCAACATTAACATAATAATAATCAGTCTAATATAAAAGAATATTTACATGATACAAGATCATCAAGAAGTGCAAATATTGCAAAGGAATATTTGAGGAAAACACTGAAATCCTTCTCAAAAAAGTCTAAATTCTCATATAAAAACAGTTTAAACCCCTCCTTCCTGTGTTATCAGAAGCTAATGGCGCCATCTAGTTGTTGTTCACTTTTTTCCTCAATCGGATACAGAACAAATGCAACTAAGTTATGAAGATTCTACAAAGCTGTAGAATTGTCAGGCAATAGCTTAGAAGTTCTCCTGTGTATTCAATGCTGATAGCAAGACAGAGCAAGACTTAACTGTAACTTTATTCCTGCCTTTCACTACTTGTCTAAATTTCTCATCTTCTGCCCCAAAAATCCCAAGATCTTCACTAAAATTTAATGTGAGGCCAAAAACAAAGCTTGTAACAGAATAAAAAACAGTAAACTGCACCTACTATTTAATTTTTATAAACAAACCCATGTGTATCTTTACAAAGAAAATGGCAAACAATTCAGTGTTATTTCCCACGAGTGTCTCACCACAGCTTGTTCAAACAATTCTCTCAATTTCTGCTCAGATTCCCCTGACACTCCAGACACCATCTCTGTTGCTGCTACTTTCAGCATTGGGAGCTCAAGTTCCTGAAAGAGACAAGAGATATTGTAGGATATAAGCAGAGCATAAAAACATAAGCTAATACTAACGGAGAAGTATTTTCCTATACAAATCTTTTGCACCCAAAGATCATGTAAACAAGAGTAAGCCTTAAAGTGCTTTAAAAAAACATGAGTAGTGTCCTCCTTTTATAAATAGATCTGAGTTATTTGACCAAGTGAACAGAAATTGACATAGAAACGAGATTCCCTTAATTCCAATGGAGAATGCCTAGTAGCTTTACTCGATGGTCCTGTACCAGACCCTTCACAACACACACTTCAGCTCAAGCCCTGCCTCCCTTCTTGGAAAAAAAACTGTCCATTTCCCTCTACGACAAACTCTGATCAGCAAAATGGTGGTGATCTCAGCAAGTCTGGTTCCCCTAGTCCTGCTCCAGAAGTATCCTAGCAATGTTGTACAATCAAATACCTGTAAACACCACATTCAAGGTCTTCTGCTATTAAAGAACTCAGCAACAGAAAAACACTTTGATAAGCTTTGATATACACACTTCGATATATGCATATATTTTGTAATTTCTAAGGAATGGCTGTACTAAAAACAAGAGGAAAAGTATGACCACGAATATCAGCAAACAGATCTAAACAGGCCTAAATTTATACCCAAAACAGGCTCAAAGCAGTTCCACCGCACCTCACATTACTTACACTGCTGATATCATGTGTTCTGAAATAGTTAAGACATTGGCAAGGCAGCCACGAGTTTCTGAATTCAGAAATTACTGTTTAACAGATGCCATCATCTAGAATCACTGTAATATTCCATAAAAGATGCACAGCCTTAAAAAAGACTGTTTTAACTAGAAATACTTTTCATTTGTAGCTTTCTCAATACCCATGCTGATCTTGTTCTCCTGGCAAGGCTTCCAGGAGCCTTGAGCCAGGAGTCCTCCAGGAGGACAACCAACTTAGGCTAAGCACCACATAAGAGGGTGCAGGAAGAGAGGGTTTTATCAAGTACAGATTCCAATAAAATTAATAAAAAGGACATGAAAATTAATGTATTTTAGAGTAAGATAGGATTGAGAGAAGAGACAGATTAAAAGGTCATAATAGAAGGTTATTTTTTTTCCCTAAATTTAATTCAGAAAGTAAAACGGAAGAAGTTCAAGACTATCTCACCCCAGCAATTGCCTGTGCAAGCAGTGTCTTTCCACATCCTGGGGGTCCATGTAAAAGAAAACCGCGAGGTGGAATCACACCTAAGTGGTTATAGACTTCAGGATGACGGACATGAATGAGCATCTTACAGATTTCCTGTTAAAGACAGGATGGACATACATTTAAATTGCATAAACTAGGAGCATAAACAGAAAGACCAAACTAAAAGTTCTGCTTCTTCATAAAATTTCAGTAATTACCTTTGGAAAGGTTAATCAGAGGAAAAACAACAACAACAACAAGAACAAAAGAATCCATTTCTGTTGGTACATGCAACCACTTTCAGTTCCATGCAGATGAGTTCCAAATTTCCTTTTTTAAAATTCATTTTTATGCACTATTTTATTCAATTTCTTCTCTGCTCCAGAATTAAAATTATAACTCACCTTCAGAGTTTCATCATTGCCTCCTACATCCTCAAATCGCACGGAAGGATGGTAAAGTTCTGGTCCTTTACCTTTAACTGTTAAGGGAGAAAAAACAAATCATATGAATTTAGGCATTGCATAATGGTAGCTGCCAAGACAAAACAGGACAGAATTCAGCCTAAACAATCAAGAACACAGAACAAAATTATTTTCTGATAGCAGATATGGGACTGGAATATATGCCAGTACAACAGAAATCTTAAATTTCTTAAAACACTTAAGGTCACTCAATTGCACCTTGAAAAAATAACACTCCTCTGGTCATGGATTCCAGAGTCACCCACCACCCCACCCCTCAGTTGGAAACAGCATGCCAAAAATAACTTCTCACCTTTCTGTTTAAGCAAGATAGACTCAATTTGTTCATCTACATCTGGAAATTCTTCTTTTTTTCTTTTTGCTCTTTTCCTCTTTGTCTTTTTTTGTTCACTCTCCAAGACAGAAAAATCTGTTGATTTCTAGGGCATTAAAAAAATTACATATCCAAAACCTTCACAGTCATTGAATTTCTGCAAACATTTAAAGTTATTTTAAGGCAGATATTTAAGATACTTAAGTCTGCAGAAAATAATTCTTTTTCTTAAGACTCTTTTTTTTCTATCAAGGATTAATTATATAAGTCTTTTTTTAAAAAACTAAAAATACATACTAAATATACTATATATGTATATAAATATATACTAAAATTACATGGACTAAAAAAATTACATACTATATAAAAATCCATTTGTATCTTAAAAAAAAAGTATTAATATATTAACTCCCCTGGAAGCAATATTAATCACTAGTAAATCCTTAGAGTTGTAAATTTGTGCTATGCAGTGGTGACAAAATTAAGTGAATGTGAGAAAAGGACCAATACTTGGGGCGGCGGGGGGCGTGGAGGGCAACGAGTAGAAGGGAGGATTGTCAGTAACTTCTCTTTTATTTTAAAATACGGCATTGCAGACAATTTATAAGTTGGCATCTTCATTCTATTCATTTCCCTCTATAAGACGATGCAGTCCTACTAAGATAGGAACTGCTGTGAAACCTGCCTATTTAGTAAGCATTTTATGTAATAAGAAGATAGTGGTAAATACAGTCCTTCCTTCATATAAAAAAGAGCATAAAAAAGACAAGAATTCAGCACTATAAAAGTCATCTCCTGCACATGAATGGAAAGTTTTCAATAGCTAAATAAAGCTTTTTTTTTTAATACGATAAAATGAAAAAAAAAAGTAAGCAATTATGCTTTGAGTGAGACACAACATCTATTTCAACTGCTCTATAACTCAATGTTATTTCCAAGCCCTTCCATAACCCTGGTCAGTCTACAGAACTTCAGCTGTCCCCTTGCTCACTAAGACATAACTGTACAATTATATCTGTCAGGGGATAAAAATGGGAAAAGTCCTGTTTTCTTCAGAAACAAAGCTAAAAGTAAGTATTCCACTATGCTTGAGCCAATCTCTTCTTTCAACATTCTTAGTAATTTTAACAGAACACAGATGTTTGCAATAATAACAAATTTAAAAATCCAGAAAGAAAGACATAATCTTATTAGTCTTAACATCATCCTTCAAAAGTCTGTCAATTTAGGTAAGAAATTATATACATACTTGCCACCTAAATCGTATTTGGTTTGAAAAACACATTACCTTAGAAATCAGTTTCTTTTCATCTCCCTCTCCATCCTCAGAAAGGTCGGTGAAGAATTCTTTTCCAGAGGGAGTTTTGTCAATGAACCAACCACCTTCAGAGATCTTTGTTTCAACTCGAGTCCTCGGTGCCAGAGTGCTTGTACGGGGGGCTGTTGCTTGCACAGGAGGAGGTGTTTCCAAAGATTCATTTTTTGGAGTGGTCAGAACAGAATCAGGATTTGCCTTCTTGTATAAGGTCAGCAAGGAGCTGTTCATGTGATTTGTAGACTGCAAATTCATTATTAAAAAAAACATATATATCAAAATTAATAATTTTTTAAAAACTGTGAAATACACAGGTTATAATTTGAATTATTTATATCAACAGAACAACACAGAGCAAAAAGTGCAAATACAAATTATTCCATAAACATCAGTTAGCATTATCCTCACGGGGGAAGGTAATGATGTATACTCCAACTCTCTGCACGTATCCTCTGCAAACTAAACGACTGTATGTAAAAGCGCATCTGAGAGTTGAAGAGGCAACAGCCTCTGCAATTTACCCTTAAATGACCCTCGCCACTGTCAGTTCCTTCAACCACTTCATTTGATAGCAAAGTCTTCTGGGCCTCCAGAGCACTTTCTCTAAAGTGATTATCACCACAGACTTTTTCTGTGGTTGTTTTTCTTTATTTTTTGTTTGTTTGTTTTGTTTTTCCCCTTCAGAAAATAACCGCTAAAGCTTTAGCTCTAAAGATCTTTGATTGTAATTGCAGCTTCATCCTATTTGTCATCTCCACTTTTAAACACTCCAAGGGCGTTGGGATTTCACAACATACTATATGTTATGTGTGTATATATATTTACACAAACACAATAAAAACCAACTTACTAGATCTTCTGGATAATCATCATCAGAGTCATCTGTGCCACTTTCTGCAGTCCTTTACAGGAATAAAGACAAACTATTCCTTTAATGCATCAGAGCAGCACACAAGTACTACACCCAAAAGCAGAACAATTTCCCAAAATGAGAGCCACAATACATAGTTTAAGACTGAAAAACAACTCCTGACTGCTATGCTCTAAATTTACCACCGTGCAGAATTAAAGAAAAATGCATTATTTCCCAAGGCTGTGACAAGTTGGATCTGGAGAAGTTTAGCAACCTGTCTGGTTCACAGAAAAAGTGATGTAAGACTCACAGACTGAATCTGCTCATGAAGAGACCACACAGTCACCAGTGTTGGCACTGGGGGAGCTGTAACAAATCACTGCTGGCCTGGACCAGCCCTTCTGATCACAACATTGTCCTAAATTCCCCATAGGAATTTCACAGACCCTCTCTATCACAAGTTAGAAAGCAGAATGGTCCAGGAGACTACACGCAGGATTAAGAGTAAGGAAATCTTAACTCCGTTCTCACATCCAGTAGTGATTTACTCTGAATACCCTGTTGTTGTAGTCCTATCTCTTAGATTTGGATAATACATATCAGAAGGATCAAGAACAAAACCAAACAAAGGAAACAAATCACTTGCCTACGTAGAAAACAACAGGAAGCACCATCAGGATACCCACTAATTCACAGCCATCTCTTTACCACAAGAGAGAAATTATGATCAACTCTCCTGCATGTACTTGTCTTGAGCAAGAAAACGCGCTTTATTAACTATAGGTAAGTCCTGATGAAGACAGGGCTATGAGAAATCAAGAATCTATCATGAAACTACCAAAATATAAATAAAGCTTTAAATAAACGTTAAATGTTAACAAAATTACTAAGGTCATCTTCCAGTAAAAATTCCTCTTGCTTACTCGTTTTTCTCTTGTCCTTGTCTTGCTCTTTTTGCCACATGTTCAGCTTCTAAAGCTGCTAGATCTTCACGTCCTTTTTCATTACTGATTATTCCAAACACTGCAGAAAAATTTCAAATACATAATTAGAAAATGGCAAAAATATAATCAAAGAAATTGCTAGTGCTTAGCATCTTAGACATAATACTAACAAAGCTACCTTTTTCAACTTGTATTCTGAAAGCATTTCTTTTTCTTCGTCCATAATCTACACTGAAAAACAAAATAACAGATTACATCAATAGCTTTTCCCCACAATACGTTGTCATTCTCACTGAAGAAATACATTCTAAGTTCTTATCAAGAAGCAACTATGCAAATACGTGACTATTCTTTTCTTAAACCTGAAATAGCTCAAACAGCAATGCGTAACTAAATTTCTGAGATGAAACAAAAATGGTAAACTACACTGGTCTCTAAACAGTTATTTGGTACAAATTATCAAGGCTCTCTCTAACTGTACGTATACCCACTGGATTTTATTTCACAACAACGCTACTTTTTTCACATTTTCATTCATGCAAGAACACACAGACACAGGACTAGAAAGATCAGTCCAACCAGGTCTAACTGTGACAAATAGCAATTGCTCAGTGTGAGAAAATCTTATCAAAAGCATCCTTAACTGCAAACAGCAATCATCAACCTTTTACCTTCCCTCACTGAGGGAATATTTAATTATTTTAAGTAACTAGATCTTCTGGATAATCATCATCAGAGTCATCTACAAACAAACCAAAAAAAACCCAAAAAAACAAAACAAAAAAACCAAAACAGGCATCTTCATCACCAGGAAGGAACTTCAAAAATCCTGGTAAGGGTTTTAGTGCATTTTCTTTAATAAAACACAAGAAAATAGACCACGAATCTTTCACTTTCTCCAATTAGCCACTGATACACAACCTTCCTCCCTACCCAAAGAAGTGTAACGGTGTAAAAACAAAGCAATTAGCAGGACTGACTACCCTGCTGAGCAGCAGTGTCTTACTGAATCTTGTCTCCATTGGTCTGCATTGAACTGCTACTTTCTCTCGTATTTTAAGCTTTCAGGAATAAGGATCATCATGCTGTAAAGCATCCATAGCTGTTTAATTAAAAATACATAGTCAGCAAGTAAACCTTGCAATGACAATGCAATAATAAATGTTACC
>VWPW01017347.1:88097-124185 GCA_013389825.1 Crypturellus undulatus | reverse complement strand
TTTTTTTTGTCTCCTGTTGTTGCTAGAAACCCTTCTTGTTTCATGTTCCCTTTCTTCCCCTCCTATCCATAGTAAGGAGAATGCTCTCTAAAAGGCATTCACCCATCTCTTAAAACAAGTGGTACCTCTCCTCAAGTATGTAAAGAAAATAAAAAAGCATATTGTTCTTTTGCTCCAAGTATAAGAGCAGGAGTTAAATTATTGTGTGGAAAGGACGTTATTGCAGGAAGATAAAAACCTTTAGGATATTCAAAGAGAATAATAATATTGTTCTAGAGTAAGCTCAGCTGGACAGCTTGAAGTGCTCACATCCTCTCTCTTGAGAAATGTGCATGTCAAGCAAGCATGGTGCTTGCCGCATTCTCAAAGTATATAAACATTTGTTTGGTTGGGCTTTTTCTTCCTTTTGCCTATGTGTTTGCCTATGTGTTCCTACTCAACTTCTGTTTTTCTGTGGGTTCAGAAAATGAAGGAAAACTATTACTTCTGTTTTGCCTGCTATAAACAAGCTCATCACCTTTGCTGAAGTAACATAGGATAGTTGTGACAAAGATGGGAATACAGACCTTTTGCCCTGCCTTTTGCAATCCTGTTGGACCGCTAGAGTTTGTGATTATCTAGAGATTGTTTTGTTTCGGATAAGAACAAAATTTTCACTGTCTCTTCCATCCAGTGCATCCTGCCATTGCGGGTGTAGAGTTCCTCCAACCATATGGAGTAACTGAAAACAGTAATCAAACCGCTCTGGAACTCGCTATTACCCAGAACATTTTCTATTTTTACAAAGGAGGCTGGGCTAATGCTTTTAATGTCTAATGCTTTTAATGTCTCCTGTCCTCTGATATTTTTGTTTGTTCATAAATGGTAATGGCAGAGATGCATGTAATATCTGAGACTGGCCTAGAAGAAGTGAAAATAGCTGGGCTTTATATTGAACTGTAAAACATGCAGTAAAAAAATCCCTTCTGAACCAACTCCCTCCCACCCCCTGCCCTTCACTCTTGTACTGTTTCGATAGCCGCACTTCTGTTTTTTTCTTAAACTTCCAGGTTCATTATGGTACCTAGTGGAAATATGGGGGTATTTGATCCCACAGAGATCCATAACCGAGGACAACTGAAATCGCACATGAAGGAAGCCATGATCAAACTTGGCTTTCATCTGCTCTGTTTCTTCATGTACCTGTACAGGTTAGTCTCACAAATTGCTGCCCGTTAACAAAGGAATTATCTGCCATTTATTTGTATCTTTCTATGCTGCTAGTATAATTGCTGATATTCAGAAGCATCACATCTTCTTGCCTTTGTTAAGCCTCAGTAATATATTTTGACACTCATCCGTAGTTTCATTTTATGCTTATTCTTTCTGATCTAACTTTGCTTGGAAACTCTGATTACTTCCTAGTCTCAAAAACACTATTAGCACTATACAAAGAGTTGCATAACTTCACCACTTAAAATAAGGGACCTGTTGAGAATGGGAATGATCTTGAGATAAAGTGTATTTTATAAGTTCTGTTGGAGAAAATGAAGTTGATCTGGCTAAGATGCAACCTGCTAAGTCCTGTGATGGGGTGACTTAGTGCAAGATAAAAGACCAATGTATTACGGTGTTACAGCTGCAATCTGTGTCTTCATAAATGAAATACTTTGCATGGTGGCCTTGGCTTTCTAACAGATTCAAGCACAGTTCTCTCCTGAAAAACAGCAGCAGTTCCTACTTGCATGTGGTTCAGTAATACTCTGGTCTTATGTTTTCTGTTTTATCACAGTATGATTCTGGCTTTGATAAATGATTGAGAAGTTGAACGGTTAGCTGCTAAATTGGGTCATCACTCCAATGACTGGTTGTGGAGCCACAGAAACCTTCTGAACATACCTAGACCAGTGTCGTCATGCAGTATATTTTTCCTCTTTGAACAAGAAATATTTTTCTGTATTTTTAACATAAAATATTTTCAAAAGACATTGGATTTGTGTAGCAGTTGTTTTTGTTCCTTTTGCAATGACCTGAACAGCGGTTGCTGCTGCTTCTGTAAGGTGAAATTCTTGGTCCTGTAGAAAGGAGATGATGAGAGGAAAACCCATTTCTGAGAGCTTGGGGTAGCAATAGTGGCAGTTCTGGAAGAAACTGAAGTGCAGTTCTAATATCTGTTTCTTTCCAAAGTGTCTCACAATGGGCCTCTCTCAATCAAGATGAGAGTGTAGTTTGAAGGAACATTTGGACTATCTGTTGCAAGGTAGAATGCTAATACGGCTTGCATCTTTACACATTCGTGTTTTTCAATTAAAAAGTAATGGAATAAAAGTTGGGCTTTTCTCCCATCCGTTCCAGACACTCTAGATGCAGTCTCGTGTTTGGGTGGAATAAAGTTCCTATGGTAAAAGTGATGCTCGTGTGCAACTGGGAAAGGAGGAAATGAAGAAGCACACGGAAAACTTGTTTTTTTCCCTTCTACATCTGGTTTATCATTGAAACACATCACAGATCTACCTTACAAAGTAAATACCACATTACACTAGGGCTTGGAGTCCGTAATAGAGCAATATCATTCAGTCCCTTGTCAATGAAGCAGTTCCCATAGCCAAGAAGGTAAACCTATTTGACCAGGGCAGATACTGGGATAAAGCATAGCCCTGTTAGTACCACAGTGCCAACATGATTCTGCTTCAAAGACACCACAGAACTAAATTCTTGTTGTTGTCCTTGCATCAGCAATAAACCGGAGCCTGTGCTCTCCCTTCCAACATTTGTTTTTGAATATTAGCTATGTTTACATAAGTACTGGTAGATCTGTTTTTGAAACAATCCAGCCTTATGAAACAGTGCCTTGTAGTTGCATGTTTAAAGCTTCCAAGCTTTTCTTCCATATGAATTTGTAACTCATAAACTGTACCTATAAGATTGTACAGGTTTTAATGTTATTTATGTGCAACAGCTTGGTTTTGTATCCAGCAGTGAAGAGATGAGGAACACTGGAACTTTATTTCTCTAGCTTTCTCACATTTAACATTTTTTTCTAGGATAATACTATCCTTAAATTTATGTTGGGATGGATTCTAATTTTAGTTCTTCTAAAGATTAAAAAAAATGCTGAAAATATGCTCAGTAAGAAGTAAATAGCTGCTTGACAGGACACCCAGCCAAAATCCACAAAGTAGAGTCTCGTAAAGCTGAACCCCAAACAGGATGAGGGGGTATGAAGAGGAGAGAGCAAACAAAATTTAAAAACAGGAATGTCTGTAACTACCAGAGTAGTTTACAGATTAGGGGATTAGTTATTTTAGCTGGGGGTAAAGACAGCTGTACTTATTTGACCCTTGTAAAAAAATAGGTGCTACACATATTGTTATTTATCCATTGGAAGAAAGAGGTTAAGGAGAACACCAGCAAGCCACTTAAGTCCTGCACCTGCAGTGCCAAGAGGAAGTAAATTTCATTAAAAGAAATTGCATCATGGGAAGCATAATAATTATCATGATCATATTGGAATGATTAGAATAGACCTAAAGTTTTATATCTTATTTTAAAGATGCGATTTTGAGATGAGAGCCTTGCTAATACTGTATCCTAAACATTTTCCTTGTCTTCACTACTTTCTAGCTGCTAACTCTCCAGTGGCCCATTCTGTTAGGATTAGACAGGACCAACACGGCGTTCTCTATCGGAGTTGTAAGATGCATCAGTCCTTGGGAAAGTCTTCCCTTCCCCTCCCAGAAAAGGAAAGCTGGACAGGGAAGAATAAGGAGAAAGAACACCATACTAATAAATAAATAAAAGTTTTAAGTCACATCCTTTACTTAGAGGAATGCTAGTGTGGATTCTTTCCTACTTCCTTCCTTAAGGATGTACTTCTGTAAAACAACAAAAAGTACAGAAATGTATTCTAAAGAGTAGCTGTCAATATTAAACAAACTATACTTAGGTATGATTGCAAACTTCCTACATCCAGTTTATTTTTGAGGGAAAGAGAATATAGTCTGATCATTCATGTAAGAGCTTATTATAGGAGTTGCAACCTCCTTAGTCACAAGCTCCGAAGGTCACAGTTGTGCAGAGTTAATTACCCGGGTACCTTTGAAGCCTTTATTGCACATGGATCATTTCTGGGCTTAACAGATCTTTACGCAACTCAATCAGCAATGCTCTAATTTGCTACAAATGTAGAAGAAAACAACAAAAAAAACCCCAACCTTCTGGCACTCCATCAGAGAGAACAGGCTAGTTTATATCCAAGCTCGCTCTAGGCAACTCAAGAGAACAACAAACTTCCCCAGTAAAACTTTGGCTAACTTTATCACTAGGAATCAGTGTGACAGACCACAAGCACAGCCTAGCTTCTGTCCACGGCCTACGATGTATTTCCCTTTGGAGCCATTTATCCAAGCACAACTTCACAACAAGGCTGCTACTTTATCCATATCTAGCTATGACTTATAGAATCTGCTTAATCCATGGAAACAAATCTGAAGCTGACCTAGAGGGATTCTGACTTTTGTATAAGATGAGAAAGCTGTTTTTTCTTCACCTACCATCTACAGCCTTGGTACGTGTAGTTTTCAGCCAGGGGAGGGTGTATTTAAAACACACAAGCACATTTTCCCTCCATAGCAATACGGGCCTTTTAAAGAGACTGCCGTCCTTCAGTGGTGCATGTATCCCCCAAACACCTGCAACACACGCAAAATAGCAGGGCACACAAAGCAGCATAGAAAGCATAAGGAAAGACTTCAAGTGACAGAGTAAAACAGAAAACACCACTCTGGAGATGTGCCCTGGCTCAGGCAGAGCTTGGGTTTAAGCCAATTATGAAATACTTAACCCCGAGTCCAGTTCTTTGTGTCATCCCTCTCTATGACCTGCAGGGCTCCCCATGGTTCCAAAACCAAGCTGTACCTCAAAACCTGTGCAAGTTTCAGAAATATTACAGGAAGAAAGTGACTTCAGTGCATAACAAATAACAAAGACCACAACTCTTTAATAAATCCTATAAATACACACACTGAAGTTTCACTTAGGAGAACATTGAAGGGAAGCAGCCTGCACAGATGTCTGCTCATGGGTGGCATGGGTGACAGTGGCCCGTTCTGTTGGCAGCTGGATTGGAGACACAGCTAGGGAAGCACCACCTCAGCTGTACAGAAGGGCACAAGGTGAAGGGTGAGCTACTAAAGAACTGGTCCATCCAATAATCAGGAAAGGGTTTAATCTGGGGGAAAAAAAAAGCTACAAAAGGAGCAAATTCGGACACATCTTCACGTTAAATGCAGCCTCAACTAAAGCTAGATAAAAATGCCTAAACACAGGTATACATGATGCAGAGCTTGGGATGGAAAGACTATGTTCTACTTAAGTCACGTGGAGGGAAGGCTGAAGATGGCAGGGTCAGGCGCAGGGGACGAAGGCACCAATGGAGCTGCAAGAGCTGCCAGCTGCCAAGCCCAGCTCCATCGGCCCGAGGTGGCAACCACGGCACTTCCCAAGCTCCAGCATCTGGCAAAAGAAGCATCAGCAAGAAAGGGCAGCACTCAGGAGTACCTTCTTAATATGGAAAAACATTTAAAAAAAAAAAAAGTTTTCACTTAGAACAACTTGTATTTAAGCAAGCTAAAGGGCACCTCAGCAAGCATCGAGCACAACAAGGCTTACACTGAGCCTCGAAGGAGCGGGCACTCAGCAGCTGCAGCAAGCACAGAACGGGGCACAAGCAAGTGCAGTGCCAAGTGGCTGAAGTGCCCCACAGAAACAAGCGTGGCCTTGGTTAGAGCCACGCGGCAGGAACAAGAACGGGGAAGGCTCGGCACAGCTCTCCCAGGAGATTTTTTGTCAGCAAAAGTGCCGAGCAATTCTTCCCATTGAGGAAATTAAATACCACAACTCTCGAAAAAATTCGTAACTATCAAGAAATGCACATAGTGATCTTAATGGGTGAAGCTTAGGAAACTAAAAACTATTCATTCCAGTTATTCATTCTGTTTATTGAATTGAAAGAAAGGGAATACAAACATTTCTGTTAAGTGCTGTGCACCAACATGGAAAAAAGTGTATTTCTTTTAAAAATCCTAATAAAAACAAATCAGAAGTTAATGTAGTTCCAATTGAACAAGTTTAAGATATGTTTAAAATACTACACATTTATAAAATAAAAAAGTTAAAACGGTGTTCTGTAAATAATTAGTAAAACAAGTGAAAATAAATACGAGACCCAAAGTTCTTATGTTTTTAATGTAATATAGCAAAGAAATTTTAACTACTTAATATAATCCAAGGAGAGTAACAAAAATCCAGAAAGTTTAAGAACGCAATCCTTTGAAACATTTAATATCAGTCCATAGCAAATAGTCATTACATACCAAAAGCTCTAAGTGTTAACTAGTTCCACCACAACTCCATATAAATCTTGACAATTTAGAAATCTTGAGATCAACAATAAAGTTCTTTTCTTGATCTCTACAGCTTGGTTTGTAAGTACATACATGCTTTGAGGATCCATTTTGTCCCATATGTTTTCAAGGAGCCAATGACTTTTTCCTTCTGTGCCTAAAAATGTTAAGATTCAAATCTAGCACATTACCCTAACAATGAAAAACTGTTTAAGAAAAAGATGGGGCACAATGAATTTCCAATTTATAAAAATATACTGATATTAACCAAAAGTTTCAGGTCAAAGGACACTTCACATACACACGACTTAAAGTATGCAAGAAAACATGACAAGTACCTCGAATGTTTGGTTCTATGTCTGTTCGTGACACACACGCGCGCACACATACACACACTCGCACCAGATGGAACACTCACAGACGTTTTGTTGACTCCAGATAACCTGGATTCATAGACAAAAACTTGTCTACAGTTTATTTCAACACCTAGAGGCAGCTACTGCAGCAGTAGTTCAAAACTGCACACTTCAATTAAGTCCACCCTGTTTAAAAAAGTGTCAGCATTACATGAGATTACTTTTTCCCCTTAACATCGTCATTAAAAGTAGCAGTTTTCAAAATTAAGTATGGCAGCTGAAAATGGACTCAAGCCAATGTGGAAAAGAGGAGGAGGTAAAAAAAAAGGAGGTTTCACCCAGTTATGGGTTGGATGTCCCCCTTAAGAGTTTTTTTATATATATACATATATATTAAAAAAAAAAAAAAGGTGTATTTGGGAGCTAAAGATATGGACAAGCTATTGAAAGTGCATTTTTTCTCCTCCTCCTCAAGTTACAGTAGTTTGTCTGGTGGCCACTACATCCTGCTTTTTATATTAATTCCTCTTTCTCTACCTCCCTCCCCATTTGGGTCTACTACAGCTCCCCTCAAATTAGGGCTAAATATAAGCATCCTGGTTTCCACAAGGAAGCACCTTACTAAGGAAGCCTTCAAACCTCATTTTGGGTGGCAGCATCATTTCTCAGTGTAAGGAGATCCAACTAGGCATGAACTCCCAAGAGTAAACTAAGTTCCATTAAATATTACCTGCTTGCAACCGAGTCGAGAAGTAACTGGCAAGACCTGGATAGGTTTCTAGCTCACGTTTGCTCTAATCCTAGGAAGAAGTTGATTAAGTTGGAGAACTTCAGAAGAGACAGAGGGGATTTGAAACAAGTGTCCTGTGTCCACTGTGCCCCCCTTACCGCCCGCCACCCACCCTGGGCAGATCTGGCATTGCTGCTTTTCCCTTTCGTGCTCCGTTGTCCCTTGAAAGTTACTTACCTGAACAGCTAAAGACCATCCAGATAAATACATTGCTTCAGCATAACTTCTTAAAGAACTTTCTTGCCAAGAGCCTGTAGCTCACCCCTCAAAAAAACTAAGAGTACACACTTGCAGTATCTTCCTCTAAAAATCATAGTCTGTTCACTAGAAATACAGTAATTGATTGCACATGTGTACTTGTTCCAACCTTAGACTCTAGCCTGTGAACATTTTTAAGCACATGGAAAGCAAAATGTTGCAAATTATTTTTTCCCCCCCATAGTCTCATTCAGGTCTGTGCACAAAAAGTGTTGGTACTTTTCAGTTCACACAATATGAGTATCTGACATGTTGAAAAGTTCCAGTTCCTCTTTAATCTCAGTTGAAGTCGCTACCATATCTGCGGTGCAGGTTCACTGTGGGACCAAGCACTGTGGCCAGGTATCCCCTTCCTCTCGTCCTGCACACACCACCTGTAGGAAACTGCTATCTACACAACCTGGCACTAGGGCCACGTCTCCAAGCAAGGAGCTCTCCTTTATATGGCACTGATGTGCCACAAAACTAAGGCAAAGCAGAGATGCCAGCACACACGCTTCTCCCAAGCTCTGCTTCTGAATACGCGAAGTGTATTCCGGAGGTACATGCTGCATCCAGAAAAGCCGCAGGACAGAGGGACAGCGTTTTGGCAAATGTTTAAACTTCTGGTTATGAAGGAGAGGAAGTATCCAGTGGAGAGGAGGCATCTCCTCTAGCATACCCTCCCACAGAGCTTTCAGCACAGGGTCTCGCTTGGTTTCGTATATGGCCACCACCTTAAAATGCCTGTTCAAGTGCAAGACTTTAAATCTAAGCTTGAGATTTGACCCTGCCTTTACTACCTGCCTGAAGTTCCCTTTCAGCTCCCATGAGGATGAGGTGAGGAAATGCTCACCAATGCCCAGGGTATTTAAACCTCCATTCCCTCCCACCTCCAAAAAAAGGACTGTTTTCCTCTACCACATACTCTCCCTAAATTATGTTTTTTTTACAGATATATTCCAGAGCAAGAGTACACAGGAGAATTACCAAAGATTCATACGCTAGCACTGCTTACGAGTGTTACCAGGTTTTGGATGCATAAAACACCGGTTACAATTTAGGTAGTCAAATGTTTATTTCAAGCCAAAAAGGGTTAGCTTCCTAGAACGTGACATGAGGAAAGATGCCCATTTCCCTGAATACCAACATCACAGGAGCAAGGCTAACATTCCGCCATCAAAAATGCTGCCAACTACCAGGAGAATCCAACAGCTTCCCCAAAAGTGAGCTAACAGGCTACAAAGTGCTCCTAGTTCTAAGTTTATACATGTATGCCCGGTCCTGTGGGATGGCATTTGCTAGCAGAGAAATTCACCTTAAAATTAAGATATTTAAAATAAATGAACTAGATTAAAGATAACAAGTGAAGCTCTTACTTCATTTTAGAAGTACCAAGACCAAGAAGAGCATGTCAGACTCAGAGCTGGTCTCCACAAAAACACTGGAACCCTGAACCACATTTAAGATCACCCACAAGGCCAGAAACAACCCACCTCGTGGCTGTGATCTAGCATCTAACCTGCCCAGCTTCACTTTGCTTTTCTAGTGAAGACAAGAAAAAGGGACTGTTCACGTTGAATACCACATTCCCTTCCAACACAGCTACACTTCTCTTCCCAGGAACTCCTGCAAACCTTCCCCCACCCTTCTTCCACCCAGCACTGACAAGGACGCTGCAGTTGTCATCTCATTTAAGGACGCCGTGTCTGCACTCTCCTCACTATCGTTGCGGGCAACGTGCCTCTCCCTGTCCTCGCTTTACCCCACAGCAGCACCAGCACCACCTTCCACTCAGGGTGGGAAGAGGGAGTCCAACACCTTCCCCTCATGGACGTGCGTGTCGCACGGCAGCACAGGGATGCCGGGCCATCTGCTTATTCTGACAGGAATAAATACTCAAGTTATAAGTGTTTGTCTTTTTTTAAACTTGGGATATCAGTGGAACTGTTCCTAAATGAGTCAAGATGTTCACAGCACCAGCTTTCAAGCAAGGTCTATGAGAGACATTCAAATCTGTAAACTTAAAAGGATCTTCTCAAAAAGACAACTTCTACATCTTTGTTTATCAAATAAAGTTTTCCATCGTAATACAAGTGCTGAATTATGATCTGGATGTTAACTATTCTTAAAAAAAAAGTTAACTCTTCCCTCCAGGTGTAGTCTACCTTTTACCAGCATTGTTGCTCGTATTTATGTAATCTTTAAAAAACAAAAAAACAAAACCACACACCAAAAACACCTTGTCTTGTTTAAAATCTTGGTTTGGTGGTGCACTCTGAAGGCTTTTGCTTCTAAATAACACAGGTTTTCTGTTAGGAACAGTGAGTTTCTCCTTCAGAACAGGTTTCACTATGTAAAGCTCCCTCCAACCACTGCTCTTGAAAGGGTCCTAGGATGCTCAGAGAGCATCAGTGATACTGCATTTCACAACACTTCTTACATTGTTTTAATTCCAAATGTATACAAATGAAGTCGTTTTAATCCTATAAATAATTTATTTTTAAAAAATTGTGCTGTTAACCCCTCTGCAGGGCAACGAGCTATGTGAAAAGTACAAAACTTTTTGTCAAATGTGATATTGAGAGTGCTTTTGACATAGTTCATTGGTTGATCATCTCAATTTATATATATACTGCGCAACGGGCAAGGCTAGAATCCATGAACCAAGCTGCAAAGATCTCAAGCTAAGTAAGGCGGAGAGAGATTTGAGAAACAAGAGAAGGAAATACTTTCCTATCCAATGTATACTCTTCAGACTAAAGCACTCTTTCTATCAAGCCTTCTAAACTGTTAAATAAAGTGTTCCAAACAAGCATTTAAACTTCATTACACAGAAGAGCAACAAGAACAGTAGCCTGCCAGACAAAAAGGCAGGAGGGAAAAATATATATACTGAGTTCAATGGTTAGCCTGAATGTAGCACAGTTCTTCACAACCGATGAGGGGGTAATTTCAACACGGTGTCCAACAACGTTCTAACGACGTGCTTCATCTCGACTGGTTACTATGAAGCAAGGTGGTAAATGTTTGGCCCCAACTGGGCTTCAGAAATGGTTCTTTTTCATGACGAGCATGTCTGTCCAGCTATCAATCATGTTTGTTTGCACCAAATCCCAAGCCATTTAAAATACGACTAATTAAGTTAAACTGAAGTCGTCTGCTCCAAATTCGCCATCAACTATCCATGCTACTGCATTCCTCTGAGCAAAAACAAAAATACAAGAGAAAGAAATCACATCTTCTTGAAGAACGTATCAATAGTTAAACATTTCTATTATAAGATGATTAATACAGTGCATTTACAGATGTTTTACTGAGCATGCATTAGTCAATGGTGCTTATCTATACATGGCAACTGAATCGCATGCTAAAAATAGCCTGCTTTAGGCACTAGTAGTCATTCCTTTAAATATTAATTCAGCAGGTTAGCTGCTAGCATATTAAAGTTACCTCTTCCAAAGAGACGTACTGATAAATAACATACATTTGCACACAAGTTCCAGCGGAGCAAGCTAACTATAAAGCTGCCCGTCATTCCTTCGAAACTCCTAAGTTTAGACATGACTCCATGCACCTAAACTTTGGCTGTAGATACATGGTTATGAGAAAACCAGAGTTCCTATTGTCTTGACTTTTATAGAATTTCCAACTGATTTTTTTGAGAAACTAGGAAAGAATAAGCAAGTATGTAATGGGAAAAGAAAAGTTAGTGCACTGGGACATCTCTCTCTCCTGGACATAGATAAGACCTAACTGTTAGGAAACACTCTGTGCTGTATCAGCTTTTAAGGTGCAAAGACTGCAGTCTCCACACTTGGCAAATTCTTTTTGCAGGCATTATAATACCCTTATTCAATGGTTAAACTACACGATTTACATTTTTAATAATGCTGTATGTACTTAAAGCATTAGTGGCAACATTTGAGAAGTCTACAATAAAAAAAAAAATCCAATAGGTCCACTACAGTTTTAGTGGTTAGAACACACACATGGGGTTGGTTTTGTTTTTTTACCTTCAATATCCTGGTTGTCTACGAAAGGCGCTGGTCCCCATATTCTAACAGTGCCATCGTCGGAGGCGCTGGCCATCATGGCTGGGATCTGCGGGTTCCAGCTTACACAGTTCACCGTGCGCGTGTGCCCTGTCAGCTCCGCTATCGGCAGCTCGCTACGCTTGTGCCAGATATAGACTTTGTGATCTAAACAAAACACGCAGTTCAAGAAACATCATGAGAAGTGTTGTTCTGAACACACATTTGTATGTCAAATCACACTGTCACACAACAAGCTCTTGGCAGCTAAAATGTCATTAACATTAAATTCTACATCCCACTTCTGTTGGATGTCCATCAGCACTAACAAAATTTTCTTTTTTAATTCCTAGAATTGACCAAACCCATGTGTTTGTTTTGTTTTGCCTTAAATGGGCAAAGCTCTTCCACTAATAGCACATCTCTCTTGGAACCTGCAAGTCTACCAAGCTTGGGGTTTGAAGAAAATCTTTTCACTCTGATGCATGTCTAGAAAAACAAACTGGGCTATTCTAGAATTAACCATATGGGATCATAACCTTAGGAAAAAAAGAAAGTGTTGCAGAATTATTTTAAACAATCATATTTATGTGCATTATAAAACTACACGTACTAAGGCATAACATCTTTGAACAACCATCTGTTGATGAGTAATAGATAAGGTCACAGCTCTCTAGTTAATGAGGGTTGTTTTGGTACTAAAGATTTAAAAATATTCCAGTGAAAGTACAAATGGAGAAGCAGGGTGGCAGCAACTAAGCCTAAAGCCGCGAATATGAAGCTCTTGCTGACAGTCTGAAAGCAGGTAATACACGTGTGATACTTAAAGATATGAATCCCTACTTAAAGAAGATTCAATGAACAGCCCTACGTGTTTTATTTTGTGATAAGAAGCTTTTAATTATTTCTACTGACATATGAGAACAGTGAACCTGGCAAACATTTCAATGTAATTTTTAAAGTGCTATTGGTCTAATAATCAACTATACTTAAGAATAATTGATTCTAAACAAAGATTTCTTTTTGCTCAAACTGTAGATTAACAGCCTTTAACAAACCTGGGAGTTGATCTCTCTAGGAATGTCTTTGGAGTCTTCCAAATCGAGCTATGTGAACTGAACTAGTACATATTACTAGTTATATACAAAAGCCTAGTATTTAGTCCTGGGAAATCAAAGGAAAGCACTTTAATGCAGAAGTCATTCCGAAGCCTTAACAGACAACACAATCTTCCTCTATTCCTCCTCCCAGCCCCTTACAAAACAAACTTGCTCTCTGACCTACCTGCTGGAAGAGCATCACAGAAGCACGTGATAACCCAATTGTCTTCTGCTGAATTTGAGTAAAATACCTCTACAGCGTTTGTATTGATGCAATTGTCCTGGTTGTGCTTACATCCCACTTATGATTTCGAGAGACTACATATCCATGCTATTCAGCAAATAAGAAAATTCACTCTCTGCTTAAACACTGGACACACAAGCCTCTGCTGCCTGGGAGAATCAAAGCCTAAACACAAACCAGGATTTTGGTGCTTGTCAGAATCAGTGTATTTAGCTATAGAAAAACAAGATAGCTAGATTAAGGCAGCAATCTATTTCCCTCTCACAGACAGACCTCTGTTTCCTTCCTATTGATGCAAGTGTTAGAAAAAAGCCTATCCAGCCAATAACACACCCTTTTTTAGCTTAAGAAGCTATGACTTTCAATTTTTTTTTTTTTGTACACAAAGTCACATCAACCACGTATTCAACAATTCAGTGCAGAGGGGCAAGAGCCCGCAGGCAGTCCAAATGTAAATAAGGCACCATCAGCCTCAACTACAACCAGGTACTTTTTTAAAAAGACAGCAAAGCTTGGAAAAAAAATACTATCTTAAGAACAGCTTTTTCTAAGTCATCACAAGACCACGTTACACAAAATAGTAGGTCACAAGCAAAATGCCTACAAAGGGAAAAAGAAAAAAAAAAATTGGTACATTGTAGTGTCCAAACCCATATATGCATTTCATCAGTGGAGCTCTACACGCATATTCTCAACTTTCTGTTACTCAAGCCCCACGCCAGGGATCTGGCTCAAGGATGAAGAAGGAACACTGGATTGGAGATGCTCTCCTTCAGTCACTATCTTCCAATGTGTCTGGTCAGAGACGGAAGGTTGGTTTGATTTTAGATGCATCTGGGTGTTTTCCAAGTCCCTTTATCCTGCTCAACATTTCCTGTATCTTAATAGCTGTGAGTTACTTTGTACAAGCATTCATGACTCATCTAGTATACGCAAATTTTTGCTTGAATTTTACTTGACCTCGATGGGAGGCGATGGTACTACATCAGCAACAGAACCAAATCAATTGAAAATACGTGGCATTAACTAATTCCTACTCTGTCTACAAACAGTTTTATTAGAAGACATCACAAGCCTTTGATCACCACGATACCCTACCATAAATTCTACGTCAACAGCTGCTTCACTGGACACCACTCCTTTCACATACTGAAATTAAAATAATTTGGCCACACTTGTCATCAACATGCAGATTAAGCTGTTACTGCCAAGAACAAGTACTTCTGATTCAAACCACAAGCCCAAAAAAAAATTGTAGAAGGCTCCCTCCACTTTTAATTAAAACTATGCAGATGTTCTTTGTCTGAAAGGAGCAACACACAAGATTATGCTTCCTACTAGCACTAGTCTCTCTAAAGACTTTTTTCCCCTCCCAACACACTTTTTTTTTGAAATATGCAACAGTCTCATTGCTCCTCAAACGGTTATCTAATGAACCACTTGCTTTAGAGATGACAGCTGCTGGCAAGAGCACTGTATGAGTAGGTGCAAAAAGTAAATGATGTGCCACTTTTCTGTAGAACAGGGGGATGATGTTACCTTCACTCCCACTCGCGATAAAGTCTTCATTATGACCACCAAAACACGAGTGGATTGTGTAAAATCCTTGCGTAACACCTTGATATTTTCTCACTAAAACTCTGTCTTGTAAGTCCCATAAGTGAACTCCCTGGGAATAAGAAGTATAGAAGATGTTATCATTAAAGATTATCTATTGTGTTATTTTGAAATATTTGAAATAATGAAAAATGATTAAAATACACTACTTCAGCCAACTTCATTACTGCTAATAGCTCAAGCAAGTAAAGATGAATTACTAGCTATAACAAACTACTAGCTTAAATTTCCTTTCTATAGTCCCTTCTATTTCAAAAGCTTCTATTCTTACTCAAGTTAAAAAAAAATAAACACCACCATAAAACAACCCCCAGAAGTCCACAATTCTCAGAAGAAATAAAAGTCTTCCAACAGGTAAACTGTGAAATATCAACACCTCAACCTTTGCTGTACCTGACTTCCCAACATTACACTCAGATATTAATATTCAATAGCATATAGTTCACAGTATGAAACTCTTGACTTTAACAAACTTGAAAATCATTATTAGGAACAAGATCACCTTCTTGTCAGAGAAGTCATTCTGTATTTGTGAGCACTGAGGTCTTCATATTATGTGAAATACAACTGATTAATGGCAAACATACCAAGTTCCATCAAAACATTGCAAAAGGTTTACTGGTTATAAGCAGGTTTATTTGTACTTCCATTTATCATAAACTCACCTGAGTTGCTACATTTAACAAAGCTAAACGGCCATTTTTTGAAATAGTAAATGACATAATAGGGTGATCTTCTTGTACTCTGAAATTACAAAACACATCAGTGTTAAGAGTATATTTAATGAAACAGTAACCCAATACTAAAAACAAAAGGTATAACCTGCTTCTGCAACAATATCAGGGTAAACAGTTTCAAAGTTGAAACTGCCTTTGAAATTAAGTATGTATTCAATACAAGCTAGGTCTGCAACAGACTACTTGCTTTATGATGAATCCCAAGACTCAAATCCAACTCCCAACTCCTACACAGATCTAAAATGGGCTAGGAATTGTGAGGTATAAAGAAAACTCTAGAATGAGATTTAGAAACACGCACAAGAAACCTACTCCAATACTTAGGAAGTTGTTTCTAATAACTGCCCTTATCCTCCTTGCTGCATCTCACACTCAGTAATTCCTGTCCCATATTATATATGGGTATGGTAAGAACATGTTTCCCATCCTGGCCCATAACCCCATTCTTAATTTTCTCATGATAAAACCAGGAATAAAACAGATGAAAAAGGTATTTACATGTTCCTGTCTGTAAGATCCTCAAAGTTATAACCCCGAATTCGCTGGTGTGTGTCCGATGCTAGAACAGTTTTCCCATCACTCAAGCACCAAAGGCATTGTACTCTCACCCCTTCCCAGGAGTCAAGTAGATTACCATCTAAATCCTGGTCAGAGAAGACAAAGAACTGTTAGTCTAGGGTTTCTGTCAAATTCCACAGCATGTATATTTTTGTCTCTTCTTCATCCAGTTGCTACAGAAAGTGGTATTAGCCTCCAGCAGAAACGACTTAGATTAGGGCACGCCTTGGGTTAACTGAGGGTTATTGTAGATACCTGTCCTGGAGAACTGAGAATGCATTTCTCCACTTATTTCCCCATGCTTGATAATGTAACATCCAGTTCATGTCAGGGAACAGATCTGCTGCCTTACCTTGGTGGGTACTGAGCATACTATCTTGTTATTGGAATCAATGCCTTGCATAACAGCTAATGCAGAGTAAGACTGAACCACCACCCAAAGCTAACACTTCCATAGCTGGAGTTCTATGAAACACAACTTTTGTGGGCAAAGGCACTACTTTTTAATTAAATGGTGCAAAAATTCTCCTTTAAGTAGGAGACTCTAAGAGCTGCCCGAATCCTTCTAACTGCTACAATATAAGGAAAAGTGCTGCTGGAATACTAGCTTTAGCGCAGCCCATCTTTTGAATTACAGAAGATTACAAAGATTTTTTTTTTAATATACCTAAACTGCAAATTCTGAAGATTAACTTAACTTTTAGCATGTGCATGCACAAAGGCAGACAGAAAGCCTTGAAAGATATGTACCTCACATTTCACTGTGACAAAACCTTCATGTCTAGCTTTGTTTTCAAGGGGACAGATGGAGAGTACTTACACACTGATAGAACTGGCCACGCTGACCTCCTGTGACAAAGCGCTTCCCATCAGGATTCCAGGCCACGCTTGTTAAACTGTCTTCATGAGACTGGCTCATCTTTGTCCTCAGCTCCCCAGTCTGGAAAATAAACGGAGAGCTTGGTCTTATACCACTCAGTATAGCCCTTTCCCAAAGGACATGGGTAAGTTCACCTGACAAATGCTGTGTCTGGCAGTAGGTACATTTCATTGTATTAATTAGAACTAAAGAGAAATGTGAATCTATAAATATTGTTGCAACACTCAAAACATCTCCAGAGACTTCTGACTTCAGGGATATCTTTTCTGTGCCTCAAATCAGGAGAGATGAAACACATGGTAGGTGCATCAGAAAACTCAAAGAATTATTTTTTTAAAAAGGGATTTTTAAAGGAGTTGGAAAATGCAGAAGAATAAATAAAACAAATATAGAGGAAAAGTATGGAAAATGAGGAGGCAGAAGACAAAAAAAAAATACAGAGACGATAAAAATAGATTTGAGTAAGAAGGGGGAGTAAGAGCCTTTAGAACATTGTTCTTCCCGAACTGAATCTCTTCATGCCAAAATTTTGCTTTCATCCCTAAATTATAACGTTACTGTTCCACAAGACAGAGAGCCAATAAACGGCTTACCACCACCAAAACTGTAAGTACTTATTTCCTTTCCTTTTTGCCAGCCCTGGCACTCTTCACTGAGCCAATTTAATTAATTAAAACATCTGAAAAGTCTCCAAAGAATAAAAGGGGAAAAAATGTTTTAGTAAACTAATTACTCCAGAGTACAAGACAAAATAAGACAGATTATACAGCCAGCAACAGAGGCAGGGGAAGTTTTTATATCAGAGTTGTCCGTAAGAACCAACAGCAAAACAGGGTTTTTAAACTTAAAGAAAATGCCCAAATTCTGTAGCATTTGATTGAAAAAAAGTCTTGAGATTGTAAATTTAAGCCTCTATGGACCTTCCTCTAAAATCTCTGGGAGGATTACCCAAAATGAAAATAGCTTAGCTTTTATTTTTGCTACTTGTTCAATTCTCCCGTAACTCCGCTCCCCTTCAGGTAGTACTTCTGCCCTTTGTTTTTCTTGATTAGTTTTCTCTGTTATTCTCTTCAGCAGCTCTCCAAGGTCCTACAGATTTAATCCATCTCTTCTCAAAAACTACCAGTAACTTATTAGGCTGTCACACTTTCATTTTTCAAAACTAAGAGAAAGACAGATCAGTCTCTTACATTCACACCTTTGCAGAACAAGCTTTCTGAAATGACTTCCTTTATGGTTACATATTTAAATATTTGAACAAAGTCAGCAGGCTGATGAAGTTTTACTTTTACTCTTGGGCACCACTCACTTGTACATTCCAGAGCCAAAGTTCAGAACAATCATCTGGGCCACAGGCAACAAGATAGTTGTCATCTGGACTCCAAGCAATGTAAGAGACCCCGTACGCGTGACCTTCTAACGTCTTAAGCAGTTTTAGCTGATGAGTATCCTGAAACATGAGAGAGATGCTGTTAAGACAATGCAGATTAACTCCCCGGAGGTTTTGCATGCACATTATGTCCAAGTACAGCATGGAAAGTTTGCACAGGGCAACTTGGCACCTGCTTCTTAAGAAGTCACATGAGTTTCTTCTTCTCAAAAAGTAGTTGGTAGTTTACTAAGTAGAGTCATAAAGACAAAGCAAAGCATGCAGAGCAAATATAATATGTATTCTGTTCCCATCTTCCATAATTCTGAATAGGGAATTCACAAAATGTTGTTGCACACACTGTATGTATGTTACACTACATTTAATGCCACAGGAACCTTGCATGCTAGAACAAGTCTTTACATTTGCCGGAATAGAAGTACAATTATCCAGAGTTTACGGAATGAAGTTACTTTCTTAAAATACAGTACAGACATACTAGAAACCTGCTATGGTTAAGCAGCAGAGCTAACTAAAATCTTCATGAATGCTGAGAAGAAACATCTCACTGCTGCTTCCACAAGAAGAAAGCATCTTGTGAGTGTTGGTCAAGCAAGAGGTTTTATGGGAAAAAAAATAAGAGCTTGAGCTATGTTCTTAATTCTGAAGTGCTAGAGCAAGTTGTGCATCTGTTCTGCTAAAATTAGTGGGAGAAGACACACACACACACACACACTTTGCTCACACAGAGTTGCTTGCTATCCCCTTTGTGCCACTGCTATTCTACTGCTGCCTTGTCCAATGAACTTGTCATTCAAAGAGGTTGTCACCAAGCTGCAGTGGCAGCTGCTTGCAGAACAACCACACACCAGCTTTCCCAGTACAGGCCACCCTTCAGTTCAGTAGTTGATTCTTTCAACAACCACGCACACATAGAGAAAATAAAATAAGCGCCTGCTAAGTTCTTTACAATTTTTGTGAAACTTCTTACAAAAACAACAAGCAGCTTTACTTCCAATCCCCCTTTGCAGGGCAGGGAGAAGTCTACTGCTTTTCAAAACAGTCTGAGTTGAAGACCCAGCTTGATTTCTGAAGTAGTCCTTGCTTTCTTCCTTCTTTTGCTTTGTTTTAGCAAAGCCTCTCCTAACTTGGGACTCTGAAGAGGAAGAACTGCTGTCAGCAGAGGAGCAGGGTGACACTGAGGGCTGTTTCACAGAGGAAGCAGCAGCAAAAGTTTCAGTGACTCTCAGCCTGCAGCCTTGACAGTTCTGCTAGCCAAAGAAGTTAGAGTCCTCTGAGGACTCTTCGGAGAGGTATCTTCATGGCACAGGAGAAGAGACAAGTGAAAGTTCTTCTTCCCATATTTACATGTTCTTTACATATTCCTCCTGGTCTGCAATAGTCACTGCCATCTCTTTCTTACATATAGCTTTCCAGTTTTTGACATGGAGAAGCTAGATCAACTTGGATCTACAGTAGTTTATCTCCTTGGCCAAGACTTCTAGAAGATGCAGGTTATAGGACAGCTCTCTCAGAGGATGCATGACAGACAAGGGAATGTCAATCTCCTCCAATTAAGTGAGAGGCCAACCTAGGAAGCACAGCCAAAAGCAAAAATATTTGATCCTAATTCAGTCAGAAGTTTTCAGTTTATTAACAACAACAACAAAAAAAAAAAATCAAAGAGTAAAATAATGCTGATGTTTATCTCAGCGCAGAACACACTAGATCTAGCAATAAGTAAACCACATGAGCATCGGGCCTTAAAAACTTGTTGCTTGTTTTTCAAAAAGCTATATAACACCTATGTACATGAAGGCAGGTTGTGAGTTCTTCCATCTTTCCTCTTAATAGCCAAGGGACTCAATTATATAGCTTCCTAACCTGCAGTGGGAGAAAAGCATCAGCTTCAGCTCTCTAATTCTTAAAAAAAAAAAAAAAAAAAAAAAAAAATACTGCAAACACCTTTTATCTCCTGTGCATCACATCNAAAAAAAAAAAAAAAAAAAAAAAAAAAGACTGCAAACACCTTTTATCTCCCGTGCATCACATCAGGCTGTAGATGCATAGTTAAAAAAAAAGCTTAAATTTCTGAATGTTTCATGAGTACAGACAACTTCAAAAATTGTGTGCACAGGCTCTGGTTTGTTAGCTGGTTTCAGTTAGAGAACACTGACATTTTCACCCCATTTCTAGCACAGTCAATTAAAACAGTCTTTGATTCACTGCTTAAGCTTTTTATTTACATAGTAATATATACAAGTAGGAAAGATATCCTGCAGCAATAACATTTATTTCATATAAGAGGAACAGTGCCAATGCTGGTATCAAAACTAAAAAGGCAGCCTGCAAGAACGTGACTGGATACGCTTTGATTTGTCAGTAGTTTCTGACAGGTGCTTAAATCTTCACCTCAAGCACAGGCAAATCACACAGTGGCAACTAGCAGAGAGTGGTGGACTGATGCAGTTTTAGCTCATCACACACCATTTTATAACATGACAAATGGTGGACTAAAGTATTTATACCTAAAAATGTTAGTGGTAACCAGCTAAAATAAACATGTGAAAAAGATTTGTCAGGTGTATACATCAAAAGTCTTGTTATTAAATAGTCATTTAGAAGGAAGTACTAAGGAATAAAAGGCCATTTTTGCTCACGGCTATTCTCCTCTCCCCACTCTCACCCAGTGCTTCCTCTTACCCAGTGGTGCTGGTTAGAGGCACAGGGAAAACCTGCCTCAAAGCAACCAACGGCTAAGCAGCTCTGAAAGCCGGATGCCTGAATGTAAGCAGTCTTCCTTACCTAACCTGGATCAGACTGATCTTCCATCTTTCACAACCTGAAGAGATGCTCTCTAAGCACTGGCCTATGGTAGTTTTTAGACGGCCTTACAAAATAAAATAAAAAGGTCATCCTGGAGAGGAAAAGTAGGGAAAGACAAGTCACACACATTTTAGATGTTGCAAACTTACTGGATCAACCTGCCATATAATAACAGTTGTGTCCTTTGATCCTGTTGCTAGTTTAGTGCCATCATTGGAGAATTTACAAAACCAGACTTCATTACAGTGCTCTGTAAGGATCTGCTGTGTGTAGCACGGGAACTGTTTCCTGAGGAAGAGAAAAAGGATGTATTAAACAGCTTCAGAAAGTAGCAAGACCTCATTTTTGCTGCTAGATGATTTAAAAAAAAAAAAATCTATTAGATGTGAAACCAGACAGTTTAGAAAAGCAGCTGCTTCAAATAAGTACAGTATGAAGTTTAGATGGTGAAAACAGTCTGCCAAGTGATTGCAGTTAACTGTAAGTGTTTGGAATTACTCTGACAATGTTTTCCCCATAATGAACTATGTTTTCATGAAGGTTGGAATAAAACTGACCTTCTTAAGACAGTAATAGTTAATTCCTATATACTCTTATGAGTACAGAGTATCACAGTCCCAGCCTCATTAATTCCTACAGAAATTATTCAGTGCATTTTATGTACAACTACTGAAAGTATGTAATGTTTTCCCAGATCTGTAGAAATGTTTCTTACGTAAGAGATGAATAAGAGAACACCTTTCTCTTGTTTATGATCTTGCAATAAGCTAGGGATTTTTGCCTTCATTCTCTGTTTCCAGTCCCTCATTCCACTCTCTGGCCAAGAGCACCAAATACAGCATCTAAGCATAACTAGCAGGGCACCATTATAAGCTTTCAACCAGTTTTCCCTTAACAAAATGCTGTGGATTTCATAAAATACTAAATGTTTATCAAGCTAAATATTATATGATACATTAAACTATATAGAGAGAAACTTATAGAAAGTCAAACTTTTTCCTGTAGTTATCATTTACTCAGCCAGTTACACCAAGAAGTAGCAAAGGGCCAAAAAAACAAAGTAACAAAAAAAGTTGGATTTTATTTACAGGTCATCCCCTGTAGATGTAAAACAAGTGCAAGCTTTTCACACAGAGTGCTTTTCTAAGCAATACTGCAGTTACTACAGGTTTATTGTTCAGACACACTGAAAGGCATTGCCAAACTGTTCACGTTTTTTCCTAAACAAGAGGGAGCCTGGAGGGAGCTGGTTTTATGTCGAGCTTTTAAATGGTACTCGGCCTGGCAGAGCAAAACCAACCCACAATGGGACACAGGGATGCTACTATAGCAAGGAAACACTGCACTGGTGTACGTAACACGGGAGATAAACAGGGAATTAACTCTGAATCATAGAATCCTTAAGGTCGGAAGGGACCTCTCGAGATCATCTAGTCCAACCCCGCTGCACACACAGGTGTACATGGCACAGGGCCATGCACAGGATTGTGTCCAAGTGGGCTTTTATGCAAAAATCTCTCCAGAGAAGGAGACTCCACAACCTCTCTGGGCAGCCTGTTCCAGTGCTCTGTCACCCTCACCGTCAAGAAATTTTTCCTTAAGTTCCCGTGGAACTTCATTTAAAACAAAGTTGGGATGTACAAAGCTTATAGACACCGGAAAAACTACTTCTTACCGGAAAAAGTTCTGCTTAATACGCTAAGTCCTTCCGCTACATTTTCATTTACTAGAAGACACTTAGTAGTTCCATGCTGAAAGAGTATTGAGGTAACACCCAACCACCATCTTATGATAGCAGAGAATAAACAGCAAATCACAGATCCACATCTGTCCTCAGCTTCCTCTTATAGAGGCACAAGGCTGGTCTGCTGCTGCCTGAGGCTGACCAGGAGCTGCCTGGTTGCTGCTAAGCCCACACCAAAAAGCTGCATCCATGACGGAGAATGGGTTTTCTTGGGGCCTGAAGAGGCAGGCAAACCCTCAAACAAGTCCACACTCCTCCAGGAGGAGGATTTCATCATTATTTAGTATTACCCAGTAAGTTAATGTTTTTCTTCAGACCTGCAATTGCTTCTCGAAGCTAAAAGTCTTTATCCCTAAATCCTACAGAGTACAGGGAACATAGTGCCAAAGAAAGCCTTTTCAGCATATTTTATTGAAGAAAAAAATAGCAAGTTTTCCATTTTAAGGAAAGAAAAGACCAAGTTAAAGTCCTAAAAAAGCAGCAGAGTAATGCCACAGTCCTCAGTCTTCATTCTAAGCAATCTTTATATCTTGAGAAAAGTAATAGGCAGGCACTTTACGAATGAGGCACAGAATCCAGCAAGTCTGGCTTGACAGATCGTGGAGTTATATTAAGGAAACTTTCCAGAGAATAAATTAGCAGCGGTCTCAAAACAAGGAACTTAATATAGGAGTTTAACAGTTTCCATTTTAGATAATTAAGTATTAGTATGGCCCAAAGAGGTTTTACATTTTAAGTGTTGCATTACAAATTGTTCTGCAAATGAATTTAAATCATGCTGTTCACATACTAATAAAAGGTTTCTAAAAGTCATTTGCTACTATATTTACAAAGTTTTAAATTCTAAATTTGATCTCAAGCAACAGCTTCACTAATCCTGGCACATACAATGAAAGATATAACCCTCCACTTGTTAAGATATTTTCAAAAATACTTCATTAGCTCAGTAACTAAAAATCAACAGCATTCACCTCTTTCTTGGGCTTCAACGTCTGTTTCTAAAAACAGCCTAACTTGCACGAAAAAACAGGGCAGAATTCCACAAAGAGAGACTAGCTTTAAAGTTCTCAAGAGTAAACAATAAAGTGAATACAAATTAAACAACTGCCCTCATCTACCTTCTATTATCAGTCTCAGACAAAACAAGGTGGAAAACCCCTCATCTCCACTGTCAGCAGCTGCTCCCTCATAACTCCCACCCTTACCAAGGGATTAAGTTTTAGCCCAGCGTTGTGCTCCCTAGTGCAATCCAAGCATGCTCGAGCAGAGCACTGCCATGAGTTCCATACAGATTAGTCCCAACTCAAAAACGTGGAAGTTGTCAGTGTTATATCATTTAAGCATTACAGAACTTAAAATTGTCAAAACTATTAGACTGTTACTTCTGTGAGTTTAATCCAAATTTGGCTTCCACTGTCTTTAACTCACCTCATTATGCCCAAGCATTGCAGCATGTGCAGCGCCCCACATACTGATCTCTGACCCCTGCAATCGGTAGGTACAACAGGTTGAGTCGAGGACAGAATGGAAGCCTTTGTTTTGGTGTGGTTCTTTTTGGGGAGCTGAGGGGAATTATAGCCATGAGTATGTACATATACATACCAATTGTGCTAGGCTACAGAGCACCATATTAGTTGAATGATACTTTGCCAAATTTATGTCAGCAAGTAGATTCAGATGGCTGAAATTCAAGTCCAGATTTGGTGCATATAGTATATTTTATATCCAGTTCCAATCTAGTTTGTCTTCAGTAAAACATCTTTCACAACTTATTTGAATGCTCATTGGGGTTTGGTTAATCACAAACGAGCTAGGGAACATCAAGTGTTATGCACTTGCAGGAAGTCTAAAAGTCACTACTTGCAGTTAGTCTAATGTTAAGACTCATTTCTGAGGTAGGGAAGCCACAATTCCTGTATCTTGTCATCTGCAACAGCTCTTAAAATTGAAGAGGCATTCCTATGTCCACACACACAAGAAACTGCTGCAATAGCATGAATCAGATGTGGTAAAAACGCAAGCTAGAAAATAGTCCAAGTTGTTACCCAAGTAAACAAAGTGCTCAATACACTAACTTTTAAAACTTAACGTAATTCAAGTAATACATAATGAAGTAGTACGGAAATCCGTCAAAAATAAATAAATAAATCCAAGTAACCTGAGAACAGAAGTAAAAGCAGCTGGAGTTCAGGAAGTTTCTAAAAACAAGTTTATCAGACAGGAATTGGAATACTCAGGTAACCTTAACCTGGAAAAAGCCTCCCTGCAAGACCAAGTGTTAACTTGCTACACCAAAGGGCACACAAGGGTATCATATCTGCCCCTTTAGGATGCTATAGCTTATAACCTTCCCCCCTGCCCCATTATATCATGCACAGCTGTCTTCCACAAAAGCTACATGGGGCACACTGAGCTTTTTTGTCCTCAGTTGAGTTTTCCCTGGCTGAAAAGCACTCAAGTCAGCCATCTGTATGAAACGAAGTCTTCCTGCCTGATCTCCACAGAAAGAGCATTTTTAAGGTTCAGAAGCAGCACTTTTTTTTTAAAAAGTTCAAATAGTCTTAAGAATTCATACATACAGAAAAAAAATGTTCAATGTTTATATCTTTACAAATCTGAGAAGACCGCTTTATCAGACACATTATGTATTAGAACAGAGCAGAAACATGCAACAGACATTCCTGTTTTAGTGTGTATCTAAAAATACATCACTATTAGCAGCTGAAAATGAAAGATGACCTAACGAATAGGCTTTAGTATGCTTTGTAGAAGCTACTGAGCTTGAAGAGTCTGGGTAAGTAACATACTAGTGATTCTCTACTTATAAAACTGGAATCGAGTATGATAAATAAACAAACTCATTGCCCAAAGTAACAAGCATTTGAACCTTAGCATTGCAACATATTCTATTCATACAAAACTGACTAAAATTTTAAGCCTCATTCTGTCCCTGTTATCTCATAACCAATTATCAAAGTCTTCTTCAATAACTGACAACCAAAATGGTATTCATATTCCTTTAAACACTAAGTGCAATTAGAGCATTTAGCAAAAGACAAAGAGACATTGCTGTCCATCTTAAAAATAGCAAAGGTTTCTTACCTACTACAAACATGGTCTATAAGCAGCGAGACAGAATCTAGATTATTATCTAGTTTGGTATTATGATATAGGCACCGATCCCGTTGTAGCTCCACAGCCTGACGCAGCAGATTCTGTAAACGCCTTGGAGGAAGCATCACTGATGGGGGTAGGTATGCTTTAGAAGAGTTATATAAAAAAAATATCAAAATCAAGTCACAAGTAATAGCATATGTGAGTGTTTTTGGAAGAGACTTAAAGTAATTAGAACTTAAATGCTACAAGCAAGAATGCACATAGCTTGTGAAGTTTATAGCTGCACAGCTGAAACTGGAAAAATAAACTTTTGGAAAACAGAGTTGTACACAGAACATTTGTAGTTGCAGTATGCTGTCCTGGCCAACAAGCATCATTTATATGAACTTAATCAAAACCATATTTAAGAAAAACTGTAAAACTATGGAATACAGCATTCATGTTTGAGGGACTTTAACATTAATACCGCCCAAACACAATACTCTCAAAGCTGTAAAATTTGTATTACATCAGCCACAAGGAACCATGAGGCAAAACCAATACTTTAGTACAGCTCTACACCAGTATCAAGCAGTACTAGTATGAGGGTGATTATAGGACATTTAAATGACATATTCAACATAGCTGGTATAGAAAGAAAGAAAAACCCTACACCAGATTATATTACTTTTGCACACAACAGAGCTAAGAGGTCAGAGCTGCTGTTACAATGTCTATGAGAGACAACATTAAGATACAGAAGAGCAAAGTGCTAAATGCACCTACGCTCATCCTCCCTAATCAAGAACTACAGCAACACCAACAGGCAAACATCATTTAAAAAAATAAATAAATTCCCTGGGATATGCAATTATGTATAACGTACTGGATTTACAAAGATGGGAATAAGTTCTAAACACTAGAACTTCTTACTCTGGAGTTTATCCAAAAGCTTAGATCTGGAAGCTGTTCCTTTCCCTTCCCACTCTGCTTTTGCACGCAAGTCTTCTGCATGGCTACACATCAGATACCTGTTTAAAAGGAAAGAAAACAAGGAGAAAAAAAAGGGAGAGAGCACACACACTAACAGACCAAGTCTTTCTAGAATCATTCCTTCTAATTTAAATGTGATACGTATCACAGCATTCTTTTCCAGTTCTAACTATTTTGAAATGAACTGACTTAAAGACTGATGGGAACAATAGCAGGGAACTATTCCACACAGCCATGCATCTTTTTTTTGAAACTAATGTCTATAAATTGCCAATACAAAAACAAAAAACAAAAAAAACACCTGCACACAAACAGACACAGAGCAGATTTTGGTGAAAATGAAACCAAACAGACCAACAGACATAAGAATACTTATTCATTTACAAGATGACCGACTAATACTTTTCAAAAACAGACAACCAAACATGGATTGACTTGGGTTCCAGTACTATGAAAGTAAATCATAAATGAGTTACTTTCGTCTAAAAGAGAACACTCTCTATGGAATGTTTTTCTTTACTATTTTAAACAGCATCTCAGGCGTCTCACTACTGCATGTTAATCAACAGGATAAGAGCTTTGATAAAATATAAGTTCTTTAAAAATGTCAGTAAAATAAAGGCAAGCAGAGGAGGCACACCTTTTAACAAAAGCTCTTCTGTTGATTTCCATAAGATTCCAGTGAGGTCCAAAGATGGGCATAAATGCCTTGTGTTTGTGCTCTATTTCATTTACATTCATTGCAAAAGGCTATTTTTCAGTATTTTAGACTAGAAAATATCAACCAGGTCTTTCTCATAGAATTCCTTCGCAAATTCCATAGATAGAGCTCTCAAAAGCCAAACACTTACCCGCTGAGGACATGAATGCGTTCTGTATTATATTTCAGTGGTGTCAGTTCACAGCGTAGAACTTGAAGTGCCTCCAGGACCTTGCCATCCTCCAGGTATTCCAGGTACTTCTGCTGCAGCAGCAAAAACTTCATCCTCTGACATGACAGAAAGCAGCAGTCAGGGGAAAAAGGTTGACTGAAGTTTCAGAAAACGTTTGAGCCTAAACAGAACAGTAGAAACCATTCTACTATGCCCTTCAGAAATACAGCTATGTTTCATTAATTTCTTTTTGCCAGGTTTTCAAAAACATTGCAGCAATTAAGTTATCCAGGATTTTTTCCTGACTTACAGGGTTCCAAATGTCTTCCTGCCTCATTCCTTAGGCCCTATCTCTCCCCACTTCAGCTTTTCTCCATGTCATGCCTACCCTTTCCAAGCCTGTGTTAGATCACGCTCCCAATCCCATGCTCGCTAGGCNAAAAAAAAAAAAAAAAAAAAAAAAAAACCCAAAGCAACTAATCACATATTTAATACTACATGACAGCACAGAGCACACCAGGCCAACTCAACAAGTTCTCAGCTCCTTTATAAACAGTATGAGATTGATTGTTTGCATAGCTGCATAGCATACAGCAGTAACAAATTGACACCGCCCAATGTCTTGTTTTGTAGTTCCAAGTTAAGTTGGTTTCCTCTGGTGTTTTACTATTTTTAAGAAGCTCAGAAATAACATAACTTCCTATATTTAAGGCTTGCTTAATTCACTTTTCATTTCTCAAATATTTGCAGAACTTCATACTTTTCCTTTCATCTTGCAAGTCCTTTGGTCAAATCAAGCCCACTATTCAACAACTAATGCCTGTGGATTAAAAGGCATTCATTTACCACATTTAAAAACCTGGAGACGTAGGAATTTTATTTTAACAGTTTATTATAAAGACATTTTCGTGGTTGTTAGATGAAACCAACTATTCTGAATTTGCACATCTTCATTACTGCTAGTGGTTTTCAGAAGAAAAAGATATCCCAGGTCCACAAAACTCACTAGGTTAAGAAAAAAAATGTGCATTTTTGAGTATATCAGTAAGAAAACAATAATTAAGTGTAGCAAATCATACTTGCTTTTCTAATGCATACAATACTAGTTCAAACAGCAGTTTCCCTTGCTTCATCACATCTCAAGCACCTCACTATTTTCATGCTCATATTCGGTCAATGTTTACTCATTAGTTTTAAGCACACTGCTAGCCCTCTTAAGTAAACGCATAATCAAGAAGCTGAATACAGTCCTGTCCTATTAAAGTTTACGGGAAAGTCTTCCAAAGCTTACCATAAGTAATGCCCCACAGTTAGAAATCAACTTCCAGAACTGCTCCCATCTTCAAAAGCAGCCATGTTTAACACAGTTTCCATATACAGAGCTAGTAACTTACCAAACAGCTTTCTGAAGCATAAAAAATTACATAGTGAAGGTGATTACATTCAAGTATTTCTGTTGTCCTGTACAAGAGAGGCAAGCCTGTACTACAGTCCTTATGCAGCACAATAGTTTTGTGTTTGGAATTGCTAAGAAATGTGTATGAAAACAAAACACCACTCTGCAACTTTTCAAAGTGATACATCAGTTTGGTGTTCCACCAGAGAGTTAATAAAAAAAAAAAAAAATCCCCAAGCACTGATGTTAAGCTACTCTTACCCAATTATTTAAAGCCTTAGCAGGTTGTTCCAAACACTAAACCAGCAGCCCCCCACTTCTCTTGCTTATAAACAAGCAGCAGGAGGGGCAAGAACTTCCTTCTCTAGCCATGTACATGCTCAGAAGGTTGCATCAAGTACACTGTAGGCACATAGCATTTTTAACTCATTTTGGTCACCTGATATTGATAATCACCAACATCCAAAAATAATCCAGTATTTCTAACGCTCAACAAGAACAATGCTTCTTCCAACTCTTCTTCCTCTTCATTAAATCACATTTGGCTTTTTCCTCAGATGTGCTAACCTCTGTATCTTACTATTTTTTTTTCTGTCCCTGCTTTTAGAACATGGCACATTACATTAAATTCTTTAGAGAAAATAAAGCAAAAAGAAAACTAAAGCCCCACAGTAGAGCTTTTGTACTGCCAACACCAACAGTCCCATGGAAGCACAAAAACACACACCCTACCACGCAGTACACTCTTGCCAAGTCTTCTAAAGAGGTGTAATTTCAGCTTTGAGTAAGAAAGAACATGTACCAAGAAAGTCATCAACACCATGCATGACCAACTCAGTAGCAGACAAAAGCCTCCAGAACAACATAGCATGAAACACTTGGAGAATCAGAATAAAAGATTAGTAGTGTGAAACTGTAATTCACTTAAAAATGCAGGGACCACAGTAGGTAAAATGTTCACAGGGAAACATCCTCTGAGCTATTTTGATAAATGCACCGAAATTACCTTATACTCAGCACATTTATTACGAGCACAAATACAAAAACCTTAAGGCAGAAGTCAGACTCCACCAACTTCACACCAAGTCATTTTGCTATCAGGACATTCATGACTCCCCATCACCTAGAAAAGACTTTTGTGCAAACATTGCCTCTTCTCTGATAAAGATTCTTCTGACAAACTAATTTTGTCTTCATTCTCTCAACTACTTTTATAGCACATACTGACAGTATCATCGCACTCTTAAATCTTAAATGAAGATACTGCAGCCGCTTAGCTCACCACAAGGATTATTCACAACACACAAAAGATCCCATGCAGCAGCTCCATCACAATGGCCTGTTTTCCTTCAGTTACTACTACCTAAACGTGCTTTTTCAATGCTATAGAGGACAACAATGATACAAAGGTGTGCCACTCATTTCCAGAAACTACTGATCAAATGTAAAGCAGTGATAACAAGAGTAGACTTAATTACAGGATTTTTTTTTTCTTTTTGAAGTATATAGAGTGCTAGTATGCTTTCTCCAAACTATAGCCTCACATTATTAAAGTGGGGGTTCATTACCTTGCTGTTTTATCCTAATTGTTGGCAGAAAAGTCACTTGCAGAATGGCAAGTTCTAGAAAACTGTGCTCACACCATGATTCACCAGCACTAAGCAGCTGAAGCTGAAAGCCTCAACAAGTTACTTACAGCTGTGAAAATAATAGGACACATATCCTACCATAGTCAAGAAAATGGGCCATTCTGATCACTGGTTACAGCAGTGAATCTTCAGTAGTATAAAGACTAAAGCACACAGGGACTCAGTTTTGGGATCAGATGTTGTTGTTATTAAGACATGCAGGTCAAAAATAAATTCCACAACAGTTTTATTATTGTCCAAGGAGTCAGGAATCCAAAATAAGCAAACACTACTGAAACAACTCCTCTTTGAAATGAGAAAGGTACCCAAAAACCTACACTGAATTTATCAGTTGATGCTTCAAAACAGGCACCTAACAAGGTATCTGACCATTCACAGGCCTCCAGCACCAAGATCCTGTTTCCTATTATTTCATTCGCTAATGTAGTAAAACAATAACACTGATGATAAAAGGTATTAAAAAAAAAAAGAGAGAGAGAGAGAGAAAATCCAAAACCTGTATTTAATAAGTAAAGGTCAGAATATTCTCTGTCTACAGAAATCAGCAAGGCTTCAATCACACCAAATCGTGTCACTTAAATGCAACCCTTTCCAATGTGGCTGCTACCTTTAATGCTGCTGGCAAACCCATACACCACGCAGGCAGGTGGAGCACTTCACTCATACAACGAGACTTCAGTCATTTTTTCATACTGTCTTTCCTACTGTGGGCTGTACAGTTCCAGTATTTGGGGAAAACAGTTTAAGTAAACAAAAATAAAAAAGAAAGGTCAATTAGAAAGTATATTCAAGCTGACTACAAATGTATAAATCTCAGATGACTTCCCAGCTTCAACTAGTTACCCGATCCTTAAGCATTCTGTGATTCTGAGAGATAGATGCCATAATATGCTTGGACAGCCCTAAACAAAGCAAAGTGTTGGGCTGGCTTAGAGCTGGCATTTTCTAAGTGTTACTGAAGGAAAAATTAGAGTTGGGCCAGGCATGATAACTATAAACTTTTCTAACAGCTTGTCTGAAGACAGTTGTACCTTAAAAATTAGATAAGCAAGTATGACTTATCACACACTATACTACAAATATATAGGACCTATTTGTGTAAACACAAATAGAAAGAGCAGAGCATCCGCATGCAGCATTTAAAAAGTCGAGTATTACAGACTGAGATCAGCCATTTCACCTTCACTCTTCTGATCTGTAGAATTTGTACACTTTGCAGAAATAAGGAGATTAAAACAGAGACAAAACTTTCAAAATACAAACAAATCCCCTTAAATGACTCAACCTTCAGACGCAGCTGTCCTGGTTATTTTGACTAGGTCATTAAAGCTTTCATTTTTAAATATATATATTAAAAAAAATCAAAAAAAAGGTCACACACACAACCTACTTTGTTAAATACTATCACCCAAAATTCAGGAACTCATTCTTCTTGTTCGCACACATTTTTCAGGCATCTAGTCATACTGTATGAGTAACAGGTTAGGAGTCTATTCTGTTTCTGATATCAAAATAGTCTATTCTGGTTTTTAAGTATTACCTGTAGCAATCTTGCTTAGACTTTCCCTAATCAAGACGTTGTCATCTTTTCTAGAGGTCTGACTTTGCTGCACTCTGGATTATGCACAGAGCATAATACACTCCTCCTTACCTGGAATGGTCTTTTGCTAGTTTTCCAGTTGCTGATTATAGCAATACCCATCTTTAACCTCAACTAAGTTCAAAGAAGGGAGGGGAGGAAGGAGGGAAGAGTACACATGCACACGAGAGCAAACAAAATCTACCTAACTTTGGGGAAAAAAAATAAAGAATAAAATATACATTAATAAGAAAATACTGGAAATATATAAGTACACTGAAGATCTTTAATAACTGAGATGAAGTTTCAATACACAAGGAGAACTTTTTTTAAAAAAGCAGTATTTAGTGAATCAGATAAATCTCAGTCAAAAACAAAAAATGATCCAATGTCTTATTCAAGCAGTTAAACAGCAGTGCTGATAGGAAAGGAACATGCTTGCTTCAGATTTACAAAAGGGAGATGCCCCCACCCTTCAATGAAATTCCACTGCAGAGTATGTCGTCGATAGTTAGATAAACCCTCCAAGACAAAAATCCACAAGTAAATAGAATACTATGAAGCCGAGTAAATTCAAAAGCTAGAAATAGGAGAGTTTGCCTCAATTACTATGTTCTTACCCACATACAATGCTTTTATATTTTCAAGCTTCATAATCTATATTGAAAGATGCACCAACGCTCTAATCTATTTATGCAGCAAATCCTACATTTAAACCTGAGAAAGGAGAAACTGCAATACTAGTTTAATTAAGTAGTGCTAAGCATTAACCAGATTAACAGAACTCAAACTCCTCTCAAGTATTCTCTGATGTTTTGTTAAACATCTGTTTTTCCTACTTCACTTCCTGTTCTCTCTCTTTCTCTCCCTCCCCCACCAGACAGGAAATTGTCTTGACAACAAATGAATCAGCTAGAAGTAGAGCTCAGCAGCCATCAGCTGATTCTTCACTGTTTACAGGCACAGACACTTCAAAAAGCAGTGCCACTTTTCTCTTCCAAAGTGACCACAGCAGTTCTAACTGCATTTCAGTAAAATAAACATTTAAATACAATAAAACAAGCTATCTGAAGAAGACAGCTAAGTAATTAATTATTTTGATCTCAAGATTACAAAAGCAAGCCAAAAGACAGCATTGTATGTCAGCACACTTCCCCGAAATAACTGAATTCATAGCAAAACACATTATAATTGTCAAGTCCTGGGATCTACAAACCTGTTTCTACATTCTTAAAAATAAACATTTAAATACAATAAAACAAGCTATCTGAAGAAGACAGCTAAGTAATTAATTATTTTGATCTCAAGATTACAAAAGCAAGCCAAAAGACAGCATTGTATGTCAGCACACTTCCCCGAAATAACTGAATTCATAGCAAAACACATTATAATTGTCAAGTCCTGGGATCTACAAACCTGTTTCTACATTCTTACTTGGGAGAGAAAAAAANAAAAAAAAAAAAAAAAAAGGCCACACAGAGAGAAGAATATCCAAATAAAATACCCAAACAGCAAAACCAATATATTTACTCTTAAAAAGCCAACTGGAAAAATAATAGCATTGTTCATATTCTATAGCAGCCACTATATTTTTATACTATCACACTGCCAACTCCACATCAGTATTACTGCATTTTGTTCCCCCCATAGAGTCTAACCCCAATAAACGCAAATCTTGTAAAGTATTTTAAGTTTGAAGTTAGCATTCAAAATGGGCAGTTTCTACAGAAACTGGCCTATTTTAGGACTGTTACAGGATTTATGTTTTGGCAGTTAGGAATGTTTCAATAAATGTATCACTCAATGCACTGAGTATCAGTCAATGTTTTGGGGCTTCCTGTCACATTTTAAGAAAGAATATAAAAGAAGTAAAATTAGTACAGCTTTTGAAATAGCATGCGAATTGCTTAAAAACAAATGAGAACAACAACAATAACAAAAAGACCAAGAACTATGGATGACTAACCCAAACGTGCAAGATTCCAGTGCTACAATTAGTCCACTACAAAGCTCTGAAATAGTCGAAGTGCCTCTTACCACAATTGCATGCGGAGAATGCACTAAGGCCTTAAGTTCATTCAGGTCGTTCTCAGCCTGCAGAAATTGGCATAAGGGGGAAAAAAGATAATATGAGGAGAGTGGATTGCGAATTCTCTCACAGATACTATAAATTTAAACAGCAGCTAGTACAGTCCTATAAGCCCTACGTTACCTTATCCCATTCTCCTTCCATGACATGATTGCGGAATTTGGTAGCAGAAGGATGTTCTAAACGACATCCTGACTCTTGCATGAGAAGATCAACAGTCTGGCTGCAGGAGAGATACAGTGTAAAAAAACCCGACCAGTTTTACCCTCACAAATACATCGCCTCCTATGACACCAGTTTACCACAGTTAAAAGTAACTTTAACAGAGTAAGAACATTATGAGCAGACTCAGGAGCTTCTTCTTTGGAAGATCCCCTCAAGCGTCTGGGTCTAAAGCAAGATGTGGATGAGTTTGAAAGCTCTGATGGCTTCCCAGCCCCCACAAACAGGCATCCCTGAATAGGAGACAGGCTTCGTGAAGGAAGATACAGACTGTAAACCTATTAGCAACTGGAAATGACCCCCCTGCCCCGCACCCCCTTCCCAAAGGGGAGCAACAGAAAAGGCCATCACTACTTGCTCATGAAATATATGTGCAACAGGCCTTACTTCTTCTTCTTCTTCTTCTTCACTGTGTATTAGAGAAGTAGCTGCTCCTTAAAATACAATAAGCAAGCTTCCAAACCTGCAGCCCTCCCCCTTTTACACTAAAAATAGCCTATTTACTGTGTTGTCGTCTATGAACAGTCACGGGTTGCGTGCTGCCATAAACTTGCCTCTTGTGTCAGGGCCGATTTATTTTATGTCTCCAGCTCTGTACGACTGAGGTGACCCATCCCACGCTGCCACCAACATGGAGCTTGGAGCAGCTACACAAAGGCCTTGCAAGGCTTCTATCTATAGCGTCCTTCCAGGATTATGATACGGTCCTGGCTTTACTTGTAAAAGTCACTATATGCATCTATAGCTCTACCTATCTATAGATATAGATAATAAGTTCTTAGACTTCCTCTTCTCCACTGGGAGGTTGTTTCCCCTGATTTTAAGGAAGGACATAATAAGATTAGCCATGAACTGGATGCCAGGATCAAAAGCAAATGTCCAAAACAAGCTTACAGAGCCCTTCACTGTTTGGGGAGTGGGGGGGGGGCACTTTTTTTTTTTTTTTTTTGGTAAGGATAACAAATAAATAAATAAAGAGCGGCCTCTTCCTAGTTATTTTGTCGGGTTCCTCCGAGCTGACACACGGTGTCTCGGGGCTCATCCGCACCCCCGGGCAGGCCGAGCGCTCCGGGGTGTTTACAGCAGCCACCGACGGCGGCGCTGGCGCCGACTCGAGGCGAGACCCGCGGCGCCCGGGCCCCGCTCCCGCCGCCACTTACTTGAGGCCGAGGCCGTGCAGGTGCTGCCCGATGAGGCGGATCACGTCCTCGTCCGACTGCGAGAGCCGCTTCTTCTTCTTGAGGCCGCCGCTGCTGCCGCCGCTGCCCAGCTCGGCGGCGGCCGTCGCGGGCCCGGCGGCGGCCGGGACGCCGTTGT
>VWPW01017347.1:36086-87405 GCA_013389825.1 Crypturellus undulatus | reverse complement strand
CCGCCCCCCCCCGGCGCGGGGTTCCGCCCGCCGCGGGCACCCGGGCCGGGAGGAGCGGGGGGCGGCGGGTCCCGCGGGCTGCGCTGGGTTCGGTTTATTTTCTTTTATTTTATAATTTATTGTATTTTATTATTTTATTTATTTCTTATTTTTGCTTTATTCTGCCTAATCTTACTCTGTCTCATTTTACTTTATTTTTTCCTTTATTTTGCTCCATGCTGTTCGAATAAAATAAAGCAGAAATACTCGACGGCGACGCAGGCTGGCGTCGCCCAGGTTGGATGTGGGTAGTTTCCCTGTCCGCTCCAGTTCTGCCCGTCGTGGTGGAGCCGTCGGTCAGCTCCGGAGTTGGGGGAAGCGGCGCATTTTATTTGCCTGTAGAGCCTGGAATTCTGCGGCTTTCCCCAGAGAGCAGCTTCGAAGGCTCCTGCATGTGGGAAGCCACCGGCCAAAGAGCGGCTGGGAAGTCCGTAAAGAGGGAATTCCCTGCCAGAAACACATGGAGCTGAGGGGAGAAGCTCGGAGTCGCTGGAGCGGTGCAGGCCCCTGAGGGAGTGAGTCTAGAGCTGGGATGGGATTTCTCAAAGTGTTTCAGGATCCCGGCTGTCACAAGAAGGAGTTGGATTCCCTCGACCAGCCCCTAGGCTGCACATGGATGCTCCTAGAGCAGGTTCTTCCTCTCTTTCCCTGTCCCGTAACAAGGAAAATGAGACTCAGGAAAGGGGCGGTTGCACCGGCCCGTGCAGCTGTGTGGTCAGCTCAGCCCTGGTGCGGATCCTAATCCCGTTCCCCACCCTGGTGAGACGCAGCAAAGGCAACGATGGGCCGGAGGAGCGTTGCAGCAAGCAGACGGATCAACTGCTAAATATAAAACACATCCCCTTGTGCCAGAGTGAGGGCTTGATTGTAATAACAGAAGTATGTGCTCGTTATATTCAGATATCTTTTCCAAAGTTTCTCCAAATAGAGCATAAAAGTAACAGTTCAGCTACGAAAATTGATGAAGTTCTAAGCACTCAGAAGAGGAATTTTAGAGACAAATTTTGGCCACCTTAACCACAGTTGTCGTGATATCACTCACCATGTTACTGAAGAACAGAGGTCATATAGAACCACACAGAGTATGTACAGTGCTCACTCTATGGCAATTCAAGCAACTTCCTATTGTATAAAGCCGCATACTTAAAAGAAAAATATTTCATGAACAATTCCTTATTATTGTGAAAGTTTAGAAGACCAGACAGACTTTTTTTTTTTTTTTTTTTTTGCATAACAAAACGAACAAATACAGGATTTGTTGAATAAATGGCATCTTTACATGTAAGGAAGCTGTCTTGAGATATTCTTAAGTAAACATAAATGTTCTGGCCTTCTAGGAGAGTTGGAAACTTCCTTTCTTCAGAGAAAAAAAAATCTGCCATTTTTAGCTCTGGTAAGTTCTAAAAGAATCACCATTTAATTGTCATTTGTATGTTGACTACAACTATTAAAACTGACTAATTTCTCTCTCTTTTTATATTTTTTTTTTTTACCATTTTGCTTTAGGGTAGGATCAAGCAGGAAGTCCAGATCTGAATAATAAGAAGGAACTCTTTCATTAAGAGGCTGGTTTTTAATGATAGTCATTTAAAGCTACTTATCCAAAGCTGAAATATTAGAAAATATTTGAGAAGGTCCTGGAGAGATGGATTAGTAGTCAAGGCTGAGTGCTGAAGGTGATGAATTGTCTGATTTCCTCCTATCAGGTGTATGCATTTACACCTTACTCTTTCTGCAGCAACTTGGAGGTTACTGGAAACAAACCAATAACGAACAAAGGAAGAAAGGAGCATTTAGAACAATTGTTTTTTTCCACAGTGCGAACTAAATAAATGCCTGAACGTGTACCACACCTGCATATGTTTTCAACCTTCAAAACATGAAATACAGATGAAAAGTAACCACCTTCCTTAAACAGCATTTCTAGAAAGTATTTTATAGATAGAGTTGTTTGTAAACAAACTACACTGGACTGTAATTCCCTCAGTTCAGTCAGACGATGGCCAGTATTTAAGTTGCAGAGCTGGAATCTGGAAAGCCAAAGCTTGGCTGCAAAGGATGCCACAAGCCTGACTTTATTAGCATTTTTAATATAGTCTTCCTCAGTAACCTTATGACTGGGGAGATAGGCACATACGGGCAGGATGGGCAGACCACAAGGTGTGGGAAGAACTGGTCGTACCACCAGGCTCCAAGGGTAGTGGTTGGTCAATGGTTTGAAGCCTGACTCATGCCCAGTTAGGATGGAGTTCCTCAAGGATCACTATTGGAGCAGTCCCTGCCTCGCGTCTTCTCAGTGACCTGAGAGCTGAGGCAGCAAACTAGGGAGACCCGCTGAGGTGTTGGTGCCAGACCAGGTGATATCCCCTCCAACTTCAGTTTGCTTTTGTTCTAAATAAGCTTTGTGGAAGAATTCCTGGCTGTGCTGGGAGCAATTTGGTGACTGTGCGGTCACATCTCTGCCTGAGGTTATTGATACTATGTCCCAGAGCTGCAGTGGGGTTACTTCTAGGCAGCATCAGAGTGTTGCCTTTTAGATCAGCTCTTAGGTGGCAGGGTTATGGGCATTAGCGCTACTGTCATAACATTATTATTTAGTAGGCAATCCCGTTCTGTTGCCTGTCCACGAGTCATGTCACAATGACTGACATTGACCCCATGCTCTACTAAGCAATTACGACGTGGCACGCTAACAAAAAATAAGGTCAAAAAGTACTGAAGATCCCATGTATTGTGGAACATTCTGTTTAGTATAGGATGTGTTGTCTTACGTGTTTGATTGGTTAATACAATTTCTTACAGGAAAAGCGCACACACACATGATTTTTCCTCTACTTTTCTTGTCACAGGTGCCTTTCTGGATGCCTGGCAAACCAGGTCGCCACATATTGAGAAAAGCTGTATTTGTCTGTATGGACATAAAAATACATACTGGTGTTTCTGATGCTAGACTAGTACTTACTGTGCAAGGTCTCTGATGCAGCATGTAGAGCAAGGCAGTGCAGTAAGTATATAGCCTGGCTGTTAACCTGACATGTCAGATTGCTTTGTGAACACGACCTGGGACTACCCTAGGTTTAGGACTGCCATGTGGTGTATCTATCGTATATCAGTCACCTTGTGAGGTATTAGATGAGAGTGGGTGGCCAGGATTTGGAAGGGCGGCACAAGAAATGTACGGACGTGAAATGGGCAGAACAGCAGCATGCTCGAATGGCTTTATTATTATTATTATTTTACATCTTGACCCATGTACACGTTTGCTCTAACACCTTGTAAACCCCATTGTTACCCCTCTGTGCAGCAGGAGCCGAGGGGAGCCGCGGTGTGTGTCACCCCGAGAAGCCCAGAGGTGGTTTCATTCTCCAGGGCTTCCCAGGCCCATTGCTCCGTGTGTACTGTATTGAGCGCCGCTTAGTTCCTTCGTGTTAATGTGCAGAGCTCGGAGGGGTTATCAGTGTTTCTGTGCAAGATTAAATTTATCCTTCTATTGTTGCAGTTCTTTTACTTTCCCTTCTTGTGGGCCGCTCCCCTGCTTTTCATCCAGTGCTGGCTCTCAAGGCACTTGTTATTTCAGGGCTGTTCAGCCCTGTGTGTGCCAGCTCCCAGGGCACTCCTAGAGCCTAACCCTGCGTGGGGTAAGCCTGGCTTTTCTCTTGCCTCGCCATCAAAGGAGGTCCCGTCTCTCCAAAGAGACGTGGAGACGAGTCCGTTCTGCCCGATCCTTCCCGTCTGGAGGGATTTCTGGCTGTGAGCTCTTACAACTGGAGCTAGAAGCACAGCGCTGGCTGTGCAGACTGCAGGATCTCATATCCACTCTGGAGCGAGCAGAGAGGGGAAATTATTACGTAATCACTAGCAGATTATATCTAAACATTAAGCATATGAATAGTTTCTTGGAGCTCAGGGATTACGTGATACTTTTTTTTTTCCATCTTAATCAGGGAATATATGGTTTTCCCAAGACTGCATGTGGAAGGGTGAAGTGCCAGAACATCCGTACTTGTTTTGGACAACAGATTAAAGGTTAGTCTCATAAGGGCGTCATTGCACTGCTATTTAAGTTTCCCTTATTTTAAAGGAAAATCACTGTTTTTTGCAGAAAGTTTATCTTTGCTTAAAATATATCTTTCCACACAAACTTCTCCATCTTTTTTGTTGCAAATTACATCAGAAATAAACAGCCATGAAGTTGGAGAAAATATTCCCTCATACGTCTCCATACATTTGCATGGTAAAAAATCTTCACTACTTCACCTACTTTGTAACGATCTTCCAGTGCATGAACTCTGACAGTGCTCCTCTTTCAAGATGTCATAAAGTTTCAAACAGCTAATTCAACTGAAAGCACAAGGCACCATGAATGACCTGGTACAAAAATATTTCCTCTTCATCCTTGAAGCAGAATATTGTTCCAAAACTATACTAAGGAGATCCAAGATGAGGAAATAGAGTCATAGCCAAGCAGCGTTGAAGTCTCATCAATTAAGCTCTCGGGTACAAGACAGCAAGCTATAAGATATTAAACCGTATGATCTTAAACTCATGACCTTAAACTTTTATGATTTCCAGAAGAGTTTATTCAGGTCCTTTCCCAAAGGCTTCTAATCTTTTATAGCTTAATGTTTTTGTCATTGACTAATACTTGGGCACTTGCTACTAAAACAACTTGATTTCTCAAATAGGAAATTTAATGCTCCCTAAATTTTCTCAAATATATATATATATTTTTTAAGAGGGCACAACCTGTGGAATGTAGGTGGAGCCAGTCTTATACTAATTTTTGTTTGGGTTGAGTAATATTTGAATCTGTGCCTCACAAATAATGTAGTCATTTCAAATACATGAGAATTAAAGCTTTATGCTCTTGTGGCTTCTCTCTTAAAGATGAATGCCAGGAGTGTTTATAAAGCATAGTGCGGTGTGGAGGCTTTCCTGACATGCATTTGGCTACATTACTCACTACCAGTTTGACTAATAGGAAACACAGCCTGCATACTGCCATTCCTGCTTTTATTTATCAGCACATGATGATACAATATTCTTAATAATTTCCCTAGACTGTTCTAATTCCTTACTAACTTTCTATAAACACCAAAATCTTCTATTTAAGTATCTCCTTCAGAAGGCCACATCCAAGAGAGCACTGCGTCCTGCTAGAGAGCATGCAGAGCTGGAAGGCACAATGAGAGGTGGTTCAAAGTGGAAAGAGGAAAAAGAAGATTAAAAAAATCAGGATGAAGGTTTGGTTTTGTAAAGTCTTCACTGTATGTGTTGACTTGCTTCCACGCGCAGTCGTATTTGGCACATTTTCACAGCAGGAACCTAGTATTATGAATTAAAGAAGTCTGTCTCCTGGTAGCGCCTAACTCCTGCTTGGTTGCACCCTGTGGCCGCCCCAAGCCTTGCAGTGCTGGAACGCTCTCAGCTTTCTCTCTTAAAAACAAAAGCTCCCGTCCCTGCCACAAAGAGATTCCCTGCGTGTTGTCAGGAGCGTTGTGCCAAAGACACGCGGTGCCAAAGACACAGCTGAACAGGACAGACCCATTCTACCCCAAGCATTGGCACCGGTAGAAGTAGGGAGTCGGGTGCATTTGATCTGCTTTGCTGTTATCGTGGCAAGGACACTACCAGCAGGAAAAACCTTGGTCAAACTTCGTTTTAAAAACAGAAGGCGTTAACTTAAACCATCTCACCTGATTTTATATGTCTATAAATTAGACACCTGGCCTAAGCTATTCTTCTAGGCTTCCTTTCGCAGAGAATCAGGCGCCTACAATGGGATTCATCACAGATCCTTATCTCAGAAGGGGATGAATCTCTTTTGGTGCCTTTCTCCACTGACATTAGGGGGAACCTAGCCCTCCAATGTCAGACCAAGCCACTGACTTCTGGTGACCGGTTAGAAGAGGTGAATTCTGACCTAGAAGTCAGAAAAATGGAGACTTGCAGTAGTGGTTATGTTTACAGTTTAAATAATAGATTTGAACATGCAAACAGCCTCCTGGCGGGCGGAAGGTGCCAGGATGCTGCGGAGAGGCACGCTGGGTTATGCCCGTTGAGCAACCTGCTCCCACAGGAGGCGTGGGGAGGCCAGCCCGGGGCTCGGGAGCTGCACCCAGCTGCCACCCGCTCCCATCTGACTCCCGTGTTGGAGACATCTCGCCTCTGTCGCTGTGTTCCTGCACTCAGCTCCGGGCGAAAGCAAGCCAGGAGGTCCTCCTGCTGAGGCCAATAGTGCCAGCTTGCCTGGGAAAGCAGGAGAACATCCTGGGATGACCGCCAGGGATCTCTGAGGATCTCCATCTCCTGTCTCCTCCCTGGAAGCTGCTCATGGAGCTCTCCAGCCTCTTGGCTCTCCCAAGTTGTGTGTCACGTGGCTCCTGGGCCTCGAAAGATTCTCATGGGTGCAGGTCATCGCGTAATAAAAAGTGCCCACTGCTGCTTGATTACTTTTGTCACTTTACAAAAATAGGTGAATTACTAAATTGTTATAGAGTTGTTTTCATACCCACCCCAGTGCAAGAAGCAACATATGAGCACAGTAAGTTCTACTGTATGGGCATATACATGTATCAGCCACTACCACTTCCTCATTATTCCCACAAGCTCCTTTCCTTGGCCAAAACAAGAAAAGTGGCAGGTGTCAATATCTCACCTTGGAAATAAAGCTCAACAGAACTCAGAACTATGCCTTTTTGTTTCCTAAAATCATTCCTTCTCCATTAAATTTTGTAAAGTTGCTTATGCCCAAATAAATTACTGTTATACCTTCTTAGGTAATACTATAGTAGCATTATTTCAACATTGAGAAGCAGCTTAGCATCACCTAAGTTGTTATTAAAGCTCGATCATGTAGTTACCTTTGAGTGTTTGGAGCTTCATTACGGTTGTTAAAGGTTGTTAGATGCTAAACCATCCTTGATATCTCTTCTACACAGAACTAATAAATTATGTACTACTTGCTCACTTTTATCATTGGTTAAATAACACTTTAAATCAATATCATCAACAAAATATTGGTTAATACTGTCAAAAAATGCTCACTACTGTGGTTTTTTTTTTCTGTTTTACGTATGTTCTGAAGTCTGTTATAGAAGTGATAATTTTAGATATGCTTCTCATAATCTTAAATATTTGGCCTAAATCTTTTTAGCTACAAATACTTTGAATAACAGTAAGCTGCAGTAGATTCACTGTCACTTGAACTTTGGTTCTGAAATAGCAATATTACCTATATGGCTATTGCAATATCACTCAGTTCCCAAACTTAATTTGAAGGCTTCAGTTTTTAATGCATCCTGCTAGAAGGCTCAACCTGCTGAATTTTACACCGGGCCTTTGTAATCCCTAAGGAAGAGGGCTACGGCATGTTCAAAAGGGAGCACATTCAGGGGCAAGGTAGGATCTACTGAAGCTGGCGCGAGTTTGGCCAACAGCATAAACATGACCAAAATAAGGCCTAGAAATTACAAGTTTAGTGATACTCAATCTGTGCTGACCTATGCTTTCCTTCATCAGGGGGCATAAATATACCAACCTTCTCATTTCTAAAGCTGTTGTCATAAAGGGCTGCCAACCTCAGCCCTCACTTTTATATATCAGTACACTGGATTTCTGTTTACATAGATGCATTTTTTTCTTTAAGTTTTCTTAGAGGTTTGCAAAGGCAGAAAAGAGTGTGTCATTGTGCTGAACAACACTGGCATGCAAATAAACAATACTGAAACTTGGAAGTGTTAATTAGAAATTATTATAACCTGACTGACCTGCCTTGGCATTATGGTATCTTGCCAAACTGGCTTTTTATTCCTACACGTGTCTGGTTTGTGTCTGTGGTAATGACTTCATGGAATCATTTGGTTTAATCCTGCTTTAGTTTTATCTGAGGAAGAGCAAGCAAAAACAAAGTGATGCTCACTGGGTTTGGCCCAAAGCGATGAACTCCATATTCATGATAGATTTCTATTTTAGTAAGTTCAGGTATATGATATGTTGCGATTGCTATTTGTTACTTAAATGAGTTTCCAGTGGTTTAGTTCTGAATTCCAGTGTAAGATGGACGTGGAGCTGCGCGTGCCTCCTGCTGCAGTGCACTTTTTCTTGTAATTGCTATTGATGTGAGATCATGATTGGCTCCATTTAAATAAATTAGCCTTTGCTTGCATGATGCCATTAAGCAACAACGTAGTAATTAGACCCAACTTGTCACAATTTCTGATTCCCCTGCCATCCATGCAGCTCTAGCACAGCACAGCAATTTATGAACAGGATCGACCGCCTCGTCTGGCTCGACTGGAATGTCTCTTCCAGGGGCCCCTCAAGTCTTATTTCTGTGTGCCAAGGTTTTGCGTGGACATCGGTGGGCTATTCCAGGGTCTCTGAAGGGTCCAATGTCCTGCTTCCTCCTAGCTCCGGGTGTGCAGAGACCCTGGAGCGCTGACCCGGCTGCGGGGAGCGGAGCATCTCCGAGCCGTGTGGCCAGGGTGGAGCCGCCCCTGACGCACCCACGGAGCATCTTGTTGTGGAGCTCGCCCGGGAGCAGAGCGGCACGGAGCTTCGCGCTCACATCCCACGTTCAGCTATAGCTCCGTATGAGTAATACAGCAGGAGCTAAACCCAAGCTATTCCGAATACGCCGCTCCGCGTGGCACAAGTGCCAGGGCAAGCGCCGTGGCACCCCGCGCTGGGGTCGGTGCCGCAGTCAGTGATTGGCAGTGCGGTTGGACACGCGTGGCGGTGAGCAGCACAGCAGGGCTGTCAGCGTGGGTTATCGTACCCTCCTTTGGGCTTCTTCTGTTTTTCAGAAATTTTCACAAAGAATTACTGGAGGTTATTTTTCTGTTCCCTTAGTGAGACATGAGGTGGTAACTGCAATTCAAGATTACATTACGTTACTTACGTGACATTATTTACAGTGTACAAACACAATACTTTTAATATCCATGTGTCAGAAATGCCTTTAGGCCCAGGCAAGATGAATCCTATTTTTGGAGATATTTAATACACATTTAAAATGAATGTCTGTCCATGCCCCAGGAAGTTGGCAGTTTAGAAACAAAAGATGATATGGAAAGCTGATATAACCAGAATGGCTGAGATGGTGGGGGGAGATATCCCAGAGTCTTATGGAAGGAAGGGGGGAAGGAAAGATAAGCAGTGGCAGAGTAGTGTGAAGGCAAAGGGCAGAAAGGATTTGAATCAGAGAAACTTTGGTTTAGTACTCTGGAACAATACAATAATACATGAGGAATCAGTCCAAAATTCCCAAATAGTTTGCCTATGCTTTACGGCAGCTTTTAAGTCCAATTGGAAGAAAATTCTCTTTTCTCCACGAAACTGAGTTCCTCTGCAATGCTTTTCTCCTCCAACTCAAGTGACTTGTGTTAAGAGAGCAACTTCCAGACAAGGGCCCTGGATTGAGTCCTGTTTGGGTACAGTGGAAAATTTCCAGCTGAATTTTAAAGCACTATTCACCTCTGTGTCTGGACTGTTAATTTGCAATGGGGTCACTCTCAGCTTACACTACTGCTAGGACATTAATGCTCTAAATGACTGCACCTGCTATGGTAATGAAAGTGTGTATAATAGCTCCTGTAATTTAGAAAATTGGGTATTGTGATGGGGTGGGAAGGAAGAGAGGGGCATAAGGGACAAGGACTTGCTCAAAAGGAACAGAGTTTTCAGATCAGTCGCCGTACTCTTGCCACTGTTATCAGTGCTGCTAGTACAAAGCTTTCACTATTTTACCAACTCTTTTCAACTTTGCAGCTGGAAGTGCTAAAGAGTAGGAGGGCTTTCTGAGTAAGGAAAGAGGGAATCAGGATTGTGTGGATTTAAAAATAATAATAAAAAAAAATCCTATTTTTTTGCTACCACTGTTTTAAGGTTGGGAGATTAGTTTAAGACTGATCTTTATGATCTGTCTAACCTGATCTCTGGCAGAAAACAGGCCATCAGGCTTCCTTGAATCATAAAACTACAGGAAAACACGCTGGAAGGGACTTTGAACAATCACCTAATCCATTCCTTGCTCCAGTCACAGAACAACGAAACTAATATGATTCCTGATAAATGTTTGTCTAACCTGTTTCTGAAATCCTTCCCAACCTCCCCAAGCAATCTATTCAAGTCCTTAATGCTGCCTACTGCTAAAAAGCCATTTCTAATGTCTAATCTAAACCTCCCACCTGCCGCTTACACCCATTACTTCTTATCGTGCCATACTAGGCATAAAGGACAGTTTAATTCTCTTCCTTCCTGCACCCATCTTTTATGTATTAGGTAACGCTTACATTGCTTTAAGTGAATACAATATATGCCTTTTTATGTATATAAGGCGTTAGATGAAAAGAGGTTATTACAGGAAATAACAGGAGAAAAAAAAATAAAACAAAAATAAAAAACTCATTTCCAGCTGAAATAGGCATTTCAGCCGATTAGGTAGCAAGTCTCTGAGATGGAGAAGTAACTATGTGCTGGAAAACACTGGGCAGGGCAGGAAGTTTTGCTTAAGGCAATCTGGGGCCCCAAACACAGTGCACAAGAGGAGGGCCGACGCCTGCCCTCCGTGACACATCTCTTACGACAGCGCCTGCTTGGCATTTCGGTCTCACCTGCCCGTGTCCCGGCCTGCATCTCCAGCCAGCCACCTGGACTGCCGCCAGCAGCTGTAGGTGCTTCTGTTCAGCGCGATTTGCAGAGATCAGATTAGTCATTTTCTTTCCTATTTTCCTTTCTCTGTGTCTGCATGGGAAAACCTTCCTCCTCCTTCATCCTTCTTATGGATCCTGGCAAAGATGCCCAAAACTCTGATACCCCAAATGCTCACAGATATGATCCCCAGCTGATCTCCGCCCCTACTCCAGGCTGATCACTCTTAGCTCCTGCGCTCCAGGGCTTTCCTTGGCATCAGGCAGGCATCTCGGTGACCACAGGCACGTAAAAGCCCTGCCCGGCTCATCTCAGCATCTGAAATGCAGCACCACGGTGTTGGCTATACCGGCAAAATGGTTAGATTCTCTTGCCAGTGAATTGTTTTCTTCAAAAAATGATTCTCCTGTCACAGAATTTTGGGGGAGAGATATGGAAATATGGAAATTATTCTTGACGTCCTTGGACTCAAAAATTGTTTTATTCCATTCCAGTAGAGAAAATCCTCCACAGAGACCCAGCGTGATTGAATTTTACTTCTAGATTAAATCTGAAAGCCCAATTTCCATTTTGCCGTGGTTTCTAGAGCAACACATTTTGTATAATATTTTAACTCTACCTGACACTTATTTTTAGTGAGGAACCATTTCCTTCTCTTAGTGAGGGCGCAGGGGAATGTCACCTCTGACGGCATGAATTGCTTTTGAAAGGAAGCAAACTAAGTATCTGGAAAAGTCTTCCAAGTGCAGAGTTTACTGCAGATAACCGTGACACCCAGTGGCCGCTTGCAGAACCATGAATTGGGAGAACTTCAGAGACTGCACCAACTCCTGAGGTGAGCCTATTTAAAGTGTGCTTTAAGTGTGTAAATAAATTTCTTGGAGGGGATGTAAGATTTGGGGGTGCATTAAGATCTGGGGTGCATTAAGAGGAGCGTCTCCAGCAGATCGAGGGAGGGGATCCTGCCCCTCTACTCAGCCCTGGTGAGGCCACATCTGGAGCACTGTGTCCAGTTCTGGGCCCCCCAGTACCAGAGGGATGTGGAGCTGCTGGAGAGAGTCCAGCGCAGGGCCACGAGGATGATCAGGGGCCTGGAACATCTGCCCTGTGAGGAGAGGCTGAGGGAGCTGGGCCTGTTCAGCCTGGAGAAGAGGAGGCTGAGAGGGGACCTGATCAGTGTCTATAAGTGCCTCAAGGGAGGCAGTGAGGAGGATGGGGCCGGCCTCTTTCCACTGGTGGCTTCCGACAGAACTAGAGGAATTGGCCATAAACTGAAGCACCAAAAGTTCCACAGGAACTTAAGGAAGAACTTCTTGACGGTGAGGGTGACAGAGCACTGGCACAGGCTGCCCAGAGAGGTTGTGGAGTCTCCTTCTCTGGAGATCTTCAAGGCCCGCTTGGATGCAGCCCTGTGCGACGTGCTCTAGGTGGCCCTGCGTGTGCAGGGGGGTTCGACTAGATGACCTCTAGAGGTCCCTTCCAACCTTAGGCATACTATGATTCTGTGATTCTATGATTTTCATCCACTTTATGTTTTATCATATGCTTTACGCTTTATCATATTTAAAATAGATCTATACACATCATATATGGACATATAATACAACACAAAACTTCTTAATCTCCTGTGGTGTCGAGGATACAGCTCAGATAAAACATACAGGATGCCAGAGAGCGAGTCACTTTATCGCTACGAAGTACGAAATGGCTTTTACCGCTCGCGGCCTGGACGTTGGTGCAGAGGACGGGGACCGAGTTTCGCCACCTCTGTTTGCCACTGACTCATGGGGTGACTTAGGCCAAATTCCTGATACATCCTCCCGCCAGCCTGCTCAGAAAGTTGCAAGGCGGAATTAGTAACCAGCCTCGGAGGCGTTCCCTTCTCACCATTTATGCCATGGTCAAGAACAATTAAATTATATGCTGCGTATATTCACGTCATATTTTCGTCCACAGACATAATATTTTGTGTGGTGTGATTTATTACAGAGCACTGGATCCAGGTATAGTGCCCCGTATACCCAGGAAGTGAGAAATTCTTACCTATTGTCTATAGGCCACCAGACATAATATTTACTGCAGATGACTTGCTTTAAATAAAGGAATATTGTCAAAATTCCTAATATCTAATTGTACTGGGCCATGCAGCACATGCCTGTAATATATATTGTGGTATATATAAAAGCATCTTAGAGCAACTTAGAGCTTTCTTATGAGCTACACAGCAAAACAAGCAACATCAGAAGGCATCCAGGTAGAAAACAACAGTTTAGCCAGAGCTACAAAACCGCTTCTTACCCAGGGCCTCTTCCTGGCTGCACTAGCTGTGTCTGTGTCATGTGCCTCTGCACTGGCCACGTCCCGAGCTGGGATGACAGCACCATTCCTGCCATTTATTCCTCTCTACCCAACTGCCATGCAGGGAAACGGCACGTTAAAAGGGAGCAAAGAGACCTCTGGCAAGTGCACCCTTATCTGGGTGAGGAGACACGCAAGCATGTGGGGCACACGCACAAAAACAAACTGTGCGTATAGCATCACTTTCCAAGAACATCAACATTAACTATTTCACACACAAAAATAGAAGGAAATGATTGTTATAATGAAGATACTTAAATACTGATCCCCAGATAAAAATACCTTAAAACAACCACGATTGTTGGAGCTAAATTTGTTGTCACACAAAAACATATGTAATTACTGGGATTCCTGCAACATTTAGTAGTTCTGGTATCAGACTCTGTTGTGCTGGACTTCTCAAGGATACAAAGAGAAAGGCAATCCCTTCCTCCAACCTTACAGTCTAAACAAACAACAACAGATGGAAAAAGGCAGAAAAGAACTCGATTATAAAATTAAATAGTACTTCATAAAAACGTGTTGTTTATTATGTAGACTAGCAGATCATCACCTGGTATTAACCACAGTATGTAGAAAAGTCAGAGCTTTTTTGTCCTTCTTGTAAGGATAAAGCTATTTGTTATGATATTGTTCTCACAAGAATATATGCAGGTGCTTACTGATATATTAGTAGATGTAAGCCCTTTATTTTATTTATTTATTTTTGATTTAGTCTCTGGATCCAGAACTGGATGGCAAAAACATCTTTTGATTTTGTCTACATGTTGATCAAACACTGAAATAGGGAGGTTTTCTATAGAGATTTTACTTACTTGTTTACTTAACTTACTTAGTGTATTTATTCTATGTTTATAAGACTTGATTTCTACCTCTGAGTCATCACTATCTGTCTTAAACTCTCACTCTTTTTTTTTTTTTCTTTTTTCTTTTTTAGCTTTAAAACTTTTGACCTTGAGGACTGGACAAATCATGTTAGAAATCAGTTTGCCTTCTGCTTTGTTTGCAGCCTTTTTTTGCTTGCCAGCACAAACACAGTCTTGGGCAATTTGCCATCCCGTTCTAGAGTGGGTGTCTAACAAGTGCAGTAAGTGCAATATCCTTTGCTCACTTCGGGAACCGGGTATTTTACTGCCCAGTTCTGTGTATTTTGTGTCCTGTGAGAAGAGAGCTACAACCCACAACGTGCAAACTGGCATGTTATCTTTCAGATAAAAGAAGACACAAATACCTTCCAGCTGGAAGAAATGTGTTGAGATATTTGAATTACAGGGAAAAGAACGTGACGAAAGAAAAAAGCAACGGCATGCATGCCATGATATTTACCTTAGTTTATGTGCTGCGAATAGAAGGGGATATATGCTTGGAAGAGCACGAATAGCATGTGTATTTTATCTTTTCATGTGCCGTGGGGCCTGGCACGTGCTGGACAGGAATCTCCTGGTGATTCTTATTAATTGCTATGCCGTAACAGACCAGTGGCTCACAAAGTCTCCCTGTTCATCAAAGGTTTCAGGTACAGACATAAATATCATATAATCCAGTTTTTCCAATAAAGCTGCATCCCCACTGATTAGCTGGCGCCCTGGGCTCTGCCGATAATAAGTCCTTCTCACATAACCCTACACCCTCATCCCTCTTCTCATGCTACTGGCTTGTGACAAGCCAGGTCTTCCAGAGCCAGGGCTAATTTTCTTAGAAATTAGCTCCTCGCTCTTGAGAGCATCAAGGGCTGCTCTTTGCAGCCGATGGCTGCTAGGTGCACACAATTCGTTTATTAATTTCCTCAGGAAAAAAAGAGGGAAAAGGGGTGCAAGAAGAAAGCTTCCGGCTGCCAAAAAAGCCAGCAAGGGCTGGAGCAGCGGCGGCCCCGGAGCGCGGATGCGGGGTTAACTGCAGTGCACTTCTGGGAGATCAAAACAAGCCAGGGAGGGAGATCCACCCTTGTAATCTTCTTCTTGCACAACCCCTGGACGTGTTTCACTGCAAAAAGAGGTGAAAAGAGGACAGACTACTGACTTACACAACTGTCAGAGAAGATAGAAGCCAATGTTCAGACTCCTGCCCCTGCAGCCTGTGTATCAAGTAAAATAACAAGCCTAAAGGATACAGCGAGCAAGCTGCTTTTGTATCGGGATGCAGCATCTAATAATTACCAGTCCAAGCTCCCACCTTCTGGTGTTTTGAATGTTGAGGTACAAAATATGTGAAATACAAAATAGAATTTATGGATGAGAGAAAGATTTAAAAGAATATATTTGTTTAAATACTGCAGCAGCAGATAGGATACAGATCATTCCATCTCACTACGTCACAGGAGTTCAAAAGTTGAAAAGGTCTGTTTGGGACTTGCACTGTAAACAAGTGTCAGAGGAGCTGGATAAATTAATTTGCTTGAAGTTGAAAAGCCTCCTCAGAGCCTGCCAGTTACAAAAATCTTATTGTGTGCCCCAGAAAGCCTTTCAAGAGCATTAAGTACTGGGCAGATACCATGTCAGTCCCCAAAGTCTTCCAACACGAGTAGACTACAAAACTATGCAGCATCCTCTGCCATGCATCCTGCTGAGGCACAGTGCGCTGCCTTCCTAGCACCAGCATTTCCAATGTTGTTATATGACAAAAAGAAGCTCACGTGTTCAGGACTAATTTTGGGCACTAGGCCATGAAAAAGGGTGGCTCCTAATTTAAAGCCCCGAAGAAACTCATTTGAACCAGTGCAACACCAACGCGGGAAGTTCTGAGATCTGCATTACTCACCCACAAGGGCTGTAATTTGTGAGCTCAGAAAACTCAGCCATGGAAAAACAGAGCCTGGTTTGGGCAGAATTTTGGAATGATGAGCTCATTATTAACTAAGAAAAGATCCTGTGGCCTGTAAATAGCCTCAGAATGGAAACTGCCATGGTATACAGGCACTGTATAATATAATTAAAACGCCGGTGTGTCAGCAAGGCAGAACTGTTCCTGGTCAGTGAGTTTTGTGCTTTTTTCTCATCTTTTGACACAGACAGGAAAGGGAAGCAGTAACTGATCACTTCATTGCTCTGATTGCTGAGCAAAGGTCAGTGCAAAGAAATGTGAGAATAAACACACACCACCCATGACTCTGGACATTCTTGCTCAAAAAGACATGTCCACTGCTTTGCAGAGGCCCAGATGAGCTTCGTCTCAGCTTCATCCTTACTGACACCATGTGGTGTGTCCAGGGAAGTCTGGGGAAGTGGGAGAGAGAGAACATAAAGAAGCTGGGGGCATGAAGTCTGAGACATTGATTATATCGGGATTTCAACCCAGCTGTGCTAGAAATGCGCTCTATCATCAGCTCGGACCAGCCAGTCTGGCACCCGTGGGCACCTCCCGCCCTTGTTTGATTTGGAGCAGAAGTTTCGGATTAGCTCTGCCAACCCCGGTGCTGCCGCCCAGGGTTGTTCCTCCCTCTCTGGCTATTCCTCCCCTCCCAACCCACAGGCACGTGGCCGTGCAACGAGCCCGTTCCGCTGAAAACCAACGCCGAGGAGAACCAGGACTGGGTTTTAATGGAGCGTGGAGGTAAAGCAAGCCCTCTGCCGCCGGTGAAGCGGATGGCGTGGGAGCGAGCGCCTATACGGAGTCAGCAGCTATAGAAGCACGCGGCTACAGGGTGGGCAAGTGGGCTGCGGGCCGCTTCCACGTTCCCCAGCTGATATTCAGGCCTCTGCAGTTTCCTTTGGTGATGGTACCAACCCCGCTCTTCTCTTCTTTGCAATCGTTATCTTGCTGGTTTAGAGCTCTTCCGTTCCTAGCTCCTGGTTGCTCCACCAAAACAGCTCCTGGACTCACGTGCCACTTGAAGTGAGTCATTGTGAGTAGGATCCCTCATTTGCCTTTTGGGGGTGTTTTATGCAGTTCGGCGGGTTTAGCATATACAAGTATTTGTCATCAGGCATTCTGATAGCAAAGGAAGAGACAGCAGGGGGCACCAAATCTGCATAATTCTGTTAAAATGGCAGCTTTCAGCCCACACTCACAAAATTAAAGTTACTATGTGTACTGTGCTGTGAGTGTAACATCTGTAATTTCTTTACAGAACTTTTTTTTTTAAGCTACCTCTTTGCTTCCCAAGTGCTCCAGTGGTCTAAGCAAGGGTCAGACTTCCACCAGCATAGAAATCCTGCTCTCCTTCCCTAGCTTTAGCCTCAGAACTTGGCTCAGCAATATGTTCTTGCTAATGCTAACTTTGGGGAAGCATTTGCACTGGCAGGCTTGGATTAACTGAAGGCTTTGTCTTTCGGCACTGAAGTGTGCTGGTAGGAGGACTGCGAAAAGATTTCATGTTGAAGTCACTACTGGGCCTTCTGGAGACCTTCACCCCCTCCGGGCATGCAGAACGCATCCATAGCCAGCAAAGGGGATGCAGCTTCATTCTGCATCTGTTCTTTTTCAGAAGCTAAAATTGAGGTATTACCTTTTGGTTTGGATAAAAAATCCTCTGCAAAATAACCAAGAAAGGCAAAAGTATTTGGTTTCAAAGCAGGCTCGGTAAGGTATGGATCTGTCTTCACGAGAGATTTGCACTCATAGGACATCTGTGGGCATGCGCAGAAAGAAAAACCTCTTCCTTGTGTAGGGAAGTCTTTCAGGATCGGATCCGTGTTTGATAGNGATTTGCACTCATAGGACATCTGTGGGCATGTGCAGAAAGAAAAACCTCTTCCTTGTGTAGGGAAGATCAGGATCGGATCCGCGTTTGATAGCATCCAAACTCAAGAAGCATTGCAGTCTGGCAGATAGTTTGAGCATTTCTCTTGCAGCCAAGGACTGTGAAGATGAAAATCTGCTTTCAAATCCTGCTGAGCTGTTCACGACATGACTTTTTTTTCCTGCCCTGCAGCCCTGGCTTGGATTTACGTTCTTCTGAGCTTACAGCTACTTTCTTTGAAAACCAAACTTTTGATAGTGAGAAAAAACGAGGTAGGAAAGATGGTCGTGTGACTAAGTTGAGAGCTTAAAACCTATAAGATACGATGACTTACTGTGCGACTTCTGTTGTTTTTGGATCCATTTGATAAAATTATTTAGTTATTTGAAGTGTAAGTTCAGCTGGATTTGGGTACATGCCTAAGCAAGTAGTTTTTGCTTTGAGGCCTGTTCATTTACTTTAAACGTAATCACTCATTGCCTAAAATAGGTAAGCAACGTACCTGCCAACCCTCCCAGGACACGCTGTCCTTGCTGCTATTGCTGTTGTTTCAGACAGCACCAAAAGATTTTCTCACTGTCGGATTATCCAAACTTGGGACAGCAGGAGCTGCACATGTGCGCATCAACAGACGGCAACTGCCAAATGAGACTGCCGTGTTCTAGGCTGAACTAGGCTGAATCTACTGAACAGATTTCTGATACATGGTACGGAAATTAAGTCAGGAAATCTGCAAAAACATCTCACTGCTCCCCAATCTGAGGAGTAGCAGGTAATTGGAACTTTATTTTTTTTAATAATTTGAGATATTTCTTTTTTTTTTTCCCAGTGTTTCCACTGCAGTTTCTCTGCCGGGGCTCAATCCAATTCCTTGTCCTGCATAGCCATAACAAACCTAGTTTTCACAACCAGGTCCTTCTTTGTTGCCGTTAGTCCCAGTTAAATCAACAACAAGTGAGTGATGGGTGAAACTGCATCAAAACCTCCAGTAGACAGAGCTAAGAAAGCCGAGGATTTCTTCAGGCACTTATCATCAAGCACATTATTAGCTTGCACTGCTGATAGCACTAAAAACGTAGTCCATGTCCCCTCCTATCCTAATTCTTTTCCATCCTAGTGATATTTCATCTTTTGCAGTTTTCCACACCTCTCCTATTTCTATTTCTATAATCAAGCAGTCAGAAAATTGAAAAATAAAAGAGGTGAGTCAATTAAGATGATATTCTCAGCATACTTGCCCAGAGAGTTCCAGATGGTAGCAAGGTTTAATCTTTTCAATATTTAGCTCCCTTACTCACTGGGTATATACTCAGAAGCAGACTGAATAATGGGGCTTAAAATTAGACAGGTTTTCTCTTTTTTTTTGAGGGTAAGAAATTATTTTATGGATTTAAGACATTGCATTCTTTAAATCTCAACAAACTTTTTGAAGAACCTTGTATGATTTGATTGTGTTAAGTAAGGTACTGAGTCCTAGTTCCTAAACTATTTCCTAGTTTAGGAAAGCTGGGATAAGCATCCATTCTTAGGCCTAGATGCAGTGTGTCTCAGAGTCAGTAGGAACGTATCTTCCACTTAACCTTTTATTTTTCAGGTAAAAGGCAAATGGGGTTACGTGAATCCATTCCAGTATTATGTCCCTAAGCCTATTCATTATAAACATGATTTCTTTCATTCGGGTTTTTTTTTTAGCTGAATATTAGAAAAATATATTCACAAAGAACTGAAAAGTATTTATAACTATTCGTAAGGTGGCTAATGGATTTTCAAAATTGCTTCACAGCAGTCTCCTGGCCTGCTGTTCAGCCAATAGCAATTCCTACCATAACGTGCTTGTAACATATTTCACTGGTTAATGGCACCGTTGCTGCTTTTCCCGAGAGGGTTACGGTGAGGTTTGTGTGAAAAGCCATCAGGTTCTCCTGTTACTCATTTAACTGAATTAAAACAAATTACAACATTCTTTCTCTGGCTCAGAATATTTGTAATTCATAGATAATAGGGTTGCAAGGTACACCAAAGGCTGCTAAGTTAATTACCTGTCAAAAAGCAAGATCAAATATTCCCATATATTTCTTGACATAGGTTTGTGTGGACAGCTCTTAAATTATCCCATTTCCAGGACATCTGTGGGAAAATCTGTTCTACTGCTTTATTTGACTTTGCCAGTCAAAAATTCTTCTTTTTTTTCTAATTTAAATCGCTGTTTGTAAATTGAGGCTGTTGCATTTTGCTCTGCCTGTAGTATATAAAAGCTAGTTTATTCCAAAGCTACTCAGTGCTTGTTTACATGTTTGAAAACTGTTTTCATACATCTCTTCAGAGCTTTCTTTGCATTAAATGAGCTCAGTTCTTCAGTCTTATCTCAGAGGCCATGCATTTTACATCTCTGATGTCCTTTACATTGTCTCCAACTGATTCACATATATTTTACAAGTGTATGGGCTCAAAATGTCATTGCTTCACATCTTCAGCACTACATTTTGGCTTGTACATCCCTGTAAGATGAGTTCTGTTTTCATGACAGATTGATATTATTGACTCATGTTCAGTTTGTGAGAAAACATGCAGATACTTTTCTGCAGACTGATTGTTCCCCCTTTTAATTGGGAGTATTTTTTTATTTCTAATTGAATGGACTACTTCTCATTTGTCTTTGCTGAGCTGCATATGCTTTTCAGACTGCTTCTTTAATCTGTCATGATTCTAAATTTGCATCCTACCTTTTAACAGGCATGCAACCCTTTGCTGAATGTTATTTAATGATAGTCTCTGTTGTGTTATCCAAAATATTAATGGAATATTTGAATAGCAGTAGACCTGAGGTCAAATCCTACAGAGCCCCATCTGCAAAATCCTTCCATTTGGCCAGTGCATCCTTTATAGCTCTGTGTTTCCCAAAGCAGCAGAGCAGTCATGTAGGAATGTCATCCAAACTTTGTTTCCTTAACCTATATTTGAAAGGATCATATGAAAGTGTGAAAATTCAAGAACTAGAATATATGGCTTTAAAGGTTTCTTTCCTTTTCCCAAGGCCTAAAAGAAATTGCCTGGCTTGCTATAATTTGCCCTTGATTAATTATTGATCCTTGCCATTTAGTTTCCTTCCCTCTTCTAGGTACCTGCTTAGAAATTAATTTAAAAGAATAGAAAACTTAAAGAATAAATAATTAAACATGCCAAGATGTTTATAATTCCTTGGCTCTGTCTTTTCCCCTTCTCCAGAGATGATGATTACCTTTACCAGTCTTCTGGAGCCGCCTCTGTTTTTCAAGATTTCAGACGTGTATTTACTCTAAGATTATAGCAGTTTTCTAAATGCAAAGCACAATGGAAATATCTGCCCAGTCTTCCTATGTAAACTGCTCTCCTGTGGAGACATTTCTTGGATATCTCCATCTTACAGTGTGCACTAGCATTCAATAAACATCGTTGTTGCTGTCGAAGAATGGCAGTAAAATATTAGTTACACAAGTAAAGTACATTTTTATAATAAATGCAGAAAACGGGAATATTGAAGCAGAAGTCTCATTTAGGGAGCTGTACAGACAGAAAGATGAATTTCTGCTGCCAGTCCCTGTGGATTTGACAGGTGTCATTCAGATATGAAATCCTATTGTGAACTACTTTCACAACAGGATAAGGCAGCAAATTCAGATGCCTTAGATCTGGGGCTCCAGAACTGTGGGTTGGGTATTCAGGAACAGAAGACCCTGAAGAAGGTTACAGAAGAGGCTTTGTATTTTAAAAAGATCTTATAAAAACAGACCATCTAGTTTTGACTGAAATGCATTGGGCAATTTTTCTTAAATTTATCTGGAGACTCATTACAGTTTGGTTTCACACCTTGCCTAGGAATTCAAACAAGCTGAATATATCTTTATTTTGCAGCAGGATTCAGTGCATATTTCTATGAGTTGACTTTTCAAGACGAAATTTCCTCTTAAAGAAGATGCTGGCATTCTAGTGGAAAAATTGCAGGGGTCATCCAGGTTTCACGCAGTTTTGTAGCTAACGGGTGTGAGGTTTTTTTTGTCTTTTGAGTCTTTCAAGTCAATGAGTTGATTTTGTTCATTTGAAATTGAAAGTGAGAATATGTTGCTCAACATGTGAGTAAACACACTGCTCTCCAACCAGCTCTCAGCCTTCTGTGCCTCTTAAAGAACGCTGTCGAACGGCATCTGTTGAAAACACATTGCTACTCTGCAAGCACACGGCCAATGCTTGGCAGATTATTAAGTTTAAATGAAGCCCCACATTTGTTAGCAAAGAAAATTGCTAAATGCAGCAAAAAAAGGGGAAGGGCAGAATGTGGATGTGGTTCTGCCCAAGCCGCACTGCAGATGAGGCAGGACAGGCAAGCGATGGGGAGCAACTGGGCTGTTTCTGCTGCAGCCCCGGGTGCTGATGTGGAGGCACCATTTGCTGGAGCCAAGGAGTAATGAAGCCCTTGATGCTCTTCATGTACATTGAGATTGCTAGCGATTTGTGCTCGCTGCATTTTTGAGTTTTGCAAGGCTGATACTCTCCTGATCGGAACTTTTTTTTTTTTTTTAATTATTCTCCTTGCCATCTCCAGGACACCTCCTATATTTTGAGGTATTTTAACAGAAGGGAGTTAATATGAACCCACACTGGAGTGTGAAAATTCACAGCTCACTAACTCACGCTCCGTTCTCGATGGAGATGTTTCAGTGCCAACGGCAGAATAGCCTGCTCTGCTCTCAGAGCAGGATTACTTTCTCTCAGCAAGGCTGAAAGTAGCCACAGTGGGAATTAGTGCAGCTAAGCTGCAGTGCTTGGAAAATTACACCTTAATTATCACAAATTAACTTTTCCATTTGGGCCAGAACAAATATATGAAGAGGGCTTAGGGAGCAGTCTAGTATGTTACCTATTCCTGCAGTACGATCCCCATGCAATAGCTCGGCTTTTTCGGGTCCTTTTTTTCAGTGGAAAACACTTCAACAGCTCAAATCAGTGAAAATGTGTTCTGATTTTTTGTTGTCTGGATGTTCAAAGTACCTCTTAGAAGGCTGCATACGCTAACATATGTATTCATATATGTTAGTCACTTAGCAATTTTTAGACTTTTAACAGTAGTTGTAAATGCCAATGTAGCTAAAATATCATCTTTGCTTCCATTTCAAGCCCGAGCCAGCTCACTTCATTAGCTTTGCTTACCTGAATAGTTTTGCTTATGTCAAGTGTTTCAATGGTTACGGAATTAAGCCCTTCAGCTGAGAACTGACAAATAGAAGAGACTCTAAAAACAGAAAGTAAAACAGAGCAGATAAAATTATACTGCCAATACACATGGAAGTCACATGTGGACTTGTGCTATTGCATCAAAACGTCTGAGCAAGCAGAACTTAAGAACGTACGCTCCGTGGCTCAGATTTATCTGTAAAATGGCTACAGAGATGACTGTTTTTCATCAGAACTCCTCTTGATGTGTGCATATATTACTACTCTAAAATATCTGTCTTAAGCACTCATGGACTAATGAATTAGAGACCAGCTTTCTTCAAATCTCCCAGCATATTTGTTTCCTCTTGGTTGTTTTATGAAATATTTCTGCCAGTAAGCTGGTACAGCAAATAGCTGCAAAATATCAACAAGAAAAATGAACCCCGATGGTGAACTTTGATTGTGGTACAGTGCTGCCTGTCACCCAAAGGTTCAGAAATCTGCCCCTGCTCTAGTGAATATGCTCGAATTACACAGCTCTGCAAATTACTGTTAGGAAATTTCATGCTCAGTTCCCACTGCCAAAGATTCATCAGTAACAAAGTACTATATCCGGTCACTAAAGTGAATATTTCAAGCACTAAACAAAAAAACCTGAATTCTTACTAAAATATAATGTTTAATGTTTACATGCTCTAAAGCTAGATAGTTCTGCAAAAGTCCACAAAGAAAAACTGCATCAAGTCAGTTTGGTTTGACGAGTTGCTTAAATTGCAATCCAAAGCAAACCCTGATGGTATTTACTAGGAAAAGAAGAGTCTATTCCTTCTAGGTGCTGTTTCACTTCAGCTTATAGCTCTACAATTTATACAAACATGCAGATGGCACCTACCAGCCTGAATCAGTTCACTCAGCTGAGGTCAGAGCAATGACGTTCATGTAAAGCTGCTACAGCTTCAAAGTGAACAGAACTTTGCTTCTCTGTAAAAGGACTAAATGCACCAAACTGAGATTTTTTCTGTGTGCAGATCTTGTGAGTCATGGCGGTTTCTTACTGCCTGCTCGACTTTCTGAAGTGTGCATGAGTCACTGCTCTCATCTCAGGTAGTGATTAGTGAACAACACATTTAGCTCTTCTGTTTCTCTGGTAATCTCCTCCACTTGTATTTCCTTGATCTTCCAGTCAACAAGTGCTTCAGCACAGGGAGTGACAAGTAGAAAGTCTCTAAGAAAAAAAACAAGGGATAATTCTGTGTGGAGAGACTAGATGACTAGAACTGCAACCTGGTACTGCTCAGCCTTTTTGTCTCAACAGTTCAGTGAAACTGGCTTTCGAAAAGGAAGCGTGCCCTGTCCTTTCTGGTTAGTATCAGTGGGCAAGTATAAAACCCCCAGAAGTTGGAAAAATGTAACTCAGAATGGCACAGATTTTATATTAACTTCCAAAAAATAAGCACAGCAAAAGCAGATTTTTTTTGCTCCATCAGTCACTGCTAGATACTCCTACAGTTGCATACAGTATCTTAGGTGTCATTCTGACTATTTGGTAAAGCTCTAGAGCCAAACATTCAGCAATCCAATCTTGTGGTTGAGGCAAACTCCTTCAGACCTTTTCAAGGGAACAGGTAGAAAAAGACACAACCCAAACAGAATCTTTTTGCATTATAATATGAGCTAGAAAGCTCATATTATAGCTTCTATGAGGATTTCAAACCTTTTGTGTCCATTTCTGTGTTAGAGATTGGTAAATCTCAAAGAATCATCTTGCTAGTTCTGCTGCACACTAGAAATATTTTGCACGACATTTAAAAACAAGATGGTTAATGTATTAAAGATCTGTATTTAAAACAAGAATGATCTTTCAGTGCTGCCATTCTCAGGAGATTTTTTATTAAACATGTTCCCCCTCCTTCATTTCCACCTCCAACCTCTTTTATTTTTTTTGTCCAATTCACAATAGTAGTTCTTCAGTTCTGGCTGTCATATATCCTACAGCTTTTATAAGGCATTTTGGCTGAATTCCATTGAAATCTTAAGCCGTACAGAGTACTAAAGCCAACTACAACAATTACAAAAAAAACCCTAATAGTGGGATATTTTTTTTTGCTATATCATGAAGAGCATGTTTCACAGTTACAAAAACTTGGGGGATCATTTAGGGCAATTTTAAAATATATTCAGCATTTGATGGATAGTAGTTAATAATATATATATTAATATATATTTACACAATTCTATTTCGGGGGCAACTGATTTTTTTCTTCATCAGGCAGAGCTCAGCAAAACTGGCTGCTAATTTAGCAGAGGTGGAGGGCCAGGAGGCAGGAGGATAAGGGGTGGGAGGTGATGGCAGCAGGTCCCCTTGAGCTGTCCCTGCAGTTCGTGCTCTTCCGTGTCCACCCAGCCTCTCCTTCCCTTCACATTACGGATATACCCACGCCTTACAGAACTGTCTCAAATGCAAAAACACTTCTTTGAATAAATACAGCCATAATTTAATGTTTATGATTCATTAGTCAACACTGTGATATATGCGGACCATATTGAAACTTCTCATTTATGCTTGCATGTTAAGGATGACTAAGACGCTTAATTCGGTTAGAACACATATGTCGTTTTGGGGGGGTATTGATGCTGCTTTAAACCAGAGCAAAGGCAACGAGCCTTGCTTCGCCGTGACACACTGCTGTTTGCTGGACAGGCACAAGCATGCAGCAGCAAAAGCAGCCTCGGTACACTGAGACTAACGGGAAGAGCATTTCCTTCAAAACCAGAGAATATGACCTCCCTCTGAGGAGGGGAACTGTTGAAGACCGTCCCATTTGGCTTCCCTCTGGCTGCTCTCCTGAGAAAGACAGAGCCATGAGGTGTAATCTGCAGCAGGTAGGGACAACCTGCAGGGTGTGCAGCTCAGGTTGGAGGGGGGAAGGAATTAAACACAACTACAGTCAGAGGAGCGTGGCCCAGAGTGATATGTAAGCGTTTAGACAAATGCAGTAAACAAATGCAGAATGTCTCATGATCATAGCCAGCACTGCAGGATCTTCACAGCCTCTAAAGGATTTCTCATAGGTTACTTACTGAGGAAATTTGTCATTCCCTTCTCAGCTCTTTGATGGCAAAATTTTAATCCTTTTGAAAATTTTCCTCGTACTTATTAAAAATCTGTTAGAAGTAAGCAGACAAATTCTTCGTCCTTCCCACTTCACCAGTAAAACTTTAAGGCAAAGCTGCCCCTATTCTTACTTGCTGGGGTTTCCTCTGGTACCTTGTTCTGGACCAAGAGCAGAGACCCTGTTTTACTAGGGTGTTTGGTATCCTAGGAATGAAGGGGCACAGAGAGGTCTGTGCTCACAGAATTGCTCCACTAACCCTGCAGAGAATGGAGAAAGTCCCAAATTCCCTGCTCTGAAGGACTCTTCCATTTGCTAGCAAATTATTTCTGACCCCAGCAGCCAAAATGTCAGAGCATGGGACAGAACGGTTGCTGAGATCGATAAGGTCAGGGGACAGTGATCCCAACTGCAAATCTGAAACCCCCATTTTATAGTGGCCATTACAGGCTTGAGTAGGACACGGTTTAATTCTGATGCTGTCTGGCAAGTGCCTGGTAGAAGCAAAGCAGCACAGGGCCATGCTCTTAACAGCTGCATATTGCTGTACAGGAGGACTTCTGCATCTCATACAAATGTGTGCTTTTTGGAGGCACTTTTCAAGAATTTCAGGACTTTGCCGGTTAAAGCCTAAGCAACTTGGTCTGAACACCTAGCTGCCTCTGCAGGAGTCTGGGCTACAGATGTCCCAAGGTCCTTCCCAAACTGAACTCTCCTATGATCCTAGGATGATTTCCTATCAGGAATATAGCATAATAAAGTTAGAATTTATTCAGCTGGCCCCAAACAAAAGAAAGTGGGAATAGTATATTTGCTAACAGTTGGTGAAACAGAGTATTTGATCAGCTGGCGGTGAGATGAGATTATCATCAGTGGGTTTGTGAACTATCATGTTCCCAGTGTCTGGAAATAAGATTTAATCAACAAAATGTCTCTTGCCTTTGTGGTTGCAAAAGTAACCTTTTGAAAATGAACTGATCACAGACTAATGCAGGTATTTTGCAGGGAATTTGCAGATATTCTGAAATAATAATGCACACTGATATCAAATGCTTCCAGTCATCTCTGTGGGATACTGGCAGTAAAAGCCAATGATGGCAATTTGTATATAAACATTGTTAATTATTTAATATTACTCAAAGTTCACAAAAAGAGAGTCAGTTGTATTATCAATGTATATTCAATCTAATGTGACAGTGCATTAGTCTAATGACTGTAATGAGTTACTCTGACAAGTATTCAGTAGCATATTAATCTCAAACTATACATTGTAGCTATAAGAAATTAATCTTAAAACTGTGCATCAGTGTGGATGGTGTTGTACACCTTGTTGTACAACATCTATGGTGATTTTAAATTTTCTTTCTGATCTATAAAAGAATGAAAGATGAAGTGTAAAATCTGAGATGGTGCTTAGATGCGTGGATGTCATTTTGCTTATTTTGGGGGGGAAACAAAGTGTAAAAATGATTTTGAAGCATTTTCTAAGAGTGGCTGTATTCTGTATTTGTCCAGTGTGCCTATTGCGCATCCCTTTAGGTGCTAATGCAGCATCCTCGGCTCTCAGGCCGTCTGCTGTGGGCTCGCAGGGTGCATTATTTGCAAGGAGCACAGTTGGGGACTGCTCTGTAATTCCTCACGCAGTCAGAATCAGAGCCATTGGCTGATCTGAAGTTTAGGACCAAGCCCTTGGAAGCGGACGGGGAGCTAATAGAAAGACTGATGTTCCTGCTGTGTTCATGGAGACTTGCACCGGTGAGAAAAGGGTCGGGCACATTCATATTATTTTCACCTTTTGCTGCGATTTGGCTCAGCGATGACAAAGGAACGGCTCCCTGCTGGGAGGCCCCCTCTGCCACAGAAAGTCGTAATGAGTTTGTAATGAGATGGAGATAAGGCGACATTTTTAGCAATTATGCTGTGGTCTAGACAAATCCCAGTGATATGTGTAGCAGAAGGCTAAATCTTTGCACCACCTACCACAACATAAATATCTCAGGCCACTGAGAACATCCTCATGGTGTAACGCAAGCAGGTGGTGGTGGTAGGACAAAACGTCCTGAGCTTGTCTTGGATTGATTTTTCCCTTGCTGTGTGTCAGAAACTTTTGTTATTAGTCAGTCACTAACAATGATTAATTACTAGGGATACAGCTGATGTGCAAGATATATTTGGGATCAATATCAGCAAAGACTGTGTGATCTTGGAAGTGTTTGGCTGAACCGTCTCCCTGGAAAACGAGAAACCCAATTATTTTGCATGTGTGTTCACTGAAGAGCCCCAGATACATTGCTGGAATGTAAATGGGGATGAGAGACAGTGAAAAGCAGGAGACTGTTTGCCTTGGAATACAGTCCTAAACTGAGACTTTATGTTTTTTTCTACTTCCATCTTTATGAAACCTATAGCATATACAGATTTTTACAGATATACATATATATGTATGTGTGCACATAAATATATAAATACTCTAGAAGAAAGTCTTTTATTTCAGTTTTCCTTAAGGCATCAGGTGTTCTGCGATGCTAAGTGCTAAGGCAGGTAATATATATCCAGGTATTAGAGTAACTGTGACAAAAACAAACACTTACAGCTCTTTTCAAAATGTGTGGCTATGAATAAACTATTTACTTTCTCAAGTGTGTGCTCTACAGGACGGATCTCAGATACAAAAGAATTAAAAGGTCAAAGAATTATAATGCATTTGCTGCATCCCTGTGTGAGAGCAAAGCTCATTATTATTTGCAGTGTCCTGTCCTTCTTAATTAAATCATCAGATCACAGGTACATTCTGGAGCATCTCAGTTATAAAAGGTTACTTCCATCAATTTATTCCCCATTAGTTTATTAATTACAGTTCTTGATACTTGATTCAAGTCATTACTCTTTCCTCAAGATAAACGGGCTTATTATTTTAAAATAGACCTTGATTTTAAATAAAAATATATTGTAAATATTTTTTTAAAAAAGCTTGTGCCAAACTTGGCTTTGATGGAATTATGCTCTCCTACATCATAAAGAACTCTGATTCCTTGCTAGTGACCACAGTCAAATTTCTGAATAGTTTCATTAGTGCATCCCCATTCTAGTCATAAAATGATACAAGAAATACTATGAACTGTAATTCCTTTAAGTTTTGAAGCAGTATTTTGAAAGTAGAACTTCCATCCATGGTTTTCCAAATATTTTTAAATTAAATCTGATAGTTCTGTGGTATTTTCTCCTTAATTTTTTTTTCTGTTAACAGATCTGCCATGTCGTGTCTGTCCTGAGGGACAGGCAAGGCAACTTTTGGCGACCAACCCAATACCCATCCCCTGCAGCTTCAGTGGCTAAGCTGCCTTTGGGGAGCCAGCGTAAGCCCGTGCTTCCTTCNTTTTTTTTTTTTTTTTTTTTAATATGTACATCCAATGTTTGGGTAGAGTATCCTCCTTCGAGAGAACTTTGCCAGTTGGGGCACTCGGGCCGTTTTGGGGAAGCGTTCTGCTTCGGGGCTCCTGCCTGCCTCCCGTTAGACTTAGACTTGATCCTAAATTATTACCCTAAATAATATTAATAAAAAGCACACACACACTCACTGAAAACTTGGGCAGACGCTCTTTGTCGCAGGGNCACACACACACACACACACACACTCACGGATAACTTGGGCAGACGCTCTTTGTCGCAGCACTTGTCCCTCCTCCTCTCCCCCGCCGCCGCGCGGACACCGGTTCAGTCCGGAACGCGGCGGCGCGCGGCAGCCCCCGCCCGCCACACGCCTCCCGCCGCCGGCACCCCGGGCCGCCCGGGCGCGGGGTGGGGAGAGAAAGGGGAAGGGGAAGGGGAAGGGAAAGGCGGGCCAGGAGGGCGGCTCGGCCGCGCCGCGGGGCGGGGGCACCCCCGGCTCCCGCCGCCTCCGGCTCCTCCTCCGCGAGCAGCAGGTGGAAGGAGCGCTCGGCGGCGGCTGCCCGCGGAGCGGCCGCGTCCCGCTGCCGGCTGCGCCGTGCGAGGAGGGGGCGCCTCGACCGCTATGGCCTTCACCTTCGCCGCCTTCTGCTACATGCTGTCGCTGGTGCTCTGCGCCGCCCTCATCTTCTTCGCCATCTGGCATGTGAGTCCCCGCCGGGCAGCGGCTCGGCGCCGTTGGAAACCGTTGGAGCCGCGAGGCGGCCGTTGGCGGCGGGACGGGGCGAGGCGGAGCGGGGCGCGGAGGGGTCGCGCCGTGCGCGGCGCCCTGGTGGGAGCTGGGCAGAGCTTATCCCGTGCTCTCCTGTACTACTGTTGTTATCATTTTCTAAAAGAGGTCTTACAAACGCAAAGACCGGTGAGAACTCTGACGATTTATTTATTTACTTTAGTAAAATCTTGACCTCGCGTTCTTCTGGCACGTGCTGCCCCCCTGAATGCCGTCCCATGCTGTTAAACGTGGGGAGCTTCCCGCTTGGCTCTCACCGGAGCGCAGCTGCTAACAGCTCCAGGGTTAATGGTGCTAATTAACCTGGAGGAGCTTGTGGGGAGAGAAAATGGCTTTTGGAGCCCTGGAACAGAGCATCCTGATGGAAGAGCCCTTGCAGTGCACGGTGAAGCTGTCGGCGGTTCTCCTTCCGATATTCACTATGTGAATATCTATTCACTAGGAAGAAATAACTTCTCAAAAGTCAAAGATTAATGTGAAACTTTCCCTGTAACGCATGCAACATCCCTGTGAAACGTGCCTGTAATGCATGAATTGGGCATTCGAATCCATGAATTTTGCTTAAAAAGTGAGACTATTTCCGACCACACGCTAGGTGTAAGCGTGTAACTTAAAAACTCTATGTTTCAGCAGTGGGGGTGTTGTGCATAATTGGAAATTCCTTTAAATGCTTCAATATTTTGGAATTATTTATGCTCTGCGGAATTACTGTCATACTATAAACATTTAGGCTGGAACAGGATAACCTGAAAAAGAGAGGAAGTATTGTGAGTGCTCTTACGGGTCAAATATGTCTGATGGAGTAATACAAAAGAGTTCCTTGGACTAACTGGCAAGGGGTGTGGATTTTAATTTAATTGAAGCAAGACAGTAGTGAAGCTGCAGGCTTAGTTCTGTGTCAGCCTAATAGGTGTGTGAATTAAATCACAGTCTGTGTGTTGCAAGACATTGAGTTGTTGTGAGCTGTTAATGATGAGCTTGCTTACAAGGTTTTTCTTACTAATGAAACCACTAAAATACTGTAGTAATATCGTGGTACTGCAAGGCTGAAAAGGGTTGCTGGCAGTCAGCTAAATACTCTTCTACTCTTGGGAGAGGAAAAAAAAAAAAAAGGTGAATAATTCCTCCTCTCTTCCCTCCTGACTCCCTTACCTTTAAAGACTCCCAGGAGTGAGGTTTCTACAACTTCCTTTAAGGGCTTAGAGGAAAAAAGTGATCTCTGTTCCTAATTTCTTGCTGTATAAAACTGTTACTTCCATAGTTACTGTCATCATTTTTATATTTTTTGACATATTTGAAGTGTCTCAGCAGTAGTGTTCTTCCTGGCTAAATCGCTGTTGTCTAGACATACTGTGCTTCTAGCAATTGTGGCAAATTATTCTTGTGTAAATCGGTGTAGTTGCTGCAAGTTTCTTCATAGTGAAGCAGTTTTCAACTTTCAGTCCGCAAACCCATGGGGAGCCATCCATTATTTCTAAAGGTCTGTAGGAGACACCTGTGAAAGGAAACCTTTTGTCAGTAGGTTTAGGTTTGTAATGCATGGTTCTTATATCTGTTGAAAAAAGGCTGCATGTTTGAAATCAAAAGTGGCTGAAAACACCATTTTAGTGTAATAGGAAAAGAATTGCTAGTCTTACGTTATAAATAGATGATAATTCTATTAAAATATATGGTTTGTGAAGATCATAAAATAGTAGATTTAACACCCTGCCAAAACAAACTTTTACACATAACCCATACAAACAAAACCCAGGAACTTTTATTATCCCTTCTGGAAGACCTGCTATAGAGTGTTTTTTCTAATTTGTTCTAAAATGTAATCTAACGTGTAGCTAATGTGTTCAGTCATAGAAGTTTCTTTTCTTTAAAAGATGTCATGTATTTTTTTTTTTCCCAAAAAACAAAACTCTTAGTCCTTTCCTGTGACCTGGGCTTTTTTCTTTTTTTTTTTCACTGCAATGTATTTTCAAGGGGCAGTAGTATTTTAAATAGGCTTTTGGCATGGCAGTAGAGGATTTTATGAATTATATACTCCTGTAAAACTGCCCCTTTTTTTTTTTTTTAAGAATTTTGATTACTGCCAGCAATAAATTGTTGATTAACCTGATCCCATCACTTTGAAAGACTCACTAGGTTCACAGATTGAACCTGGATGTTGTAAATTATTTTAAAGGGCCAGAATAAATTCTAGCATTTGGACATTATGTGGACTGAGACTTGGGCAGTTATTTGGAATGATTTGATAATGGCTTAATCAAATCTCATTTTAGTCCTGCTGGGATGTCAAGTGGTTTATATAAGAATAATATTTTTCATTAATATTGGTGTAACAGGTGCAATGAAAATGTGAAGCTAAAACAGCAACAACAGAAAAAAAAGAGTAAAATGAGGTTTTCTATTTTGGGAAACTACTCTTCTGATGCCTTTTCTCTAAGTAGTTAGAGGTTCTGTAAACATCGTTATGCTTATAGTCTTATGGGGGCAGGTAGAATAAACCTAGACAGATTTTTTTAAAGGAATTGTAAAGAAAAAATTGAACTCTCTTCAAATATCTAGGACACATAGCACATTTTTTTTCTACCTCTGAGTGAAGTGCCTGTCTAGGTTTCTAGTCTTGGCTGACATGAGAAGAAATGAACAAATTGGATGATATTAACAGAGGCATTTAAGCTGTGCACAAGATTTATCTTAATGTATTCTTGTTGGGATTTCACTCATACATATTCAGTGAATGAAAAGTGCTAGGAAATCTAATTCTTAATGTTCTATATAATCTCAGTACTGGTGTCTGAGGTATAGGAATCTCTTAAGCATTTAGATTGTTCACTGACCACGTTTCTTCTATTTCAAAAGACACAATTTTGACAGCACTGTGTAGTATTGCATACTTTTGTGCTGCTGCGTTACAAAAATATTGGAGAATTTAGCAGAGAAAGGTGACCTTGGCCTTTCTATCTGGTTTCTTCTAAGAAGGCTGTGGAATTTAGTAAAGCCTTGCCTTCCCATTATAAAATGACATAGGCTGTTTAAAAAAAAAAAAAAAAAAAAACCTCTATTGCTGTTCAGAGTAAACTTTACAGATCACTGTGAATTAGCTCTTTCAAAATTCAGTAATACTTTTTCATCTGAGAGCTAAAATATTTCTGTAAGTTGATGAATTCTCGTAGGTATATACTTTAGTAAATGTGACAACATTTGAAGCCACAGTGGCTGAGTTCACTAAATGAGTCTGTCTTTGAATGAAGTTAGCCAACAGCTAATGTTAAGCTAACTTTATTGAGTGAAGTGTGTGGGGAAAAAATACATTGTATAGAGATACTTACTTACTATAGTTCTTACTATAGTTCTATTGAGTGTATAGTCTATGTAACTGCAAGATGTGATTGCAGAAATCTGTTGCTTTAGTAGCTAAAGTATCATTTTAAATGCCCTTTGAGAAAGGGGTCCTCTCACAGCTGACCATATTTTGTTCGATATTGCTAACAACATACTTTGGTTCACTGACTTGATAATTTTATATCCTGATCTGATTAAGCCATAAACTCAAGAACAGTGCATGCAGTTGTCTTTCCTGGACATTGCAGAAGCATCGTCTCACCTTGTCTAGCTCTTACTGTTCCTTATAAACAACATGTTAATGAGAGAAATCAGTTTTATTTATCTAAACTAAGATTTAGGTTTCTGTTAGCTTTTAACTGAACAATGTCACATCATCTTGGACTCCCAACAAGATTTCGTATGCCACACCACTGTCTACTGTGGTTCTGTTGATTTCAATTAAACTATGCCTGGATTGAAGTTGATTGAAGATGACCAAATTGTGGTTTGTTTTTAGTCGTTTAAAATGTGACTTGCCTGTATGAAGTCCTACCAACTTATAATTGTCTTTTAAAATACGTTGGTTTAGGGCAATGTGGATATATTTGAAAGAGGCTGTTCCTTTCTCAAAAATTTAAGATCAATTTATCTGGTTTGAGACTTGTTTTAAAGAAAACTTTAAGAAAAGAGATTTGCAAATTTTCAATTTTATAATACCACTGTAACAACAATCCATAAACATTAAGAACACTACTGTTTTAAAATAACTTTATGCAATAGATTGTCTCTCTTTGAACTTATATCATCATACCTCTGAGTGTGTGTTAATGCTTAATAAGAAGCAGTACTAAAGCATTGTATTGGAGGTATCGTACCAGTGAAAAATTTAGTAGTGCTTGCACAAGAATTTATACCAAATCAGGTAAGTATTTGGAGTATATTGCTGTAATTGTGAACACACGTGAATATTGGACAGCTGTCTGGCATGGCAAGAGCAACCACTGCAATCAGTGAGGAGTACTTGACCCCATCCTAAGAAGAAAAATACATCAGTATGAAAATTTTGTATGTTCTGTGGTGGTGGTGGTTGTTGCTGTTTTTCTTGTTTGTTTTTAGGTGCAGGGATAATACTGAACCTGACAAACGCTGGCCATATGACTTTGCCCAGAGTTTACAGTTACAAATTTGCAAGTTAAAGGTAGTGGAAGGCAATGATTAGATGCAGTAATATAGACTAAAGTCGGCCTCTTGGTTGTAAATTTAAATAAGGAGTGGGGTTTTTTTGGTTGTTTGTTTTGAGAACATCGGCATTGGGAATCTGTGCTTCAAGCTGTTTTTGCTGTAGTCTTTGTGTATTGTGTTTAGCGGGTACCTTAAATTACCTATGCATTGCTTTTTCAGTTATTAAGAGTGGATAGTAGAATTAATCTCCAAGTGCTGCATGTCATTTTATTTAACATTTACCTCTAAAATGCCTTTAGCTTCTGACAGAAACTGCTGTGTCCGTACAAGAAGTATGCCACTCTTGTTATTTTTCACTGTTGCCCAGCTGATTTTGACTGTTCTGTATTAATATCTAATTTGTAGTAATTCAGGTAAAGAAATTGAAAGCTAGCTGAGACTTATGTGCATGGAATTTGGTGAGCATTCCGCATCTGATGCACTTAAATTGCCTTGTGAAATTCCTAGCCTAACTTTTAGTAAGTTAGGCTTATTTTTAAACATAAATGACGAGTACAGGAGAGAGTCAATTTAAGTTTGCTTTGATAGTAAATTCACATGATCTGCTTGAGTATGAGTGTTCTCTGTATATCAATGTCTTACAGTTTCTGTAGCTTTGCTTGGAGGATAGCTAGCTGACCTATCTCAAAATGAGTGCAGAGATTTGTGAGCTTCCTTCAGTAAGTCTTGCATGAGTAAAGGCTGCCAGTCAGCTCAATTTAACATCTTTGCAATGCATTAAGGCCTGCCTTGAAATGAATGTAATTTCCTTATAGATGTGTGGTTGAGCTCGCATTTTCTTTCAGTTATTTAAGTTCAGTTGTGTCCTTTAATGAACCATTAGTTCAGTTCTCTGAGAATATTGGGTAATTATGTGATTGAAGTTAAGATAAGATTAAGGTTTAAAGAGCAGGAGCACAAAGACTGTTACTGTATGTGTTATACCCATTTCTTGAAGATATTTTTCTCTCTTCTATTGCAGTGGCTGAGCACATTGTCCCTGAAGGTTTCATAGTCATGACAGCTTAAAGAATGAGTCTGATATTTCCACTCTTTTTAAAGACGGAGCACAACCAAATTGGTCTGACCGTAACATAGCTTGGCAGTTCCCTTATAACTCTTCTGAAAGAAGTTTGTCACATTAATACTGACAGATAATGTATCAGGCCAGGCATTGTAGACTGTGGGACAAAATATATTATGTATACTAGTATACAATGTATTTTAATTACTGTTTAAGCATGACAGGCTTAAAAAATGAATTTTTTTAATTGGATCTGTCTATGTTCTTGAACTATCATTATTAAATTTATTTGGACAAAGGTTTTAAATCATGAAGAGTTGCTGCTAGTTGTAGCTCCAGATGCTTCGCAAATCACAGTGATCCTGTGCAGCCTCATGCCTCCTACAAAGATGTGCGGAGACTGCTTCAGCATTGAGTGTCACATCAAACATATTTTTCTTTAGATAAAAGATCTGAGTAATACAGAGATTTTTATCTTTAAATTGATAAATCATATATTTCTGAGGCTTTTTAAACTGTAATGGGTGTTAATAAGCCAGTCAATACAGCTTTCATGTTTTATTAGACTGTTAACACAACTCTCAGATGGAGTTACAAGTATGAGTTCAGAGCACTTGTTAAATATATTTGTTTCTTCAGCCACTCAAAAGACAATGTTTGTCACCCTTAAAACATTTAATTCAACCCTCAGACCTCTGGCTTTGATTACATATTTTTTATTTTTTACCCCTGAAGGCAGAAGTGTCCTTTTATCAAGATAGCTTCCAGAGAGAGGAAGAGTAAGAAATGCAACAGAATTAATATCTTTCTTACAGATATTGGAACATCTCTTTGACCTGGTTCTCTTCCTCAGTGTCTCTTGTGCGCAGTTCATTAGTAGTAAGTGTTGCTGGTGGCAGCCTGAGTTGACTCTTTAGCAGACAACCCAGCTAAGTCTTACTGAAATCATAATCTTGGGGGTAATGAGAAGTTTAACTCTTTTTGAGGTGGATGTTTTTGAAAACATTTCCACTTTTTGTAGAAGTAAAGTACCTTTCCCATGCGAGACAGGTAAGCGGTATTATTATTTCTGCCCTGCAAAGGGATATTTGCTTAAAGTCAAAGGATAGAGTCAGTTGATGAGGTAAAGGCAGAATTTAAAATACAAGGTGATTAATTTGTGCTGATGTTTCACAAATTCTATTTAAAAAATGGGTTTCCTGACTGTGTTGCTCAGTGAGCAAGTTGCAGTTTTATCAGCAATCTGGCTCCTGTATTCCTTGGGTATAATAATTACTCCTTCAGAAATGTTATATTTCTATTGTGTAGAGTAAGTTGTGGCAACACTGCAAATACTCTTAGAGGTCACACTAGCTGATTGGTGAGTCTCTCATCCATGACTCTTTTACCTTACTCCTTTATCTCACTATTCTTTTGCAGCAAGCTTTTTTTTTTTTTCTAGTTTATCTATTCTAGTATGTTTTCCCATATATTTAATACCCTTTTCCTGAAATTATTCTGCAGAACATCTTTTTTTTAAAATTTATTTTAAGCTTTGATAATATCCACTTTTTACTGCTAACTGATAGAAGAATGCCTCCGTCCCTTTTGAGAATAATTTACGAAGACGAAGCTTTGTGGCTTTCATGTTTTTCTGTATTTTCTTCTCCTCTGTCACCTGTACTGTAGATTTGATGAGAAGAAAAAGGAAAGTGGGGACACTGAGCAGGAGCACACTGCATGTAGTAGGGAATAAATTGCAAATGATTTGTAACTTTGAGAGAAACAGAGGCAGAAGAATGCCTCCTTTCACAGCTCTCATTGGCCAGTTATATTGTCTCCAGCCAGAATTAACCTGCTATCAATGCACCTACCACCCTTCCTTTTACCCTCCTTATCTGGCCAGTCTTCTGTATTGGGCCTCTTAGTGGTTCAAGTCTAGCTGGTCTCCAGTTGGTAGGAAAAGCTAATGCAAAATCTCGTGTCCACAAGCAAAAGATTTGCTAAGCTTTGGTAGTAACTCTGTAGCACAGACATAATGAGCAATGCTTCTTAGTTGTCATTCCTCACAATTCTGTGGAGCTTGATAAAAAGAGAAACAAGGCTGAAGTGAGGCTTTGTCGTTTTTTAAAAGCAGAGTTCTTCAACCTCTCCTAGGTTCGTACACAGAACAACTCTGTTCTTATTTTGCTTGCATTGAGAGGTTTGCGGACCAATTCAATAGGTTCTAACTATTTTATGTGTTAGGGTCACAGATTCTCATCATCCTATTGACACCTTGACTGCAAAGCTTGGATCCAAACTTTCATACTTTCCTTTTGGACCATTAGGGAGATCAAAACTAGAGACAAATCCTAGGTTGAACTTTGTACATCTTCCTGTTAAGTTCAGCTGTAGATCTGGTCTTGTTTGTTGCTTTTCCAGGACAGGAGAAGACCAACTGACTGGAAAAATGTGTATGAAATGGAACAGGGTGCCCTTTGCTAGATTCCCCAATGTGTGTTCATAACTGGGAGTGTTTACTGTCACAGGTTGTTTTTCAAGACAGTCCCAACTATTGGATCAAATTAGCACCCGATGGACAAGTGACAGCACTCCTGATATGGCAGGTCAGTTTGTTGTCACTGGTGGTCTCTGTGTAACTGATCCTTGGGCTTTGGTGCCCAGCTAGGGAACTGGAAGAGGTTAGGTATTAAAATGTTCAGAAGCTTTTGATTTTGTTTCCTAAGTGGAAAACCCATTTTGCTTTGGGGAGAATCCCAATGAAATATCCCATTGCATGTAGGAGGAGGAGAGCATATATAAGGCAAGGCATTGGTGTCACGCTTGCTTCCAAAGCCCAAGGAGTCACGCTGGGCTGTGGGAAATTTCTGTTCAGTCCCCCTGCACAGATTGACTCTGTATTTCTCATGGGCCCCCAAAGGTGCCCTGGCTTCTGGGCTATTGTGGGGTGCTGAGATGGGAAACGCTCTCAGGCCTTAGTGATAGGGTTCTCCACTGTGTAAAGGCTTGATTCCTTGATTCATCAATTTTGTTCGTTGTCTGCTCTTTGATTTTTATTTTTTCCCCCTACTGTAGTTAGGGGGACTGGTATGTCCCTTCAGAGATGTTTGCAGGGATATGTTTGATTCACAGAGCACTGCTTCTTTCTAAGCTCTTTCCTTGTATGACTGGAGTAACATATAGGTTTAAAAAAAGAATTGTGACCACAAAATGATGAAATCCTTCAGAGGGAAGAAGATGCCCGGCAGTCTGGACTTACCTTAAAATTCACCTTGAATTCTGTTTTGAAATGTGTTCTAGCCTTTTTAGAAACAGGCTCTGTACAGCTGTATTAGCATCATCGCTTCTCTTCAGCTTGCTTGCTTGTCTTCCAGCTCGTAATAAACTGTAGTTTATCTGTGTGCAGCTGATCTTTCCTGGCCGGATTTCAGGTGGTCTGTGCTAAAAAACAGTGAGTGGATACAAAAAGCTGTCATGCAAGCAGAGGTAATTTCTGAACTTTATATTTGGGGAATATGTGTCTTTTCCCCGTCATTTGTGAAGGAGAGGATTTTGTCATCTCTGAGTTTCAGAATAACACGAACATATTTTGGTGACTGTGGTAACAAGGTGGAATCTCTATCCTGGATCCTGTTGTCATCCAGTGAAACTGTCTTTTCTTTGCAGTTGGATGAAAAGATTTTCAAGAGCCCTTTTCGTAACAGCTGTAGAAATCTGTTAATAGATGCTTTTCACATCACACTTATGTGAACATGGTGTTCTCCAGAGCATTTTGCAGTGCTGTAGATCTCAGTGGTCTTGTCAAAACTGGTAACAACAAGCAAATTCTTTGCATTCTTCGCATGTGGTTGCTTTTTTCAAATGGTTTGCAGTGTTGCAGTAATAATAATCAGTAACGCTCTGGGATCCTAACTTTCCATTCAGAGCTGTTCTGGAGGCTCTATACGGTGTAGTTGTGCTCTTTGAGATAAATTTCTGTCTATTCATGGGCAGTTGAGAAATTACAGCACGATTTTCATGACTGTCAGTGAAGCTTAAGCTTCTAATTAGAGCCTAGAAAGTTGAAATCATGTTCACCCCAATGTAATACCGTGTTACAAATAAAAGAATTTCAGTAAAAAGATGAAAGTAAGGTGCTCAGCTTTACATTCATGCATCGCTGGATGGAGCCAACAAGAGCTTAGTCTGTTTGCATTAGCAGTGTGTTGGGATTTCTATGTGGAGAGCTGTTTAATGGTGGCAGCATATGAAATTCAAGTTAAGTGGAGCAAGGAAGTGCCATACAATTATTAATGTGAAATCTGACAAATAGAACAATTTTCTTCCCTTGAGTGATTTGAAACCATTTGCAGCCTTAATCCAAAAAGGCACTGCTTAAAGCAATGCTCTGTTCTATAGAGACAAACAACAGTACAACAGTCATCTAGAAATGCATAATTTCACATCTCATATGCTATTAGTCAACTGACAGAATTCTTTGTTTCCCCTAGCATTTTATATGGTGCAGAAATCTTTTTTTTTTTCTTCTCCTGTCATTGATTCTGTAAATCATTTAACTTCTGAACTTCATTTTTCCTTTTGTATATAAGATAGAAATGATACTGCCTTTGAGTTGGTAAAGGGTTTATCTGCCTTGAAGGAAGATTTATAACTAGAAGACATTATTAGCTATTATTGTTTCATTTTGTTAACATGTAGTGAATTCATTTCTTTAAATATAATCTTCAGGAAAAGTAAATATACTGCAGAGAGGAAAGGGAAGAAAGGCATAAATTTGATCTCACTTCCCTCACCACAGTTTGCTTGGCTATAATGTTAAGATATTCATCAAAACCAGCATTTTGAACACACAACTTTGGGAAGCTGCTCAGTTACATATGCAGATAGGAAGAAAACTAATTTGGAGCTTTATTTTCTTAAATAGAAGATATTTAATAAAAGGATATTGGTAAGAGGTAAATTATGAAAAAAATAAAGGGTGAAATTCTCTGGCCTTTGAAGCAGATTCTTCATTCTTTCATGCAATTTTGAATATTCTAAGGAACTGGTTTTTGTCGCTCTTTAATAGAGGAGAGGGAAGCTGTTCTTAATGACAGAAATTCGTGACGGGTGATTTCCACTAAAATTAAACTTGATGGTGCAAAGATCACTCTAGATTATTTTGCTTTATATCCTCTCCTTGTCTCATTGATCATGTAACTGCACTTTCCAGAGGGATTTAAGGCTTCCTTTAGATACAATTAAGATGCAAATGTGTCTTGATATGGCAACTTGAAATATCAGGCAGATTTGTAGATGAGATCATAAGGAGACAGGCAGGGAACCGAGTCGCATAAGAGAATATTGAGACATTGATTGCCCTACGCGTGTGGCTAGCAGGGAATTGCTGTTCTAGGTAGCAGAGCTCTTGCTGGGTTTTAGAGATAAGGACTTCCAGTCAGATAAAGCATCTAGAGAAGGAGTGTTTTCAAGGATTAAACGTTTATTTTTTGATGCTGTGATAATGAAGTTCAAGTTGGGGTTGCATATTTCAAATATTATCATAATATATCCATGTAAAGCCAGAACACTAGAACAGTAGTGTTTAAACTGAGTGATTGTTTTGACTTTCTGACTTTTCCAAGGTATATATTTTTAAACATATGCTACAAAAAGACACAGGTAATGCATCAACTGTGTGTCACTGGGAATCACGACTGTTCACTAAAAGGTTTCTGTGGTGTGAACCAGACAGGCAATATTTACTAACCTCTATTAGTAGGTTCCCTATCTGAAGTAGAAACCTGCACAAATACTGTATTTGCCCTGTGAGACTTCCTGACATTGCCTGAGTTTGAACCACTCTCTGAAGAATTGCATTTTAGTGTGTCCTTTCAAATAAAGGTTGTTCAAGCCCATAAATAACACTGATGCTATCTGCTAAGTGTAAAGCTGCTCATAATTTCTAGATAGTATGTTCTGTTACTAATTCAGTAATAACTTATTTCTCCCTTCTTTACTTCTCGAGCACTCATCATGGTGCTACCCCATTAGTCATGGCCCGTGTTCATAGGGACCTTCCCTCTCATCATTACTCTTAGCTGTGAGGAGCTAATATTGTTGTGATAATTTGATGCATGTAATGTAGTATCTAGTCTCCTACAGAAACATGATTGAAAAAAAGGTTTTGACTTCTTCAGAAAAGGGATCTTTTTTTTTTTTTTTTTTTTTTTTTGGNNTTTTTTTTTTTTTTTTTTTTGGTGTCAGGAAAAAAACCTCAAGAAACCCAAGAGCTAATCCATTCATTTAAAAAAAAAAAAAAAAAAAGTAGTAGTGATTTAGTACCAGTATCTTCTGGCTCTGTTATTCTTGTACTCAGACTTTAATGCACAAGATTTGTGTGTGTGGCAGGGAAGCTGGGGGAGGCTTGTGCGAGTGTCGGTTAGCAGGAGCAGGGAAGGAGCGTTCTGCTAAATTGAAAACAAATTGTTCTGGAATCGTGCCAGGTTTGACGCACATTCCCACCAAATAGTATTTTTTATTTTTTTTTAGTAAGTAGTTAAGCAGTCTTGGCATGATAGACATGGCTCGTGTTATCTCTGAAGAGACTTAAAAGGTAGGAGAAGGTTCCCAATCTTCACAGCAGATTCAGAAATGGGAACTGCGAAAGGGCAAACTGCATGCTGTCTTCCTCTTTTTAAAATGAGCAGGATCATTTACTGATTTACCATTTAAAGGTCATTACCCTTACCACAGGGATTGTATGATACAGTATCTACAGAAGTAGGGGACTGAATTTGACAGCCCAGGCTGTACCCTGCAGTCTTTCTGCCTCAATTTGGATAATTAAGTGGCAATAAATAGTTGGCATTTGCTGTCACTTCTTCAGTGTAGCACAGTATTTTGTTCAAGAAAGTAAGATGAAATTCTTCAAATTCTACCAAGCAGTGCATGTTTGTTTGCTTTAAAATAAAAAGAATACTGTATCATATAATCTGATAACACATTTTTATCTGATCCCTTTTTGCATGAAACAACACATTAAAATAGACTTCAGATGGCCCTTGAAAGATATGCTTTTTGACTTCCACGTTTTCATCAAACTCCAGCCTACTTAGCCTGTTTTCTAGTGAATTAAATTCTCCAGTCCTGCACTTGGATTGTACTTCTTCATTTCCTTCTCTAAACTGTTTACAGACTACTGCTAGGGAGGGTAATGCAGCAGCGTATTCTCCACTTCTCTGTTATGGAGTTTTGCAGTTAGTCTGTCAATCACACGCATCTCCAGGGAGCTGGTGCTGGAGTCTACAACATTTGTGTGTACTCTTAACCCTGAGCCTGCGTCCTTTCCCTGAGGTTTACTATGTACTGTAACTATTTAAGTAATAGTTAAAGGATACTTATAAGATGCATGTGTGCACTTTTTATCTGTATACACAGCCTCTTCTGGATGTTTTCCCCTCTCTGCCCGTCGTGCTTTTGTTTGTTGCTCCTTCTTGAGTGGCTGCAGGTACCGGATAGGACAGCAGCGGGCTGTTCTTTGCAGCAGGAGTTGCCGTCTGGTCCCCCTCTCCTCAGAGCAGTGAAAACTCTGCTGCGCAGCCCAGTAGCAGCCCAGAAGTTATACTAAGACATTGAGTTATTACACTACAATGAGAAATGGGAGCCGAACACCATTTCCTCTGAGCTGTCAGTTCTTGGTATGTAAGCCTTAAAAGCCCCAGCCTGCACAATGCTTGGTGGCGCCTACCAAAACCAGGTAATGAACCAGGGCTCCAGCCCTTGCAAGTAAAAGGTTCTTGCTGTTGAAGCCAGCATTTTGTCCTTCCCTGTGCTTGTGAACCGAGTGAGCCAAATTGCCCTCCACAGTATCACAGGTGGCTTTTTTTTTTCCCAGTGATTTTCTTCACATCTTTCTCCTAGACTTCATCCAGGTGACACCTCTCTGCATTTCTCCCATCCTCTGTCATATGAACTCTGCTACTTAATGTCCACTCAGTTCTCTCTGCAGGCATTCTGTTCAGTGCTTAGTGTGGTCGCATAACCAAGTTCTGTTTTATGTTAACTTTTCTGAGTTACTAGTAAGTAGTACTACTCCAAAACTTCACATTCTCAAATAAAATACATATTTTCTAAGGACTCTCTCTCTGTAAGAGCTTCTGTACATGCTCAGTGATTAGGAAAAAATCATACATCTTCTCTAAAATTAAGAGATCATGATTCATTCCTGCAATTGAGAGGTAAAATTTTCAGCTAGATATATCTATAAGCATAGAAGGAAAACAACATTCAGGTTCTGTCTTACATGAAAGCCTCATTATTCAGAGCTGTTATTGTGTGGAGAGATGTACGTAGGGAGTGGGGGTGATGAAAACGCCTTTTATAAATATCCTTGCAATCGTTGTTCTTCTGAAACACTTGATGTCATCCCAGTCTCCTCTGCTCAGTACAAGTGTTCAACCAGGGGCAAACTCTTGTCCCACTTGCATGTAGAGCGGTGGGATTTGCCGATGGATGGATGAATCACCAGAGAAGGCAATCACTGCAATAACCCTTCAGGTTTGTTAGGTGATAACACCCCCAACTACTCCTTATTTCTGTGAACAGAAAAGATGTAGCTTGGGCAGTGGCATTGTGAGCTCCCTGCATCGTTCTGCGATATGGAATCGTAAGGAAAATTTTCCAAGAAAAAAGCTGGATGAGTCTCTGATGCTCATTCAGTCCCTGGCCCCTTCTCTGCAGTAACAATAAAGCTGGTTGCACTATTCAGAGTTCTACGTGCTGGAGTGCTCTGGTCTCCGAGGAACTGCTTTGTCAGGATGCCAAGCGTGACAGCTCCCGAGATTGGCAGCGCCCTGAGCTCCTGGAGTGCCGCTCCGAAGCGGCGGGCACCTCTGCTCTGCCTTTGGAAGCTTCCTTGTATTCCTGTTAGTTGAGCCTGTCCATTACGGAAGCTTTTCACTGTACTAGAAATGCAAATATGCTTATCATAAATAAGAGCAGATATCGTAATGTGATCCCTGGATTTCTATTCCAGGGAATTTAAGAAACTATATTATAGAATTTAGAATAGTAACAATTGGGGAGGGTTTATTTCTGCCTGCGTCCTCTGAGACCAAGTCTGTTGCAGAAGAAACTTTCATCCCATGCTGTTGAAGGAACTTCCCTCCAACCCTGTGTGCTTGATACCAGACACTGTGTTTTTATGGCCATCTTAATACTGCCTTTGTTTGTAGGCAGCCCAGAAGGTGCGTCTGTGGGATCGTTGTGCTTAGACGCGTTACTTCCATTACAGCAATTTGTTCAAATGTGTCAGATTAATTTCAATCAATGTAGATATTATGCAAGCAAAACAAAGTGAATTATATGCCAGCAAACAAAGAATAAGGCTTTTAACTATAGAGTTGGAAAGGCTGTTTAAAAAGAGAAATGTTTAGTATATGAAGCCAATCTCTCTCATATGAATCTAGTTTTTCACAGAACTAGAGCCACAGTTCTTCACAACTCTCACAGTCTCTGTTACTCTCCCTTTCACTGTAGTTTCTGCATCTGATGCAGATCTAACACCAAATGTGTACAGATACAGCATCCCAGAGAAAAATGTTTAACGTAAAATCATGTTCATTGGTCCCTTTGCAGTTTTTTTCTGGGGCTGTGGCTTGTTATAGTTGAAGTTAAATTCTGCAGTGTGCTGTTATGAAATTCCACCCTTTTCTGATTTTAAATGTACTTTAGCATGATGACTATGGTGTTAAGTGTAATACGGAATAGTGGTTACATCAGTGAATTGTAGCTCCAGGTTTATTATCATAGGTTGTTGTACGAGTCATGAACAGGTCATTTTCAGGCTTTCTGTTCTTCCATATCTGTAGAATGCATGTGATTTTTAATTACATACCACAAAGTCTGTATTGGTACATAGTTTATTATTTCTAGAACTCCTAAGCAAGCAGGAATGCTGTAGCATCTTGTAGGATGGTTGTTGCAGTTGTGTATTCCCGGGAGCTGGTTCTCTGTATTCAGTCAGAAGATTTGATTTGTTCTCTGCTTCTCCAGTTGAAGCAGGGAAAGACTCTGGGAGCTCAGCCTCTGCATTTTGACTCTTTTAGTATCTCAGGTGCGTTAGATGCACCTTGCAAGAGGCAGCTCTGTTGGATTCTGGTCTCTGCAATGATTGAAAGCCTTGCAAAGGGAGCGAGAAAATGCATCTGGCTAGAATCTAGCTAAACAAACAAAAGTGTTGAAACAAGCATTAATTACAATGTTTGAAAAAACTGTTTTGCAGATAATTGCCTTTGATGAGTTGCGGACAGACTTCAAAAGCCCAATAGATCAATGCAACCCAGTCCACGCAGTGAGTACAACCAGGAGCTTGCTAAGCAATAACTACTAAAGAGCGAGCGATGCACTGAGCTATCAGTTGGAATGTGAGCATGGAAATTAATGTAGAGGCTGTTGGGAATGTGATTGTGGTTTGCAAATTTGATTTTATCAAGCCTCTCTAAGGCAACCAGATGGCAACTCTTTATGCTGATAGCTATCTTTCCTAAAGACAGGAAGGTACTTTGAAAGTTCAAAAATTTGAAGGACTTCTGATATGCCACTCTTTTTCCCTTTATTTCATTTTATGACACCAGTTTTTCTTTTTAAAATCGTTTGCTTTCTCTGCCTTGAAGCGTGGGATGACCACATTCCCCAGTGCCGTGTATAAGAGGAGCTCTCCTAGGCCTCCGTGTCTCATGGCAGGGCTCTAAGTTCTGCTGCAGTTTCAACAGCAAATAACACATTCTGTTGCATCTCTTGTGACAAAGGTTAAATAGCGCCCTACAACTGTAAAGCTGGTTTACCTAATGGACCAAACTGCATCTTAGGTTTAAGCTTATAAAATTACTTTTTTAAATGATATGTAATTTAGAATGATTTGGTTAATTACAACTTGAATTATATTTCCACTGCCATAACTGAAATAAACCAAGCAGCAATCTCATTTCCCCATGAGGAAATCTGATATTCACTCATGCATTTTCCATTGTGCTTTTAGGAGTATTTTATCAGGAGGAGGTTGGATTAAGGAGAAATCAAAGATTTCAATGTCAGAGCTGATAACTGAATTCAAATCTCCTTACTCACACTGTGTTACTTGGACTTTCCCTAGCTGCCATTAGGCATCTGTCCACTAAAGTGTGTTGAGAGGATAATCTTTCTACCTGTGCTTAGCTCCCACTGGAGGCAGGAAAGATTTCTGCAGGTGCACAAACACATCCATGTACTTCTGGTCTTGTGATTACAGCCATGAATCTGAAATTTATGAAGCCCTTTAAGATCATGGACATCGAAGAGAGAGATCAGTCTGCTACTGTGTTACCAAAATGACAGACTTTTGTTTTAAAATGGTAAAACTTGGGAAAGAGAGAGGTAAAGAAGTATTTCTTTGCAGAACAAAAATAAAACTCAAAGATGGGAACAATTTTAAGACATTTGAAGGACACAGTCTTACAGAGATAGGCATTTGCTTCTTACACTGGTGCGTTCTATAATCTGTATAGAAAAGGTAACTGTTTAGAATAGTGTTTTTCCGTGTCAGAAGGGCAACACTGCTCAGTCATAAGTTTATGTTAAGATTCACACCAATCAGGTGCTTTGACTTAGTGTAAAACTGCTTTTGGTTTCACATGGCCTCACTGCACAGACAGTGCACCAGGTCTGTTCTGTGTTAAGGCTAAGGAATGCAGGTAAATACTGAAAGTCGTGAAAATTGACAAGTCTGACTCCGAGGACGCTCTAAGATTCACAGAAATAAAATAAACCAAGACAAGTTTTCTTTTATATGACTTAGCAAGCAATTCACCAAGAAAATCATATCTGCTCTGCATGCCCTATCTGCTGTCAGACTGCTCAGTTACAGTCACTTTCAGTATTTATGAACGCATTCATTGCTTAAAGTCACATTTCTTGAACTTTACTGATATTCTTTATGAAAAGGGGAACAGAGAAGCCTCCAACTCAAGGCTAGCTGTGGCTCGAATCTCCACTTTATCCAATTATATACAGTAACAGATGAAAAAGTAACTAACAGATAAAATACTGAAATGATTAAGTTATTTGACTTGCAAGCAGTAGATAAGAAGTGAATACCACTGGGTAAATGAATAATGTATGTTGTTTCCTTGCCCCCAATAATTATATTTTAATATATAATTTTATATATAATAATAATATATATAATTATATATATTATATATTATATATATAATTATAATATAATAATTAATATATAATTTTAATACGTTGTTTTAATTTATAACACTGGCTAATCACATCTCTTTTTCCCACTTCTTTGACAGCGAGAACGATTGAGAAACATTGAGCGTATTTGCTTCCTCCTGCGAAAGGTGAGCATAAACTAGCCCAGGTTTGGAGAAGCCTGTGAAAAGTAAAGCCACTGAGTGGTGGTCTGCATTCATTCTCTTTGCATAATTCTCTTGCTGCACGGATGAAAGGCTGAGTTGTACTGCAGAAGTGGAAATCATGGTGACTTTGTAAGACAGAGTAAGACACATTATATGAGGTTAAAGTCAGCCAGAACTTCTAGGTAAGAAGTGAAACTTCATAACACCCGTCCCTTCGTTTGGAGCATGCGTTTCAGAGATGATCATTTGCTTTGCAATTGCAGCTTCAGGTGCTTTTATAGCCATGTCATCTGATGATACCCCTGTGACACTGATGTTAGAAACACGGTGTTCTGGACAGTGGCTTACGATTTGAGAAATGAAGCATTTTATCAATGGCATGTTTAGTGTTTGAGTTTTTTAACTGGTTAAATAGAAAAGCTGAGGTATTATTTATTTTGACTTGAGCCAAGAGAGTTGCTGAATGCCTCAATTTCTGTGGGGTTTGAGGAAGCTGATAAATTGTAGAGTACATTCATATATTACATCTTACCTCTGCAGCTTGAAAGAGAGTTTTCATAAGCATTCTGTCATCTTGACTCTGTCTGTGGAGTCAAAATAACCATAATTCCAAAGTATTCCTCTTGATATATCCAATTTTCTATGAATTTCTTTCACTAGAAGAGCAATGGAGCCACCTAAATTATTCTGCCTTTTTCCTTGAAAGGAACATCCTTCCTGCATCACTGAAGCACAGACTGTAGATTGCATATTACTAAAACTAGAAGCTAAAGTCAAATATGTTTTTCAGTAACTGATTGCCATATCTTGAGACATTTTGGGAAAGCCAGAGCAAGGGTGGTTGGCTCAGATTGATCCAAATATGTGCTGTGGCCACATCCGCATCTGTTAAGCGGCATTCTCGTATGGATCAGGATTTGAGATGTCTGTTTGGCACCACTGTGCACACGTGGCTGTCAAGAACCTCATTCAGGTACTTTCTTAACATGCTTATGACACAAGGGATGTGAAAAGTAGAGAAAATACTTATTATTAATTGTTTTCTGTTTTGTGAAGCTGGCACCCAGCCAATTTCAAGCTATGTCCCAGTTTCTTTGACATAAAGCAACTGGTGGGTGGTAATGTGAGCCCCATGGGAATGCCTTGCCAGCATCAGTGTTTAATTCCTACAGAGCCTCAGACTCGCTGAACAGTAAAATGGAACATTTTGGCTACTTACAGACTCTGTGCACATCAAGGACTGCACTGCTTCTGGTTCACTTAAAGAGTTTGATAATTCAAACTCACCTTCAAAGTTCTTTGGGGACNGAGAAAATACTTATTATTAATTGTTTTCTGTTTTGTGAAGCTGGCACCCAACCAATTTCAAGCTATGTCCCAGTTTCTTTGACATAAAGCAACTGGTGGGTGGTAATGTGAGCCCCATGGGAATGCCTTGCCAGCATCAGTGTTTAATTCCTACCGAGCCTCAGACTCGCTGAACAGTAAAATGGAGCATTTTGGCTACTTACAGACTCTGCGCACATCAAGGACTGCGCTGCTTCTGGTTCACTTAGAGTTTGATAATTCAGGCTCACCTTCAAAGTTTTTTGGGGACACATTTATTTTAATTGGGAGATGATAGTGATTCAAATCTGACCATCACTGACAGTAGCTGTGGCCTACATAGTAAAAAGGATACACACTGTAGGGCAAAAATGTTGGAAAAAGAGTGAAGATATTAAGCCTCTGTTATATAGACAGAGGAAAATAGCAGTTAGGGTATTTTCAGCAAGCACTAAATCTATCCCTTTATAGAGATGTATTTATAGGGATATAGAGGTGGGCTCTAAAAATACATTGTTTCACTAGCCTGTTTTAAAAGCAGACTGACTAGGTATAGTTTTGGAAAGACATTCTGCAGTTAGGAACTTTCTGACATTTGATTTGGGAAAAATATTTCTGTATCATTAATGCACCAAGTAAGGGAGTGTGTAAAGCAGGTATGTGTGGGGCTGGCATGTGGACAAGTATAGTGCGATAGAATTAGATAAGCCTAACTTTTCTTGTCACTGGAGAATGAGTATATAAAGAAGCTATGAATTTTGAATAGCCATGGGCAAATATCTTGGATCCTGATGTAAACAAGAGGAAGAAATTATTTTTTGAAGGTAGCATTATGCCAGGTTCCCTCAGGAGACAGTTCTCGCTTCATTCAGTGGCTTTTTTGGGGACTTTTGGGGATATATTTGTGAGCATGCACATGTGGCTTGAATTGATGAGCATTGCACTGTGGCTGCTGCTGTGATATGATGCAGGAGAGGCACATGCTGGCACTGGTGACTGCTGTGACATTTCTAACTGCACTATCTCTGCTGATAAATTTTGTCATTGGTTTCCTACCTTTCAGCCCTGCAGCTCTGCTGTTTGGGCCAGCATAAGAACAGCATAAAGGCTGCTGCTTAAATTACCAGCAACTCATCCATAAAAACACATGCTACTGCCATTCCAACTAAAAGTGACATGTCAAGTAACAGAGGGGCACTTCCAGGAACAGAGAGAAATGTAGGCAAAGCCATAGCATTGGCAAGGTGGAGGAATTCCATGTTCTCCACTGATTTTTCTGTGGCAGATCTTGGAAAGAACTCAGGATGGGACTGGGTTCTTGCTCCACACACCGCCTCTCCTGCCTTTGCTTCTCTGAGGATGAGCCCAGGTGGCAGTGAGCGAGGTACATGAGCAGGATGAATTTCCTACCTCACATATGGTCTATATACTTAGTCAAGCATTGCAATATTATTACTTTACCTCTGAGGAAACTTAAATTGAGCTGTGATTAGGTTGCGACTAAATTCAAACATCATGATGCTGTTGCTTTAAGTTTGCAAATCCATAGTCTAGGGAGGAAAGTTAATTGGAGTTACTTAATTCTCAGCAAACATTTATTTCAGAGTTTAGTTTGCTCATGCCAAACACTACTGAAAACTATAAGCGACCTTTCTTAAAAAAACAGCAAATATTTGTTTTAAACATCATTAAATTCAAATAAGAGTGATTTATGAACGAGAAAACTGGAATTGGCTTACCTGGGAGGCAGCTGAGGTAAAAAAGACAGATTTTTTTTTTTTTTGGTTCATTTACCTACTATAGTGGAAATATTTTAGTTAGGGTTAGCGTTAAAAAAAAAAAAAAAAAAAA
>VWPW01017347.1:0-36073 GCA_013389825.1 Crypturellus undulatus | reverse complement strand
TTAACATTCTTAAAATTAAAAAAAGAGTATTTAAGAACGAAAAAAATGGAAATGGGTTACCCGGGGGGGAAGTGAAGGAAAAAAAACAAGTTTTTTTTTTTTTTGGTTCATTTACCTACTATAGTGAAAATATTTTAGTTAGGTTTAGCGTTAAAAAAAAATATTCCAGAGCTCAACCNAAAAAAAAAAAAAAAAAAAATTCCAGAGCTCAACTCTTTATCTTGATTTTATTTGATTTTTTGCAAGTCCCGAAGGGATGATTGGAAAAGAATAAATTCAGCCAGAAATCTGACTGCAGGCAAGGTGACATTAACCTCAAAGATGTTCCAGCTGAACTTGAACTCTCTTCTAAAATACAAAAAATAAGGAAACAACATTCCTCCTCCCCTGTCCCTCCTCAAACATTTCCCCCTCGTAATTACAGCCAGTTCAGCACTCCAGCTCTAGTGACAAGGGAGGGTAAATCCAGAGCTGGGGTGTTAAAAATTGTTTTCATCCTTTTCACAGTATGTTTTAACGCTGGCTGGGAAGCTGGGAGTTATCACAGCTTGCTCTGTTCTCCTAGTTCTGTCACGGAGGTTTCCAGGGAAGCTGTTTGAGGATTTGCTTTTTACCAAGATACTAATGAATACGAACAATTAGAGAGTTATGAGAACTTAAAGAGCTAGAAAAAATCCACCTGTTCCTAAGATTGTTAAATAATAGCTCCAGTATCCTCTTTTTTCACTATTCTTTTAATTGAAATCAGAAATAAATAGGTCAGTTCTGTATGTTTGTGTTTTATCATATAATATAGTTAAGTAAACTTAATTTATTAGCAGATAAGCCACCAAGTTGGCTAAAGTATCCTAATAATTACCAGATCTTTAGAGAATAAGAAAGCCATCCTCAAAATGGGGAGAAGGAATTTGCAGGGCTTAGTAACTTAGAGGAAGTATAGTCCTATAGGCAGGATATTTATTCACTAGTGACATTGGTTTATAGATGCCTTGTGCCAGCACTATATTAAAAAAAAAAATCAGAATGGCTGTTATCTTTACTAAAGATAATGAAAAGCTGTATCCTGCAGTTCCTGTGCAGGTGTGCAAAGCGGGAATGTTCGCAAGGGGAAAACTTGTGTAACTGCTGCAAGCCTAAGAAGGGACAACTCAAATTCTAGTTTCAGTCACAGTTTGGTCCTTCCTGCCCCCTTTACTCCAGGGAGGAAGTAAGACTTGGCAGTGCAATATGTGGTGGAAATTGAAGTATCCTTTGAGGGTAGATGTTCACAGTTATTCTTAATACTATTACTCAAGAAAATTTTTACATGTAAAATTATATTAGGCTAAACTACTCTTTAATTCCATTTTAAAATGTTTATTCGATCATTAAAGTGGCAAACAAAGTATGACCCTGTGGTAGACAACCTGTTGTCATACAATTCTGCTTCCTCCACTACTGTCATGGAGCATATGTAAGCTTAGGGGCTTAATGTGTCGGAATATCAGAAGAAATAGTATAATAGGACTGAAGTTGCAGCAAAAATTGCTCTGAGTAACTGCTGCCTCTACTGTATTCCTGCAAGGAGAGATCCAGCTGCCCCGGGTAACAAAATTCACCCGTCTGCTCCTCAAAGTTTTAGTGAAGATATGGACAAAAATTGATTTAGTGATAGGTTGTATTTGCAGTAAAATAAATATTTGCATTGTAATAAAAGATACTGAGCTTAATTTGAATACTGACGTTAAGTTTAATGTGCTTTTCTTTGTGCATTTAAGCGGAGTCAGCATCCAGCCTATGTGCAAAGACAGATAAACAAGACCGGATGAATTGGTTTTTCATCATACCTCATGTATGGATGGAAACTGTGTTGGGGAGTAGCTTTCCTACTTTGCATTTAAATGCTGGTGTTTTCAGTAGGTCTGTTAGAATAGCAGGGCAGGGACTGTCTCTAGCACGTCTGTGCTGTACAGGCATCTTGTGCCTGCTCAAACTGACAGCCCTCACACTCGGGGTCCGGGAGCAGCCCTGTAGTGAATACGGAGTTTGCAGTATTTATGAAACTGTCAGTCTGAGGCAGACCCTGGGGAGAAGGCCGGAGGGCTCCTCGTGGGCCGTGCAGATGGCTCAACTTCATTTTAATGATCACTGAGATTTCTGCACTCGTAGACCTGCCTGTGAAATGAGGTGCTGGTTGTTTGGTTCCTAATGAGCAGCTGTGCCACTAATTGTCATTCCACCCAGGTCTGGGAGCACAGGCAGGGCCTCGCGGACTGACCTTAGCTGGGTCAGTTGAATGTTTTTGTTACCCTCTTTTATGTCAATGTGGTGAGAATTAGAGATTTTTGCCCTTTGGCGTTGCTTAGCTAGCTTCTGTTATTGGTTAACTTCTTATTTATTTTTTAATTTCTGAATTAATTAAAAAAATAAAAACCACAACAAAACCACACTTCATTGTCTTCACAGCAGAGTTTGTGAGGGTATCTCCTGATCCCTGCAGAAAAGAACAGTTGGCAAAGGATATGCGCTTGGATGATCAGAGCACATGTCTTTAATGGCACATCTTCCAAGGCCTGGGCAGTTTTTGTATTGAGCTGGTCCTTGCAGGCCTTGCAGTGGAGAAGCTTTTCATACTTCACTTCATAATTTGCGATAAGCTCTGTAATGCTGAAATCTTTGTAGATATTCAGGTCATTATGGAATATTTATCAAGATCTTTCTCTGTCATTCTTGTTGAGTAGTTAGTATTATTTGTGTTATGATAAAGCTTAAATACTGTAGTCATAAACTAGCTCAGTGCAAAGCATTGTATAGATAGATTTTTGAAGACATTCTTTGCCTTTTTATTCCACTAACAGCTCTAATGAAATCTATAGGTTTTAAATATAATCATTGCCATTTTACAGAGAATAAAAATAGACCATTAAGAGGTAAAATGATAGGCACAAACATAGATATTTTTTTTTAATAGCTGAGATGGAAACAAAGTCTAGAAATCCTACATTTTAATATTAGATCTGGTACCATGTTACAGATGGACAGGGACTGCTTAGGAAGAATGCTAATTAGGTCCTTTGTGTTCCTCATTTCACTGTCAGCTGTCTGTGCTGTGGAGTGACTTATGTTCATATGCTCTTGATACTGCTTGAACAAATCTCAATAATGCATTAGAATAATGAAATCCCCTTAACAAAGTGTTAACTTTGTGCTGCCGCTTTTGCGCTGCATTGCGAGCTGGGAAGGGGGAGGGAGAAAATGGCCATGATGCGGACTTGTTCTTTTATGTGTGCTCTGCATTCACTCAATGAGACTCTCACGTGCATTGCAGCATTGCTCTCCACTGGCGAAAATGTAGGACAATTTGTGAACTTGGTATGTTCTATGCTATAGAAATACTTTTTGCTACAAGTTGTTTCAGTTGTTCTTTTGTTGGCCAGAGATCCACTTTTTCCATCTGCTTTCTCTGTAGGTGGTCACATATATCTATGTAACAAGTTCCTAGTTACTGCTTGATGTTTGGGTTAACATAGGTGTGAATAACCCAAAATACCTTAGATATAGGTTTGTTTCATAACAACCTTACCCGTGCAACTGAACTTCCAGGAAATGACTGTAAGCGACTAGAAAACAGCTTCCAGAGACCCACATGAATATGGAGTTTAACAGGGGGATAAGGTGAAATTGAACCTGGAAATTTGCACTAAAAAACTTCAGTGCATTTCCTTTAATGACAGTGTGTTTGGCTTTAGAGCAGCCCTGCAGAGAAAACTTTGGAAGTCATGTAACTTCTCTCCCTAAAACAAATGGATTGGAAGGATACAGGGGAAAAAGGTTAAGTCGGAAAGCTGCTATTTGGGCATCAGGGTTATGTTCTCAGAGTGACCTGAGCTGGAGTCCCTTCAGTTAAATAATGGATGTTAAAGTTTTAAGGGCTAGGGTGCTTAGTGGGTAGGCATTTGTCATTAAGACCTTTCTTTTCTGCACTTTGTGACAAAGATAAATCATTATTTTGGTAAAGGGTATAGTTATGCTATATATCATATTCTAAAACTTAAAAAAAAAAAAGTGATAAATAACTGCCATCTGGAATCCAAACTGTGTAATTGTACTGTGATTTGTCACCCATATAAGCTAAGCTTTTGTGGATGCTAAAGTTGAAGGCATAGGTACAGAGTACGAGATGTCCCAATGTGTTAACTACTTGAAGTTAAATGAATAACAAAATATGCTCTGTGTCAGATGGAAAGAGTCCAAAAAGTCAGGAAACTGGATTCCATTATAGCATAGCTGTATGGGTGTACAGTAGATTTTTTTTCACTGTTTTAAAGCTTGTTCATCTATTGAGAGATGAAAATGATAAAATGATTTCAAACTGAAAGATGCCACTCTTCTATTTATATGTTATTTTACTTTGTCATGGCTCCAAGACACAGCAAGGTATATAAGTTAACAGTGTATGAGACTGCGTAGTTGATGCGAAATATAAGCTATTGGAGATTAATCTCTTTTATGACTTGAATGAAGATAACAGTTTCTGAGAAAGGGCATCAAAAAAAGAAGATAGCTAAGAAACAGGAAAAAAAAGGAAAATGACCTTAGAAATAACTGTTGTGAATTAACATCATGTAATTTTCAGTTTCTGTTAGCTGCCCACTCACTACTTTTAATAGAAAGGAAAATCTTGGGTCTGAAAACATAATGAGGGAAGCCATTGGAAGCAAAGGATGTATGTGTGTTTTAGTTTAAAATAGTTACATGTGTTTAGTTAAAACAGTCGATCCTAGTGTGCTTTACTTTAAACAAATTTGGTCTCTTTAGGTTGTATATAATATACCAGAATGGTAAAAGTAGCCTTTTATTTATTGTAGGAAACTCCTTTATAGAAGGTGAACCTTTGATATTAGGTTTATACTTTCTTCTTCAAATCTATCCATGATGAAACTTAGCTTGTTAAGAACCTTTTGTAATTGTTCACTCCTTTAGTCTCACAGCACTTCTGTGCAGGAGGCAGTAATAGACCCGCCACTTTGCAGACAGAAATCTAGAGCACCAGCTGAGAAGCCAAGTGGTTTGTCCCAGGCCCCTCAATGAGCCGCTGGAGCAGAGCCTGGAATAAAGCAGGGCCACGCTGGCTCTGCACCGTGTGCTCCCTGCTCTTAGCCACACCATATGACTGGGGATACACCTGGACACATAGGAGACTTGCCGAGATGGTTTGTGTGCTCAAAAACTAGCTTAGCAGCTGAACTCATAGAGGTGTTTTACTAACATCTGTTCTTTCTTCTGTTCCTTTCATTTTAGCTGGTGTTGCCAGAGTATTCCATCCACAGCCTTTTCTGCATAATGTTTTTGTGTGCTCAGGAGTGGCTCACGCTGGGGTTAAATGTTCCTCTGCTTTTTTATCACTTCTGGAGGTAAGCGTGTCCTTGTGTGCTCACTGCTTGTTTACATTTATTTGCCAGCTTGATGCAGATGCAAATTGCTTCAAGTACAAGCTGCAGTGATAGGATAGCTGGGTATCTTTTGCCCAGGAGCTATTTCTATAAGCAGCTGAAATTCAACTTTCCAGAGGGAAAAAAATCATGGATATTTAGGGTAGGGAAAGAAAACACACAATATATAAATGTGCCTTTCAGTTACTAACATAGATATTCCCAGGAGCTTCAGGATGCAATCATTACAGCATAATCAAGCTGAATGAAAACCGGGAATGAAGTAGTCTGGAAAACAAACTCAGTGAAGTACCAAATACCTCATACACAAAGAGTTGCAAGATATTCAATGTGCTGAAGACCTTAGATATGTCTGTCCAGACCTGGCAAAGAAGCCTGTCCACCAGAGTTGTTATATTTACTGGGCAGGTTGAAGGGATTTTGGTTTATCTTCTTTAGTACCTTTATGCATTTTGGGCAGTATAAAATATATGGTTGCTCTGTATACCTGTACAGTAGAGAATTTCTGCAAGAGGTGAACTCTTGTCTTCATCCAACAAAATGAAGAAGTTGTGCTTTTTTTTTTTTTTTTTTTTTTTTTTTGTCAGTCTGGAATCTTTCACTAGTTTAGCTTTCTCACAACATTTATAAAAGCACAGATGATTTTTGTCTGCCAGGGTTTCTCTGTGTTACAAAGATATATATGGTAGCAGAGAGCTGCTTTGAGCAGTGTCTTGAAAGATATTTCTGTAACAAATGCAATACTATTCTGTCATCTTAGCTAGCACCTAACTACTAAAGAGTGGTAGATTTTTTTTTTTACACTTTTTTCTTTTTTCTGCAGTAGCTGAGAATAATGAAAAGTCATATGGAACAGTGTATTATCTAGACGTTATGGTAACAGTGTAGTTCTCTGAAAGCTAAATGGAGTTTCTCCCAGTTGATTTGATGTGGTACAAATTCTAATATTTTAGTACTGTTTTGCTAAGGACTGAGAACAGAGTTGTGACAAGAATATTGGTCTAAAGATAAAAAAAAAGAAAAGTAAAAATAGTATTATGTATAAGCTGAAAATGGTGAGACTCTAAATAGTTGTATCATCTTTGGAGGGAACGTACTTTGGATCGTCTTTGTTTCCATGAGTCTCCATATAGGCTGCCCTAATTACTCCATAATTATTGTTATTTTAACCACAGATAAGTTTGGGCTCCTTATATAGAGTTCTGCACAAACTCATAGAAGGACACTGTGCAATATTTTCATCCAGTGAAGATAATTAAGCAAAGATTTCACTTGTGATCTCTGTGAAAGAATTTGTAATATTATTAGAGAGTATAGGTGAATGTGACTAATAATAGAAAAGAAGGAACAGGGAAGATCAAATTTACTTCTGGTTATTTAAGAGTATGGGATATTTAAGAGTCTAATTTCTATCTAGTTGTTTATCTATCTAAGTAATCACAGCAGTCTTTTACATTACCACTTTCAAGCAAGAGAAATAACAGTACTTCATTTGAGTCATGCAAAAAGCATTTAAAATACTTAAAATTCTTAAAACATTTCATTAGAATTAATTAGGACTTTTTTTGTCCCAAATAACTGCAAAATAATTGAGATAAACGCTATTTCAAAAATTTTTTTTCAAGATTTTATCAAACATCCAACTGTTGCTGAGAATAATTAGAAATTTCTTCATAAGAACAAAAAGCAATGAAATTTATTTAGATTATTTAGACAATTCTATTTAGAGTAATGCTAAGAGTAGAAACCAACTCTTTTTGACTTACTTTCTTTTATAGTTGGAGAAACTGAGCTATCAGTTGGTGGAGACTGTTACCTTTCATTATATCTGAAGTCCGTTGTATTAGCACAGTTACAGTTTAGGAATCCTAACTGTATGCTGTGATCACAGCTCACCACATATTGTCACTCGCTGTATGTAAGTTATTAGAGGGTAAAGCAGAAAGAATTATATAGAAAGGTGGGATGGGTCAGTCTGAAGAATTAGTAGAGCAGAGAAGGTCCAGCCCACGATTTGCTTGCGCCTCTAAGAGCAGTCTGCTTAGACTGGCATCCTGATTTTAACAGTGTCCAGAAATAGAGACTTGACAGAGAGAGGAAGATTCCTGGTATAATGTGGAAGGAGGTTGCCTTCTGAGCTCAGCTGATAACCAGGTACAGGAGTGTATATATATATCGGCATATATTTAATATAGAATTCCAGAGCCATTTCAGATGTCTTCTCCTGCTTTTTCAGGTATTTTCATTGCCCAGCAGATAGTTCAGAACTAGCATATGATCCACCTGCAGTCATGAATGCAGATACCTTGAGTTACTGTCAAAAAGAGGCCTGGTGTAAGCTAGCTTTCTATCTCCTTTCCTTCTTCTACTATCTTTACTGGTAAGTCTGGTCTTTCTCCTAAGCAAATGCTATCTGGTTTTCATCTGATATAGTATTTAAAAATGACTGAGGCAAATAGGCCCATTTGCTTAGCTTTACAAAACTGCTCCTGAGCCTGATGCGGGGCAGCATGTACTTAAATCCACCAGCACCTCAGGGCATTCTGCCAAGTGCCTGTTTAAGGCTTCACCCAGGTGCCAGGGCTAAACCAAGGAAACATGTTTGTCTGATTCTCTGCATAGTCTTCTAGGATGGGTGACATAGCAGGTGTTACGACAGTGGCATTATATGAAAATGCTGCTCCGTGAACTGGCACGCCTTGGGAGCGTATGGTTTGCCATGTTACGGGCCAGGGTATTTCCCAGAGACCTCCATAAGCCCGTCTGAACGCAGCCCTGGAAAACCGGCTCACCTCTGCCGTGAGCAGAGGCCGTTCGGGCGCCGCGGGGAGCATCCCCTGCCGCAAAGCGGGGAGCCTGGCAACCGCTGAGCCGGCCGCGCGCACGGGCAGCGCCTGGTGGTGCTCAGGGTGGCAGAGAGGTAGGTGGGACACGGGGTGCACCCTGCGTGTAGTCATTCCTACCGCTACCTTTTTGTGACAGGATAGACATGGTTATAATGGGTGCTCCAGAACTGCACTTAAAGTTGGTCCTTGGGGGTCTGCACCCCAGTCCAACTGTTCCGCCCCACTCCCCTCCTGCAACCCCATTAGCTGTCAGGTATCTTTAATGCACAGCTGCAAATGTCAGATGCAAGAATATATAGGGATGGAGTCTAGGGCAAGACCTTGTGAGAATCCCTGCGCTTTTAGTGACCTCCATAATTACACCATAAAACCATTTGACAAGAAAGGCTAACACTTTTATTTTTAAGTCGAAGGGTTTTTTTTTTTTTAATGCCGTTTCTCCTACTTCTTTTCCCATAGTGTATTTGCATTGACCACATCTTCCAAGACGTACTTCATACTGTAATTTTTTTTTTTTTTATAGAATAGTATTGTGTGCTGGTGGAAGAGGATAAACATTGTTTCTCCTTTCATCACTAGCCTGTGATTTGGTCTGTTGTCAGTCAGCACCTTACCTTGGGAAGTCACTGCTGCAGTTTGAGGTTTCTCAGGTTTACATTTAAATAACATTTAGCACAATTTTTTTCTGGCCACATGTGCATGTGCCCGTATTTGCATATGCAGAAGGAGAAAGAAAGAAGAGCCCAGATACGCTGAGTTTGGAAGATACTGGTCTTGCACTGGGATGGCAGAGGCCAGGGAGCAAAGTGAGGAGCATGGGAATTTTGCTAGAGCAGCTCTGCTGGTAGAGTAAGGGGAGATCATCCCAAGGCCTGGGAGGAGGAAGAAGCATTCTCAATCCCACATTTTTGTGTTGGGTAACAGAACCTGCCAAGTCACCTTTGTCGTGTGGTTTAGCATTTCAGCCGAGGCTCTGTTGTTGTGCAGCATCCTCTGTGTCCTCCCTTCCTTCATTTCAAAATGTGGCCATAAGCTAAAAACCACTGTCTGGTTCTAAATAAAATAATATGGATGGTATTCACTTCTGCTGTACTTTCCTGGATATTGCTAGAAATAGAATTATAGCAAAATGTGGCAATGACAGTATACTGAGATTTCTTCACTCTTCAGAGTTGCAGTTAACATGTATGGATTCACTGGGGCTAATCTCTCTACTTTATATTTTTTCCATTGCATGGATTTTTTTTCCAAAGGAAACAAAACATTTCAGTTTCATTGGATACCTTACCTTCCCTGCAGAGAGGTGCTGGTTGAAGTTCCAGAGATCAAACACACTAAAGCAGAATGGTTTTGCTTCTTCGCTTTTCAAATTCAGCATCAGACCACACTCTAATAAGCTCAAACACAGCTTGAGGTACAGTAGGATGTCGTTAATGAATTTGTTATTTCTTGAGTGCTTTCTGATACCCATCTTGAATCCACCATAATTAAGACGCTTTAGAGAGATGGGAGGAATATGAAGCAATAGAGCAAAGGAAAGCACAGGCCATTACAATCAGCCTGAGGAAAAGATAGTAAAGGATTATAAAAATCAAAGTGCTCTGCATGCCTCAAAAGGATTCTTTCATATTGTGTCTTTTTTTTTTTTTTTTACATTCAGCATGATCTACACTCTGGTGAGCTCTTAACGAAAAGATCATCATTAAAGACTGAAAGCAACAAAGGCTGGAGGTGCAAGGAGAAGTCAGCCAAGTGATGCATGATTTAAAAAAAAAATGGGCAAGGAGTTGAAAACTTTGAACCCAAGAAGTAAATAGAACAAGGGAAGGAGAAACCCAGCAAGAAGGATGGCTGTCTGAAGAAGCAGAATATCATGGGGAGAGCTGTTGAGTTAATTTTATCTCTTGTTTCCCAGTGCGTTGCAGTTGGTAACTCTTCAACCCAAACAAAACAAAACTCTGACAAGGTGGGCCGAGTTAAAGTAGTCACTTCTTCAGGGACAAAGCTGCTTGGTTAAATGAAATCATTATAATCTGTTGCCCAGGCAGCAAAGTTTATTTTCTTAATGACTATTCTGTACTGAGGAAGCAGAAGGCAAGATGAGCTTACAAGGAAGGAACAGCTCCAGAAAACTTCTGAGAATGAGCACTGAGTGTGGTTCAGATGAGGCGTATGACCGTTCTCCAGGAATGTTCACATGACACTAACCAAACAGGGGTGTTGGATCCTGTGAAGTCATTTCAGTGTTTGTTTTCTTCCCCACCCATAGCAACAATAACAAGTTTGCCACTGTAGTGAGTGTTCTAATTTCTAATGATATGCTATTTCTGTAGGTGAATATCTGGTATTTTTGTACGTCATTTGTTATGCACCAGTAAGATATAATGGCATGTATAAATTCATTGAACGTGACTTAATCAGACCAAGTACTTTTCAGGATAGCATTCCTCTAAGTACAAAAAGTAATGATGGGAAAAGCAACATATCTTAAGGAATACTGTATCAGTCATGGTATCCACTGAAGTGATGGATATGAAATGCTGGACCGTCTGCTCTTGGTCTGTAATTCTGCTATACAGCTTTATTTCTGCTGTCTAAACTAATGCACAAAATGTTTCTTCTCATATGAGGTGGAGGTTGAAAGATGATCTTTTATAAGAGTTTTATCTAATTCACATTTAAAATCATATGTGGGCCGTATATCTTCATATATATGTATGTACACATCTACATAAACGCTGTCTATTTATATATTAGGGTAATCTATTTGATTAACAAATCAAAGCCATCATGTGTCCAGCACTGCTGTTAAATCTGTTTCGGCACAGAACTGAGTGGACTGGGGCTGGTTCCAACAGTCGCTAAGCTATTCCAGTGCAAGAGCTGCTGGCCTGGGTACCCGGCACGCTTAAAAGAACTAGCACTCGAGCACACAGAGAGCTCTTGGTCCTGCGTTCAGAATGAGCTCATGGGATGTGTTGCTACTTGTAATGCTGTTGAGTAAAGTAGAGACTCACCTATAAGGAGGCAACCTGCCTACAGCTCAGCTTGTTGGTAGATCATCAAATTTGGTCTGACGACTGAAGAATCAATAGATCATTGCTTTACCAAACTCTGAGGATGTGTTGGTTTGAGCACAGGAGTGCAGCAGGAGAGAATACACGGATGGACAGTCCCCTATTTTAGATCATGGTGCAGAAGCAATGGCTGAATGGAGTCAGCTTATGTCTGGCAAGGTCAAAACTAAACTGAAGTTACAGCCTAGTACAGAGTCAAGGCTCTTTCTGGGATGCTATTAACATTAGATTTCTTTAGACTGCAGACTTTCCTTTGCTGCATCATCACAGAGCTAATTCTGACATGGCTCTGCTAATGATTAATGAACAACCCATAAAAATCTGAAAATTATCTGTAACTGAATTCCCTCTTCACATCTTAACTGAAGTATCTTGTTCCACAGAAGCACGTGAGCTAGATTCATAGGAGCAGAGCAGCGCCACGGTGCTAACTTCCAGGCATCTTGCTACCTCATAAAAGTAACTACATCGTCTGAGTGACTCAATCTTCCCGTGCGTTATACAGGAGAGACATTTCCTCATCCTTCAGTGGGATTTACAGCAACCAGTAAGCTGAGTAGGATTTTAAGAAAACTGGAGGAAGAGGAAGGCTATTTTTCTCAAAGTTAATCAGCAGCTAAAGGCACATCTGTCAAGATGCACAGGAGGTAGGGAAAAAAAATGAACTCAAGTTTCCTGTATTTCATAAGTGCACCAAAGTTTCACCAAAAATTTTGTTTCTTTTCTGTGAGACTGAGTGTGTGGAAGTATGGCAGTGTTTTGCAGAACAGCTAAGCAGGAGAACATCAGTAAAGGAAACAAAGGAAAAAAGCTTACTTGATCCAACACATGAGTAGTAAGACCCTCTAAATTTCAAGGATCTTCTAATGCTGCAATCTAAGTGAGATACTGCCTCCAGCATCTTCCTTGCTCTGTTCCTTGCTCACACAAGCTGGTGGACATGCTGAGGAAATCTTCATAACTGAGGTTAATAACTCTGACTCCAGTGCTGCTCTCCTGGCAGTGTTGGGAGTAAGTCTGTGTTACATGGAGACTCTCAGGTCACCAGAGCACTGATAGTGCTGGGTAATTATGAATACCATCTTCGTACTGGTATTCAAATTAGTTGTTTTCTTCTGATGACATGTTTGTCTCTCTGGGTTTGTGAAAAAAAAAAAAAAGTTTTTTTTTTTTTTTTTTTTTTTAAAAAAAAAGTGAGATGGTCTTTGACCTGCTGTACACACATATAGTGGATGTTTCAAGACCAAATTTGTCATTTTCTCTTTTAGACTTGACTGCCATTTTTAAGACAAGCAGTATGAATAGAGGCAAGGGAAAAGGAGATTAAAAATATTGATCCTTCTCCTACTTCTTGGTCGTGTTCCTAGCTAAACACACTAGCTAAGTGTGCTTTGATGCAAGCAAGGGAAGTACTGGGCTGCATTGCCATGGGTGAAGAGCAAAAAAATGCTGTGGTTTTCATTGCCAGGGTAGTCTCTTCCCTGTGTCACACTTTTAAAAAAGAAATAATCTATGCTATTCATTTGGCCTTTAACTTTGTTGGTTGGTGCAAGCCAAAGGGACGCTGTCAATATATCTTTCCTCTGTCTGCTTGCTTTTCATCTATTTTCACAGAAAAGTAAATGTCACTACTGAGGAGCAGCAGTTTTCTTCTCACATGCTCTGTTGATATGGCAGATATGCCACACAAATGGCATAAGAAAGCACATCTTGTCCCTTTGGTCTCTTGGACATGCAGTGAGCACATGATTAAATCATTGTTTACTTTCCTTGTTTTCACCATCTGTAAAGTGAGAATGTCAATTTCTAACTTTTGAAATATTTCCAAAGATATACTTGTTTTTCATAGTTGTTGAATGTGTCTAAAAGAAAAAAAGGTAAGAGATGGAAGAAAAAAATGTGTGCAGATGAGATCTGAATGAGATGCTTCCCAACGGGTCTGATATATGGTGTGCTATGCTGTACCTGCCTCTTTCTGGATTCAATGAAGAAGATGCCCTGTTGGTGAGGTGTTGTCCCTTGGTTCTGCCTGTGCTCTTTCTAGTCTCAGCATGTGACAAACACACAGTGATGTTGAATAAAATCATTCCTGCTATCACTCTTTTGGTCTTAAATACAGCAAGTCAATGTTGGTAGCAAAGTGCTTTAACTAGTAAAGTAAAAATGCCCCTAGACAGTCATATTTTTCCGTCTGTTTCCTCGAGCCATGTGCTTCCTTTTGCATGGAATTAGTGAAAGTAAACTATTTTCAACCTACATCTTCTTACAGAAACTGCTGACGATTCTTGTCATCTGGCACTGCTGCTGGAATCATGATTACTTGTGCGTTAGTGTGGTCTTTAGCAGACGAGTTGCCCTTCCATTCTCCATTCTGTCTCCACAAAGATATTTTTGTAAAAACAAAGAACTAGCATTCAGACTTGTAGTCTGCAAGTGTAGAATCCACAGAAGCTCTCAGTTCTGCATAACTCTAGTTTCTTTATATCTAGGTGTCCCTACTCGAACAGGGATTTAGACTAGATGATCTCTAGAGGTCCCTTCCAACCTTAACCATTCTGTGAGAAGCCTCCTCTTTTTTTTAACAGCATGGTCCAAAATCCCTTGAAGTTACAGGAGATTTTCCATTGTTTCCAACAGACTTTGAATAACGCTATATGGCAGAGGTCCATACAGGAATGTCCTTAGAGATTTGAAAGTAGAGATTCTGCCTTTAGGACTGACATCACATCCATTTAACTGAATTGCCTTCATGCAAAAGAAACATGCCTTTCAGGGGTAAGTGTAACATTTCTGTGCTCGCTTGGACTGCCCCACAAAGCTGGTAAAATATTGGCTATTCCCATTAAGTTCCCATTAAGAAGTCAATGGAAATTAAAGCTGGAAAAAGCAGCAATAAATTTAACTAATCAAAAGCATTGTTGGCTGTTGGAAAAAGCTTGGTTTGCGGTAAATAGGACAGGTGATTGAAAGGTTGAATTAAGATATTTTTACTTAGGAAGGAGCAAGTGCAAGACTTCCATCCATGCAATACTGAACTTTGCTTCAATGATCTCAGTCTGTATTTCTGCTCTGGTGAGTTTTTTTTGATCATTCGTTACTCATAAAAACTTTGTTCTGATTTATTTTTATTCTGCACAGTAATACAATTGTAGGAATGGGAAAGGGGAAATTCTCTAAAGTGCAGCATTCACATTTCTACAGCGAGCCTTTTCTTCTCTGAGAGGCTTGTGAGCAGCCTAGAACAAAATTCTAGTGATGTGTCTTATCTGAGTGGCACATCTCAGTTTACCTAGGATAACCTAAGACTGGATCTGTTGCTGCAGGTGATTGTTGCAATTGAATAAATCTCCATGTTAGGAGTATTTTTAAGGTTTTGTTTTGTTTTCTTTTGTATTTATTTTGTTTAAAATTGCTGCTCAACTTCTCTTGCAAGAGAAAATATACCTCTATAGCCTAATTCTGCACATTTCTCTGTAGTCAAACTCCCATTGAGAGGAAAATTACTTTTTTTTTTCTCCCCCAAATAATGGGATCCCATACGTTCATCTGTTGTGGAAATGGAGAGAACAGGTTAAAAAGAGTGAGCCCCCCCTTCCTTGTCCAAAGCTTGAAAGATATTGATCCTTTTTTTTTTTTTTTTTTTTTTCCCCTGAAATATATCTTTGTTCCCCTGCTAGATCTGGTCAAATCTGACTGTGCAGCTGTTACAGTTAAGCAGATTTTCAACCATGGGTCATGGTAATGAAACATTCATTGGACAGAAAACTCGTATGAACCATGCTGAGATTTATGGAAATGTTATCCAAAGTAATAACATTGAGCCTGTGTATTATGCAATAGTTCTCACCTGTGCACGGGAATATATAGCACCAACCAAATGAGAATTTCCTCTCCATGTGTAATACAGTTCTTTTAATATTGTATTTTGCTTGGTGTAAAAAACAATATAAATTACAACATAGAGGATAAACAGGCTAGCAGAGCCGGTGAAAGTCTGCATTACAAATCAGGAATGTAAAGTTTGGCTGTGGTTATTTCTAACCATTTCAAATAATTACTATTTCTACTGCGGACAGCTCAGAGTTGCTTGAGGTACAAGTTGTCTAACAGCTTTAGAAATACATATGTTCACTTATTTTAAAGAAGAATTTAAAACCAGGGTTTCTTTCTAAAATGCATTGAACAGGTTTTTAGACTTGGATCTCAATATGTAGCAAATACATACATATTAGAGAGGAACTATTAAACAAACGGGAATTAAAGCAAATAAACTACTAGAAAAATGACATACTAACACAGAATGGAGCCGAGAGATTCTTGAGCAAGGTCCTAGGGAGCTGTGTTACCTGCAGGTAAAGTGGTGAGGGGTTGGGTGTCACCTACTGCTGTGGGTATCTGTACTGCTGAAGCCCACTTGAATGCTGCTATTGCCTTGCATTTCGGTAGCAACAGTTCAACAAGAACATGAGAAAATCCAAGTTGGGTTGTGGCTTCCTAGCTGCTGAGAAAAATCTTCTCATGCAGTCATGTTCACTTCAGAGCAGATTACATCCACTTTGTCACTTGGAATCGCTTGCCCTCTCAGAGGGGAACACATCACTTTCCAAAACCCTTCCTAGCCTTACGCAGTCAGTGATGTTCGCCTGTCTTGTCTGTACAAGCACAAAGCTGATCACCAGGTTGAAAAATACCTTAAGGCAAGAGCAATTTTCCGTTTGTCTTTGAGCTTTAGCTTTGCTGTTCTGTCTTTTAGTCTGTGTGTGTGTGTGGTGTAAAGCAGATTTCTTTGTCATGCCTACTGACCAACAACACGACTTTGGTTTTGGAAGCCTTCCTCCGACCCACTCTTTTGTAGGGTGCATTTTAGTACATATCAAAGTGTACTAAATCCATTTCTTTGACATGTGTTTCTCCTTAGGTCTGGCTTTCAGCACTCCTTCAGTACAGACCAGTAATTTAGCCAGCAAGAGGTATATAGATGAATTAGAAAGCTATATAAAGTAACCAGTGGAGGAGTATGCTTACTTGTCTTTTTTAATAACATAAAAACAGTTGGGCACTCAAAGGATTTTTAAAGGCAAAAACGTGGAAATATATGTATAGAAGAAATATATATCATATTTTAATCAGTGGAATATATTGTCACAAAAGATACAAGTTGGCCAAAAATTCAGTATTGTTCCAAATAAGACTATACCCTTTTATAAATAACAAAGACTTCCATAGTTATATTTGAAATAATAATATGGCAAACTCACATGTTTTGGGACATAACCAGTTGCTAATGGATTGTGTCACCTAGTACCCAGGTCTATTACAAAGATTTTTGAACTTTATTCTGCAGTGTCTAAGGTGCTGTTGTCAGAGAGAGTAGCTGAAGCTGGGGGGGCTATTTCTGTGTTCTGCCAAAGGTTCACATCCTGTACTTGAATGATCCTAAATCCAGGACATCCACTGAATTAGAAGCTGTGTTTCAAATTATTAACTTCTCTATACTGAGAGCAAAATTATCAAAACCTCCTAAATGATGTAGGAGTTTAAGTCTAATTTCCATAAAATATTTGCATATTTGTCTAATAGAGTTAAGGCTCCTAAGAACCTCTTGAAAGTGAGACAAAATGCTTGTCCACACAGCCACTGTTTTAGTATGTAGCAAGCAGACCTTGCTGTTCCTCCCCAGCTCTTTGTAGTGAGATGTACATATATACATATATATATGCTAAAGCCTTCTCAAGAGAAGTGTACGGTTTCACAATTGGTATGCACTGGAAGTTAATGCAGAATAGTTGGTGTATCCTGCACTCCCATCACTGCTTGCTGTTCCGATTCGCTCTCCCTACAGATGAGTCATTAGACTCCTACGTAGTTTAGGTGCTTTAAATTGCTGTTTGAGAGCAGCGTATGCACACATGTTAATGCAGGCTACGTACTGCAGTCAGCTAACCAGATAAGATATTAAGGCAAAGTCAGATAATCTCTTTTTAAGAAATGACAATCTCACTGTTTGGGTGAAGGTGGAAGGGAGAAAATGGGAGCTCAGCTCCCACCTCTTGCCTAGACTTCTTTGTCCCTCTGGGCAGCACTTAATTTCCAAACTCACCATCTATTAAGCAGAGATGGTTGTATTTCGTTTCTCCCTCATTTTGTCTATCTTGTCAATTTAGATTATGAACTTCTGTGAGATGGAGCTGTTTCTGTCTGAGTAATGCCTAGCACTGCAGAGCTGAAATTGGGAATGACATACCTAGATGGTTTTGTAGCATAAATAATGAATGCTTTTTCTCATGGGAGGGAGCAACTGCATTCAGTGGGATTAGTCAAAATGTATTTGTTCCAATATAGCCAAGATCAAGACCTAACCCTGTCTGTTGCTGTGCTTTAGAGCCGGCTGACAAACTGAAGCGAGCTTTACCCTCGGAGTGCATCTAATGCTGAAATGTGATGCAGCCAAAAATGCAGCAAAATGCAAAGATTGACAAAGCAAAAAGGTGTCATTCCTGCATTTTGTAGCCTTCCGGTATCTCTTTGTTTCAACATTTCATCTTCTTCTTCATCATGTAGCTGACATCCCATCCTAACTGATATTTCAGGGTTGCACTGAGAGCAAGCCCAGTGCAAGCTTGGAGTAAAATGACGGCACCAACTCAAATCCAGACTATTTGTCTGCATGTGGACGTTCCTTCTGGAATGAATAGTTTTAATTAGTTAAAAATGGAAATCAACAAATTCCACAGAAATTATTTTTATTCTGAAATATGAGTAAATCCATGTATATCCGAGAAGTTGACATTTAAATGTGTTTATCTGCATTAGCCAATGCTTTTGATTTTGCCCTGCAGCGAGTGAGTCATATTCACAGGTTAACTCCACCGTGGGAGCAGGGTTTATCACCAGAAGGGAAGCTGAACCACCTGGGGAATGGAATGTTTAACCCTTGTTTCTCCCACCAGTTTATTGCATACTTGATTTGGCCTGTTAATATATCAATTCTGGATCCTTGAGTTCGGTTCTCAAGTAGGCTGCTTTTTTTTTTTTTATTTAACACGAGACATTTGTATATTTTCTAAGAGATTGCATGAGATGAACTGTAAATGGATCCAAGGTTTTTCTATCTCCCTTTTATTTTCCATTTACAAACTTTTAAGACTTTGGTATTTTAACTTCATGCTCCTTGATATGTACGTGCTCATGAAAGATATCTAGAAGCTAAATTAATTGTTGCCTGTTAATATAATGAAAAAAAAAGGAACTGCTGTTCTAATTTTTCTGTGCATCTACCACTTATTGCAGGTCAAAGCAGTAAAATTACTTAATGGATTGCGCTGAACAAGAAGAGGAACCAATGTTTTTGCACTGCAGTGGCTTTCTAGCAAGTTCACTTGAAATTCGTTTTTGGGAAGCATTGCTGAAGGGCTCTGAGGAGCTGCTGTGCAGTCATTATAATCGTCACCACTCCTGTTGTTGGAGAATCTTTTTTCAGGGGATATTGGAGAGAGGTTTTCAGAAGATGCTCATTCTTTAACTTCTTGGCTTGAAAGGCTAAATGCAGTTGGCAAGATCTGTGAGAGAAAATTCAAACTGACCAGTCCTGTGTCTCATTCAGAGCCTTGTCATTCTTAACAGCAGCCTGTGCTTTGAATATCTGTGAAAGAATATATTGTATTTTCTATTATAGGTTTGTCTTACAAGAGCAGACAATCTCCCTTTAAGCTAAGTATTAAAGATGGTTGTAAATTTTATCTGAGAATACAAATCATTCTTTCCAAACCTGTTGGCTTTAAATAGAAGCAGTATTTATCCCCCAAAAGCTTCCTGAAATGGTGGCAGCAGCAAGAGAATTTTAATGGACCTTCTCTCATTCATCATGAGAAGTCTACAGGAATGGGTAATGAATCTTTTCAAGCTTCTTTCACATTGTAATAGCACTTTTATAAGCTTCAAGGAAGTTCAGAATATTCTTACAATCATTTTTCCACCTAAGAGCATGCAGCCCAGTGCTGACCACTGATTTATCACCATTTTAGGAAATGTTTTCCCTGTGCATTTTCTATAAATGAAAACCTATATACTAAACAATATGAAGATATTTTGGAGAGAAATCCCAAGAAAAGTTGGCAAACCACCAGAATGCTTCTTATGATTACATTTTTACAGTGGATTTGAGGAAACCCTTGCCCGAACCTAGAGACAATCTCCTTTCCCTGCATGCTGAATGTTATTATGAATTAGCTGTTTTATTTTTCACAGCATCACAGAGCGCTGCTTTCTCTGCAGCAAATTTAACACCCATGAAACATGCTTTCTGTGTCCAGCAGAGCAAATTTTTACAGAAACAAATACTGTTCTGAAACGTCAGCATCACTTCTGTCTTTTCCTGTTTTGTCGTCTTCTTTTTGTGCTTAGTTTTGGTAGAGCCTGAATGACTTTATGCAAGGAATGAGAACTCAAAGACCTGAAGCTGGAGATTTGTTTACTGTCAGAATAACCTTTGCAGTCACCAATATTGTTGGCCATAAAACAACCCACACATTTTAAAATTCATGTTGGAACTTTGGTGGCTTACAGAAACCTTGGATATAGTTTCTGGCCTGTATTAGGGCATTGCTGCAGGGCTGCCTTGTTTCAAGGTTTTCATAAAGACAGATCAGCTGGCCTAGAAAAGATTTTCCATACTTTGCAAGGCCTTGAAAAAACAGAGCTTCTTTGCCATGTCCCTGCTGATGACGAGATGTGTTGGGATCTGGGGAGGGCTCAATCTGCCCTGCTGGGTGACTGCTGGTGTGGTTTTTTGAGAACTACTACAAGCTGGTGCATAGCGAGATCAGCCTTCTTGTTTTGTTGAATGATGGGCTACTCAGGCAGCCCTAGCTCTTGCTTAGTTTCTGCAGTGGCGCAGCTGAGCAATACTGCAGAGTGATGTAGTAACACTGGAGAGGTGGAACAAATAACTGCAAGTTGCTTGAAGGTCTTTTGCCTATTGCTAACGAGACCAGAGGCTCAATATATCTTCTTGGGGTGGAGAGATCCAGTCTCCCCAACGATTGGTAGCAGTAGCTAAACTTGTAGTTGTCCCAGTTCCTGCCAGGTGTTGTCTGAAACTACTGATCTTCACAGAAATGAGACGTATGTCAGAGATTGCTGCATAGCAGAACCCTAGGACACCGGTCTGGATCATGGAGCTGTTCTGTGTCTTCGCTGCAGGCAAAGGGATCTGGCATTGTCCGGCAATGATGCTAATCCATAGTCACCCTAAGCTCCATGTTGTTTCTAGGCCTATAAGACAGAGTGCAGGGTCTTACCAATAGAGGTGCATCCCCAGGAGCCGTCTGTCTCAGTAACCTACTTCCTACATTGGCCAGAGCCTCCAAGGAAGGTCTTACAGGGTGTTAAATCTGTCCATAATACTCAGTCTCATCCTGACCACTTAAAGCAGGAGATTAGTATAAGATCCCTGAAGCATTAATTATAACTAGATTTTGTTATATATGCAAGGGCCTAAACTTTCTTATTCCAAGAAATTTTTGATTTTATGTGTCTGTAAGCTCTAGAATTTTATTATCTGTTATTCAGTAAAAAATCTTTTGCCACCTTGGAATTTATTCCTTGTTTCATTGAAAATCTCCATGCTCTTCTGTTATGAGATTAACAAAGCAGAAATCCCACCTCTTCCAATATTCCTTATCAAATCCTGTCATGACCTCTTTCTCTGTTTTTTGTTTTTCAGGATTCCATACCAGCCTTCTCAGTTTTGTGTGCCTACTATTTCATGCCCCTACTTGGTTTCTAATTGGTAATTTAACTGTATAGTGATTTGAACAAGTCTTTATTTATTTATTTTATTCTTCATGTTATTCATTGTTTTGATTCTCATCCAATTTAGCAGGTTTACTTTTTTGTGTTTAAGTTACAGCTATCACAAAGCAGAAGCCTTCCTCGAACTGCCCAACTGTGATGTTCAGTTGGATAGATCTGTATGAACCGAACTGAAATATCCATTTGGACAGATTTCTTATTTATATTGGAGTCTAAATCAGTTGCCTTTTAAAAAGGTGAAAGAAAGCTGTGTACCAGCCTTTGCAACATACCTCCTTGGGCCAAACAGGCCTGAAAGCAAAGTTGCCGGTGCCAATGACATTGGAGTCATTAGTGAAAGCCACTACACAAAAAGTCATAATTTGGTTTTCTGGCACTGAGGGCATTATTTATTAGATTGGAAATGAGAAAAGAGGGTCAGATACAAATTCTGTTCTTCAGACTTGAGGAGGTTGATTTATTCAATAATTAATAGAATGATTAGATAGTCATCTGAAGAGGTGCTCCACAAGACCTCTTGAGGTGGATTTTCTGTCATTGATGCCAGGTAGTGAAGCAGAGGAAATGTTGTATTCTGACACAGGTTCCTTGTGTTTTCACAGTCAAATGGCCTAACTTTTCTACACCCTCATTATTTCATTGCTAAAATGGGGATTAAGATACTGCTGTTTCACCCCTGTGTTACAAATTTTATATATAGCCTGCAAAAGAATTTGAGTACATGAGTATGTGTGAGAAATTTCACTAGCAAAAGACATTCTTTTACATTAAAGAGTGGCAGCACAGTTTAAAATCTAATATACATGACAGGGAAGCTTAAGTTTTATTTCTGACTAGTCTAATGACTTATTGTTAATGAGACATCACTTTATTTCCAAGAACCTTGATTTTTCCCCTCACTAAAATTGGGTGAATATTGAAATAACCAATTTTGCAAAGAATAAAGTAATTGCCAAATGGAAATTGTTGGGGAGGAAAGAACATTATCAATATCAAAGCTCACAACCACTGGATACTTTGCAATTAAGGGATTTTGAATGATTAATATGTTGCATGTCATATTATGAAAGTTACCTTGGCAGCACAAGCCTTTACAATGATGTTGTTGAATTACTTTGGTTTTAAGGAAGGGTAAGTCCTCATTTGCATAATAGACAGTCCAACAAGTTCATCAGCTCAGCTCATATTTGTAAGAGGTCTAACGCATTTTGTTAGCAGTCAGAGCAGTTCATATACCTGTGGATTATGACACACTGCACAGAAGTGGTTCAGGTCTGACTGCATGATATCTGTCAGGAAGCTGTTAGTTGATTGACAGTTATCAGAATTATCTAGTTTTATTTAAATTCAGTAAAGCAAAGGGGAGGCAAAGACTATTGTCAAGGCAATCTGGGAAACAGTGCTCTTGTAGTTCTCTGATTCAGCCAGTGAAGTTAATTTGCTTGAGAATCTATCTGAGGATGAAAACTTGCGTAACTAATATTCGTGTCTGCCAAGTGATCACTCATCTGAATTACTAAAGAGCAATTTTTGCTCTCAGTAGCACAGCAGGTTGAGTTCTTCCTTATAGGAACAATGTGTAATGGTGGATCAAAATGCATTCATTTTCATCTGCAGTTTTTCATTTATTAGGCAAGTTGGTTGCATAGTGGTATATCAATTTTATTAAATATCCAGCTCAAGAAATGCCATTTGAGAGCAAAAACATGCTTGTTTATATGATGTGTATTAGAAAAGTAGACTGAAGTCTTTCAATCCTTGTTGTGACAAAAAGCCAAGAGGGAAGGAGAGTGCCAGTTTGGAGAAGGGAAGGGGATCCGTGGGGTTGTGGCCAAGTGAACGGATGGAGCATGTGGAACTGCAGGACGAGGGTGAACCTCTCTGGGCTGCAAGAGTATTGCATTGAGCGGAGAACCTACACTGGGGTGTGATGGAAGAGATGTGAAAAAGAGGGACTATGAGAGCAGAAAAGAGACTACAGTGATAAAACTGAGTCCTTCTCAGTCCACTCAGCTGTGGCCCTGAGGTTCTTCCTGCTTTCTATCTTGCAGGCTCAGCAGCCTGAATTCACAGTTTAAGGGCCAACTGAAGAGCAAACACACAAAAACACCCAAAAGGAAGAATCCTACATAAAGCGAGGCAATTGCTCTTGGTCTTTTTTTTTTTTTTCCAAAGTGAAATGAATAAAGCTTAGGCTCTTTTCAGTGGTAGTGATGACAGTGCTATACATATTCCTTAACTGCAAGAGCTCTCAATACCCTAGAGCCAGAAATATTTTCTATGTGCTTAAGGAAGGGATGACTGTTTGTTCTGTATAATCATTAAAATATCTCAAGCAAACCTGACAGCTTGGCTTGAATTTTCTTGACTTGAGCGACTAAGGCTATGGTAAGCTAACATTAAGATCAGATCTGCATTCCTGGAGCATCTGGCAGGACAAATGTGATCTGGCTGAAGCGTATGTGAAAGGCAGTGCCTCCTTCAGATAGCCAGAGTAGAAAATCTGGTGGTTTTGCTTGCTTGCACCATAAATGTTCTGCCTACAAAGACGTTGTACCATGACACTTTCTAAATGCCATTCACAGGTTGGGGAAGCTGCAAATGTTCAAATTTGCCAGTAGCCCTAAAAGTGGGTCTTTTCAACCAGGAGCCAGCAGTGAAGATACTTGCTGCACATTTCCTGGCCAGCGTGTTCTGCAAATGGTGAAAGAAGATGCCCTTAGGAAAGCAGATAGAATCACAGAATGCCTAAGGTTGGAAGGGACCTCTAGAGGTCATCTAGTCCAACCCCCCTGCACACGCAGGGTCACCCAGAGCAGGTGGCACAGGGCTGCATCCAAGCGGGTCTTGAAGATCTCCAGAGAAGGAGACTCCACAACCTCTCTGGGCAGCCTGTTCCAGTGCTCTGTCACCCTCACCGTCAAGAAGTTCTTCCTTAAGTTCCTGTGGAACTTTTTATGCTTCAGTTTGTGGCCATTTCCGCTGGTTCTGTCAGTGACCACCAGTGAAAAGAGGCCAGCCCCATCCTCCTCATTGCCTCCCTTGAGGCACTTATAGACACAGATCAGGTCCCCTCTCAGCCTTGTCTTCTCCAGGCTGAACAAGCCCAGCTCCCTCAGCCTCTCCTCATAGGGCAGATGTTCCAGGCTAAGACCAACTGCACTGCTAGAAGCTTCAGTAGGTGGTGAATCTCTGTGAACAATAGTTGAGCAACCGCTTCAGTGCAGTGTCTTGGTCTGTGCAAGTGGTGCTGATGCTCACAGAAGTGTGCTGAAGCCACCCGTGCCTGAGGAGCAGAGCAAGTAAAGAGTAATTACTTTGCTGTGGCCACTGTGTTACCAAGTGGTTTGGAGCCAAGATTGCAGGAGACATGACAATACTGGAAGGGATGTTTGTTAATCAAGAAATAGCTTGTCCTGGCATTTGCATGCGCTGGGCAAACACCTGATTTTCAAGAACAGGTCATCCTCTGTATGCAAGACAGCTTATGTTTTGTTATCTGTCAGTTTGCTTTATCCATCTCTTATTTTGTGTCTTGGACTGTATGTTGCATGCGTAGGAGCTATCCTTTACATTTGCACAAAGTTTCTTGAGGAGTCGTGGACTTGCACCTCCGGGTAAGCAATAACCTGCAACCTCTGCGCTGCCGTAGGCAGGTGGGAGCTCTGTGCCTTGCTCAGCAGTATCTGGAATGGGAATCTGCTCTGCAGAGAGAGACATTAGCCTGCTTTTTCAAGGGCAGGAGCATCGTTAGACAAAGTAACTTGTGAAATACTTACAGCCTGCATACTGCTTATGTAACCTCTTCAGTTTTTAAGTAGAACTGTAATGAACTCTTCTTTAAGGGAAAGATTTTGAAGGAACTAGTAGTAGCATTTATCCTTTTCCAGTTGTAACTAGATGAGATTTTTGCATTTACCTTTTAATTCTCCTCATCAGAGACCTCTGTGGTCAGTGTATCCCATTGCCCAAGGAGGCGGGCTCAGTAGTCCTTCGGTAGTTTTAATCTTGTCGCTGTGAAAATGAAGAGGAAATGGCTTCTGTTTCATTTCTCATCCTCGGTCTCTCCCCAGGATTTTGAAGGCTGTTCAATAGCCTTGTTAGAAATATTCCATGTAGAAAGTTTAATTGTGTTAGGAATTTGTGTTCACTAAGAGGTGAGAATGAGTTGTGCTACTGCTGATACATGCAGAAAGATTATACATTATACACATTATACTGATATGTTTGCGGATACTAATAGATGTTTAGAGGAGATTTCTCAGCCTCTCTGATTTAGTTCTGCTGATTACTTTGCTGGCTTCGACAGCAGGACTTACAGAATGACTTCTTTTGATTTTCTGCAATAAAATAAAAATACCTCACTTAGATTTGAAATAAGAGCAATGCTTAAGATTGAAATATATAACAAAGGAAAAGATATATGCATCTTCCTGAAGTTGTGAGAATTTTAGCTGAATGGATTTTTAGAGAGAGAACTTCTTAGAGGCTTAAATTAGGGGAAATGTTAATATCTCCTGGAGAAGTCAAATAAATGTTACGCCATGTTTCCACCTCCATGTGAGGAAGAGCTTCTTTCCTGTGAGGGTGCCCAGAGAGGCTGTGGAGTCTCCTTCTCTGGAGATCTTCAAAGCCGCCTGGATGCCACTCTGTGCCATGTGCTCTGGGTGTCCCTGCTGGAGCAGGGGTTTGGACTAGATGATCTCTAGAGGTCCCTTCCGACCTCAACCAGACTATATTTCTGTGATTCTGTGATGTAGTATAGCCCATTGTCCACAACAGATAAATTATACAGGGAATCTTGACAACACATTAATCTGTCAGGACTACACCATGCTTTTATTCTTATTTTAAGTGGACTTCCCTCTCTATTTCTGTTTTTCACTTCAGTGAAGACTTCAGTGAAGAGCTCTGACTGGAATCTGAAGCTGCAGCTCAGCTTCCTGTTTGTGCTGTGCTTTTCCTTTTGCAGTAGTATTTGAATGCACAGAAAATCTAATGCCAAGATAATACAGTAGTCAATGTGAAAATATTTTAATTGTAATAAGGAGAACTGGAAGAAGGCCAATGTCACGCCAGTCTTCAAAAAGGGCAAGAAGAAGGACCCAGGCAACTACAGGCCAGTGAGCCTCACCTCCATCCCTGGAAAAGTATTGGAACGGCTCATACTGGCCGTTGTCTCCAGGCACATGGAGGACAAGAAGGTGCTCAGGAGTAGTCAGCATGGATTCACCAAGGGGAAATCATGCTTGACTAACCTGATAGCCTGCTATGATGGGATGACCAGCTGGATAGATGAGGGGAGAAAATTCCTGACAGTGAGGGTGCCAGAGCACTGGAACAGGCTGCCCAGAGAGGTTGTGGAGTCTCCATCTCTGGAGATCTTCAAGACCTGCTTGGGTGCCGCCCCGTGCTCTAGAGGACCCTGAGGTTGGACCAGATGACCCCTAGAGGACCCTGCGGTGTGCAAGGAGGTTGGACTAGGTGACCTCTAGAGGTCCCTTCCAACCTTAAGCATTCTATGGTTCTATGATTCTATTAGCTCATTCAAAGCTAATGAGTTGCCTCAGTGGTGTTGGCTGAAGTTGCAGGTTAACTCTGGATGGTTCTGACGCACATTTGCTTTCATGTTTTGCTGTGGAATCCCTCAGAAGACTTTTAAAAGGGGTTGCTTGAGTGCAAGATATTTTTAGAAATTTGAATCAAATGGACATCTGTTCAAAATCTCAGAGTGCAAAAGATCAGATGAAATTCAAAGCGCTGGCCAAAAATTTCAGATGACTTTCTCTTTAATAGAAATGGAGAGAATGAGAGAGATTTTCTCCTTCATAACTGGAAGAAATGGCTAGTAAGTAATCTAATATAGGCAGAAACCAAAATATTTCCTTTTCATTATCATCAAGGAGAGTTAAAAGAAACTCATTAGAGATAGGGAAAAGCCTTCATCTCACACCTTCTCTTCTGATTAATAAGATGACGCTACCTTGATATGCCGTGCTTTAAATTAGATGAACAGCACAGTTCTAGATCATTTTAAATAAAGCATGCTTACACTTACAGGTTTTCATATCTTTTCTTTCAAAAATGTCTGTAGGGCTTATTTTTAATGTGACATTCAGCGATTGTGCTAGGTTCTCATAATGAGACTGTCTCTTGACATTGAAACACAGGATAAGATTACAGATTTTTCTGAATTGGGAGGAAGAAATAAATTTTAAGGATTTTGTGGCTTCAGTAATTACCTGATCTTTTAATAAGATGCCTTGAGCCATCTTGTCAGGGTTCTGTGGGGGTTAATTACTGCACTGTGTCCAAAGCTTTCACTGTGACTGTTTTCACCTAGCACAAACTGCTTTGATATGGGAAAGGGAAAACACTTCTTGTCTTTCTTGCAGAAGCCTTACAGGAACTTCTGTACTGATAGAAAACAAGCAAACAAAAGGCAAACCTCTGAATTGGAGGGGAATCATATGCATTCTGGAGAAATAGAAGTAATAAGGTATCCTATTACGCTCTTTGAAATTCCATTTAAAAGCAGATAGTAGGAACAAAAATCCTCATTTTAATGCATTGGATATAGAACTTATTAAAGCATGAAAAAGATTTCAAGCTTGAAATCTCCTTCGGTATCTCGATTCAGAAGCCTGTTTCAATTGTGTGGTTCTGAAAAGCATATTGAAAAACAGTGATGAGGATAATGCTTTGACAGGTAAGCCGCGGAGCAGAGCTGCAGACAGCATCGCTCAACATGGCAGGCCTCAAAACTTTTCACAACAGAGACACCACACAACTTGGTGCTATCCTGAAGCAACATATTAATCATAACTAAACTAGATATATGTTTCATTAAACTTAGTGTATGATCACAAAATCAATGGCGTGTACAAAAAGGTGTGATACTTTTTAAAAATAACAGGTGCTCACAGAGGAAAACTGAAAGATTGAATTCGTGCTGGTTGGTGGAAATGCTTAGGAAAGTTTAAGGAATAAGTTTTGTTGCCATTTTAATCTGGTATTGTTTTGAAAGGAAGAAAACATTCATTTTGAGTTATATTTGTAAGGCGCGCGCTTCAACTCAGAACAGTGGCAAGTGAAAAAACAAACCTGTGTTAATATTGTAAAGCCTCTTAAGAGTACATTTTCAGAAAGGTTTGTTCCTTTCGTGTGATGGCGTAAATTAGATCTACCAGGATTAAGTGCTTGTTCAGATCAATGACTTAATGGTGAAATTATCCTAACTTTGTCCATGATCAACTTTCAGCAGAACTGTGGAGCTATATTTGAAGTAAATATGAAACACCAATGAGCCTTGAAGGAGTTGTTTGCTGTCAATACTAGTCCAGCCTCGGACTCATGAGGTTACAAACATGGTTTATTAAATAAAAAAAAACCAACTCAGCTTCTCCTTTTTCTTAATCCAGGAGTTTTCAATGGTGGGCACTTACCTGGCATTGCCCTTGCACCAACTGCAACCCAAACCAGAGAGGCTGAGTGGCAGAGGCACTTGAGAGATTTAAGAGGTGTGTTGCTTAACTGCCATGTATGTCTTTGAAAATGGCTCATTAGAGTAGAAGGATCTGAAAAGAAAGGGCAGCTTTGGCCAAAGGGATGCATACTTTATTAATACTGAACCTCTCTGAGAGGAAATAAATAGAATGGCTTGGAAATGGGAGGCTGTAACGCAGCAGCTCTGTCCTTTATATTAACTTCACATTATTCTTATATTCACTGTCTGTCTTCCCTTTTTATTGCTATTTCATGTAATTATATTAACATAAGTGGTTTAATGGGATTCTTGGACAAACTTTGTTATCCCTTACAGTAAAAAGCAAATTTCAAAATAAAAACGCTTAAACCTTTGTAATGAAAAAAGACTTCTAGCCTTGCCGTGAATAAAAGGATTTAACAAACCTGAGCAAGCACCACAGAACCCGTAACACTGGTTCTATTGCTCAGTGTTGTGCAACTTTCGGTTTACAAAGGTCTTTACTGCAAAGCGAACACTGAAAACAGGAACCATTGCCAGCTGTAAATTTTGATTTAACAGAATCACTTCATAGGGAACAATGTGATTCTTACTCCCAAGACTCCATTCCAAAGGAGTATATTGCACACTATGGTTCCTTTGAAGTAAGAAATGCCTGCCAGTCTGTAATATAGACTCAGAAGTTTTACATTCTGAAACAAATGTCTGACATTGTTTCCCTTTTTGTGAGAGATGAGAAGATTTTACTTGTCTTTTCATTTCCCCTGTTTCTTAAGTATGATGGATGGTTACCACACTATGAAATCTTTTATCTGTCTATCAGAGGAATCCTACAAACAAAAGTCTTTGGTGCCCTGCATCTACCACCTTCCTTCACTCTGTGCTGTCTTTGCCATAGTAAAATACTTGGTAGACCTAGGTTTCACCTCAGAATAAGTACTCGAATTATTATTATCTGATATTTTTATAAACTCTGTTAGAAAAAAGTAATAATAAATTTGTATTTACAATGATTTGCCTGTGGTATATTGTAAACAAGTTTCTAAATACCACTTGACTTTTGTAAGTTCTCCTCACTTGCATGTGGAAGCAATATACTATTTTATTATTTATCGCCTAAGTAAAATGCAGTATCCTGCGAATCCTAAGAACTGGAATTGTTTATTCTAATTTCAGTTTACATAAATGCTCTGTAATGGCTTACCTTCACTTGGGAACTTGTGAAAATTATTCTGGATCCTTAAACAGATGATGTGGTGCCCGCACAGCAGCTGGCTCCATGGAAACTGTTTTGGTACGTCACAAAGTGAAGCACAAACAAACGTTTAGTTGGGAAAACCTCCAGTTAATGTAGCCAGAAAAAAAAGCTTTCATTCTCCAGGTTCTGAATAGTGGCTCCCAAGATTTTAACACTTGAACATAAGCCAGAATTGATGGACTCTTTAAAATCTTATTGCAAAGAACACTGATTTAGAGTTGCCTTGGCTTGTTTGGTTTGAAAGCATTTTATTTCTTGTAGGAGTTCCAGTTTCATTCCTATCTCTGTACATATTAAAGCTGTAAACTTTAAATATAACTGATCTGATATTATAGTAAGACTAGAAGTGTTGCTAATTATATTAAAATATTAAAATTACTGCCTAAACCCAAGCTATGATAGATATTAAACAGTTCAATTTTATATCTATTCTCTCAGAAAACTTCTGTTTCACAGTGAGACCAAACTCCTCACTGGGTTATTTGTAATTTGAGAACATTCCATCAAAGTTCAAATTTGCTTTTCTAATTTCCATATTCATTCTCATCCTTTGAAAAGACTTATAAATACTCTGTACAGACAAAGGGGTGAGGAGTAAGAAAACAGTTTAATTTCTTTCTATAGATTTGAAAAATACGCTGTTCTTGAACATGTTTTCTCTACTTTTTTTGTTCTTTACTAATTGTTGACTATGTTGATGCAGGCAAGAGACAGGCCAGGTTCCCTACTGCTTTTATTGCTGCCAAGAAATACCTTGTGGCTTGTTTCAAACTGGTGATTTTGTATCTGACCTCATTACAGAAGTGAAGTGTTCACATCTTTATGCTCTCCCACTGCTCAGAAACAAAACTGTTGAGGAAAGAGCCATTAAAATGTCATTAGAAACAGTAGGGAAGAGTTGTGGATGTCTGTGAAACTGTTCTTTTACCAATGAACAGGAAAGCTCATGTTATAATATAAATAATTTGTTTTTTATTTGATTAACTGATTCAAATGTTTACTGTTCTCTGGCTCATTTTCCATGGAAGTAGTGTGGGAAGTTTAGACCGAGATAAGAGCCTTCTCTTTGTGTGTTCAAACTTACTGTGTGTTTGGTGGGGAAGCCAAGTGAGGTTCCCAGCTCAGAGCTTCTCTGCTTTGTGCGCTCTCCTTCCCACCGTGGTGTCTGATCTTTGGCTGAACTGGTTAAAAGCTCCATGTGTTTAAAGATTCTGCTGCCTAAGGGTTTAGGGATTTTCTTAGAAAAATAGCACTGGAGCAGGACTTGGGATATCAGCTTGGCTCCAGTGCCTCTGGACCACAACTGGACAAGTTTGTCATGGATGCTAATCCAAGTCTGCATCAATGACCATGAAGGAGTGGATTTTAAAACGTGCTTGGCAGCAGATACCAGAAGGGTTCTCTAAGGGCCTGCTTCCTCCCTGGTTCCTCTAGCAGGCACCAAGCAGTATTGTTCTGCGCTGGAATAAAAATATGTGTGTTTTTGTAGCTTATCTTTACATACCACCAGTGACTAGTGGTGTTTGAGTGACATAAAATTGTGTCCCCTAACATCCTACAATTTGACAATTTGAGATTAAAGTCATTCAGTTGCTCTCTATAACTTATTTTGAAGCTGAAAAGATAGTAAAATAGTATTTTTGGAAGGCTATATTTCAGGTGTAACACCCATTTCTTTATACTTCAGCCACATTATTATTTTAATACCATACAGCAATAGAAAACTCACTAATAACATCTTGTCCCATAGTGCACATTGCTTCTAAGAATCCGGGGTACTTCAAACATGCATCAGTGATCTAAGGAACACGTGACACCAGAGCAGTGCTGGCCTGTCTTGCACTAGGAGTCAGCCAAGCAAACAGCAGGATCCCTGCAGATCGCTCCAGCAGCTACTTTAAATTATCTGTTATCCTTTTTTTATAGCTGGAGATCCTGGGAGACAGATGTGGAGCTCAAACAGACTAAACTTCTGAATAGGTCACTACAAATGTTAATGCCTCTCTTAATTCTGCCTTACGGAGTAGATGTTTACTGCCTGCTTGAGGACCGTAGGGACTTGGGATTCAGGTCATTCATCGCATTAAATGGTGACATTTGACATCCCTTGGATTGAACATCAGGTAATGGAGGCAGTAAGCAAAGTTATCATTTGACCATGAAGTCATTTTTGATAGTTAATGATTTGAAAGGCATTTGTAGTAGTCAAACCAATTTTTTTAAAGGAGAAAAACATTTTAAACCATCCTGTCTGACAGACTTTAAGAGCAGTAGAACATTTTGATAAAATGCCGTATAGTTATATAGTCGTATAGTTAACAAGTTCCATAAAGGACATGATTTTTTTTCATTTTTTTTTTATTTCATCACTTATTGCCCTGTCATTATTAAGCTCTATGTTGCCATGGAGTTTAATCCACATCTCTCTAAAACAGTAAGAACACTTGAGGCAACAGATCAATGCTGTGATCAATGCACACAGTGAATACTATTGCAGATGCTGCACTTCATATTCCAGATTGAGTGATGAGACTTCCAGGAAGAGGAAGGAAATCATTCTAAATGCAGAAAGAACGTGACAGCTTTATTATAGTGTAAATCAAATCAAAGGAATCATGTTCAAAAAAGTTAAGAATTTTTTTTTTGTTATTGATTGGGAAATATTTATTAGGAAATATGCACCACAAAATAAACTTGATTTTGGTTTCTGATCTCTCTTGACTGCATGTTTAAATGCAGCTCTGCTGGTTCTGTAAATGAGATCTGTAGAGAGAGTAACGGTTGTTCGAAAGGGGGCCTGGATAGAAACTCCTTGTTCCAAGCACTTCTGTGGATGGCCCATCTGTACACAAACTAACACTGCTGCAACAGGCTAATGCTTGTTTGTGGCATGCAAAATTACACAAGAAGGATGTGTGAGTACTGCCTGGCAAGCAAGTACGAGGAGCTGCTGTTCTGCTTGGTAATTGCCACAATACCTGAGTATATCACATACATATTTGTTTGGTCTTCTTGTCATCTCTCTGAATGGGAGAGTTGATGATAGGGGTAGAAATTCAGGGGCTGTGCTCTATGATTAGAAGGAAGTAAAAGCGTTGAGAGCAGCATGCTCTTAAAAAATCAAAATAGAAGGAATTTCAGTACTGAGGTAAAGTGAGGACTAATTTCACATTGACCTGGGCCTGTGCTAGCTTTGAGTTACCTGGAGCATTTCCTTCTGGCTCTCCAGATACATGGTCTGAATATCGCATTAGGATGACACGCAGCGTGTCCGTATATTTAATGCATCCCACCGTGTTTGACGTAGCGCGTACACAAAGGTGAGTGGCAGAGAGAGGCGGCGCATGAAGGACAAAGCAACTTGATGTGACAAAGCTTCCCTCTTGCTGACTGCTAGGAAACGAATGCTGCAAGTGTCTCAATGTACAGGCCTGCCAGGAAAGCAGCGACTTCGGTGCGTGTGACGAAGCAGTCTGTCCTCTGAATTGCCTTGGCAGCGCAGTGGCCTAGGCAGGACGTCCCAGTTCCTTTGCACACAAGTGCTGCCGAGGTACTTCAGCATTAATTAAAGTTGTGCAAGTCGGGCAATTCTAATTTAGACCAGCAAATCTGGAATCGTGCTCAGTAAGGCAGGATTCAGCTTATTTTAGGAGTGCCCACTGTAATTAGTAAGATGACCCAGACGTGATTTAACAAAAAAAAATCAGCAAGAAAAATTAAATTTAAAAAGTATACGTTTCTGTGAGATGAGAAATGATGAGAGAAGTGGGACCCTGGTCACGTCACAATCAATTCCAGGGGCTTTTCAGCAAAGCTGGTCTGTCATTCATTGCTGGAAATAGCAAGATGACTTCTTGCTATTTAACCTCTCTTTCTTTGTCTGCCATATGATTTCAAATGATGAAGTCCTTTAAATCTCTACCTCTAACTAGTAGTGACAATATATGCAACATTTCTACAGCAAAATAACTACATTTCAGTGAAGCTTCTAAAGGAAGCTTCAACCACAGTTCCTGCAGGGATCCACACTGTCTATACATACATATACTTCCCACTAGAGATCTTCATCCTGATCGGGTAGAGAGGGAAGAGGAGGAAGCCCCTGCTGCTCTCTGTGTGTGCGAGCACTTCTGCCTGGGGTAGCTTGTGGGGCTGTGTACAGCTTGTGTGTGTGAAAGACTACTGGCATGACAGGAGGCCAGTTTTTGGTATCTCCTTGCTGCCTCAAGGTGAGCTCTCCTTTACCTCATGTACAGTGACCTGCGGGATGAGTGAAAGCAATGCTGAGGCAAGTAGATAAATGAAGAAAACTAAGCTGGGCTGCAATTAGACCATCTCAAGACTCCTGCAAACAGTTATTTTGGAAGAATACATGGAGGGCTTTGTGATTGACACCAGTTTATTCTTGGAACTCTAGTTTGTGACCAGCTGAATGATAGCGCTTTTACACAGTGCTTTTACTTCTGCAGAGATGTAGGTTCTTCTGGGCATGAGGGTTGTGTTGGTGTGTTTGAGGAAATGGTGCTTAGCACCTCTATACACTGTTCAGTTCTCTTACAGTACAGTAGGAATCTGCCTTGTATGTCGATCAAGCGGTGCACACTGCGGCTTTCTGATTCATACTTCCAAAGCAGCCAATTTCATCTAAAAATGAGCAAAGGAAAGCTTAAGCGAATGGTAATGACAGTGCTTTCTATACTGTCCTTTGTGGAAAGCAGTAAGATATGGAGGGAATCTGTGTGCAGAGGTAATTACACAATAGCTCATTTTAGAGACAGCTTGGTGACAAAGGGCGAATCGTATTTAGGACAGGGAACAGGCTGATATTCGTCTATTCAGTGGCATCTTGGAATGTGATCAGAGCCATTCACTTAGATGTAAGTGCAGACATACAACATAAAGCAGGAAACCTTGGAAACATGTTACAGGGAAATTAATTTTTGAAATCCTACATGATATCCTTAAATGTGCAGTCAAGGGAGGAACCCGCACTACAGACCATGGCCTGGAGCACTTCAGAGTCGGTGCTCATGGCATGAAGAGAGACGTAGCGAAAGGGAGACGAGTCAGTCTAGGAATGAAACTTGAGATCACCTCTAATTGTTAGATAACAAAATACTGTCTTTGTGACTGTTGATTTTTAGGAAATAAAATCATGAACTGCTTCAGTTGGTCAGATTTCTGACCAAGAGTGATTTGTGGAGTTTGTTTTGCTCACAGTTTCATCCCTATGAACATAAACTTTAGTAAAGACCTTAGGAATAAGCCCAGTTCAAACACAAATGTATTTTTAAACCATGTGTTCATTCTCCTCAGTTGGAATTTGCTTCTATTTTTGAAAATATGTAGAGTAGGCTGGGCACAGGCAGACACTTTTCTATTAGCACAATTATTTCATGTACCAAATGGTCAGTGGTTCTTCTGTTCACTGCTTTGCTGACCCCATGACTTGAGCTGTTTTCTGTTCTTTTCTGAATAGATGCTAATGATGTGTGTGTCTCCGCGTTTAAGTTTTCATCTTAAAAGATGCAGGATGAGTTGTGCTCAGAAGACAATGGGATCTCATGGTCTTCTAGTGACTGCTGAAACTTGCTAATGCCTTAATCTGATTACAGTTAAGGGAAATACAACACCAACCTTGGGCTTTTTTTTCCCCCAAGTACAAAATGCTCCGCTTACTAAGTGTGCATATATATGATTCTTAGAGGAAATTCATTTCAGTAATTTTGTCTCAGCTTGTAGAAGTTTATATGACATTTTCAGATAAATCTCTGTGGTGAGGTAGTTTCCGTACAGAATTCAAATCACTTTATTGGAGTTGCGTATACAGCTACATCAGTTTATTTTCACTGGATGCACACTAGAAAAAAAATCTCCCTTTAGGTAATTTATTACAGTTACTATAATACAGCATTATCATTGTTCTTGTTAATACCAAACAACTTGGTTTTCCATTAGATTCTTCCCTTTTCCTTCAGATGGTCTCCTTCAGCACCAGCAATGTTTTCATAGCGTTGTGAATACACAGTATACTGAATGAATATAAAAATTATTCATGGTACCACTTTTAGGTTTGAATTTCTAGCCCAGAGGTATAAGAACACACATGGGCATGAATAATCAATGCTATATATCTGCGCACGAAGGAGCGGCTGTGGCGC
>VWPW01017344.1:0-32695 GCA_013389825.1 Crypturellus undulatus | reverse complement strand
CCTTTTCTCTCACACACACCATGGGAATATATTCACCATGAGACAGAAAGGCACTAGGGAACGCTGCAATAGGGAACAGGCACCTAGAATGGGAAGGACACCTCTACCTAACCAGTCCTTTCAGCACGTTACGGATCCCGAGCATCAGGTGGGAAAAATACAGGATTGCAGAGACACGAGGGACAGCAGAACCAATTTCACGCACAGGATAACCTGCCATGGGTTAAACTTCCAAAAATTATTGTGCCCATTTCATAAACTAAGGATCCCTGCACTACCTACATTCGTCATGAAGCCAAACCACTAATTACGCCAGGTCTCCGGCCCGTAGTGCTCAGAGCCAGCGACTCCGAGGCACAAGTGGAAGGAAAAGGGGGAAAAAGCCCCCGCTGACAAGAAGTCGTTTGACCTCCGAGACCACCCACCTCAGAGCACCCCCGGCCTCACCGGACCAGCTCGCTTAAAGGAAAAGCCCAGGCACATTTCCGCATTGAAAACATTTATTTTACAACAGTGGTTTCAGATAATTTAGCAATCTTTATTTTAGTTTATATTCAGACATACAATACACAAATTACCATGCTAAAACACAAAATAATTCCTTCTGCTGTATCTGCGTGTATGTACAGGAGCTCAGTAGTATCGAGTGTTACAATCCACGAAGTTCAGACAGCCACATTTACTTACATACAATTCAAAGTGTGGTCCTTTAGTAACATAACAAAATATATATATGTCTATATTATAATTGTTTTTCAGATGCACTTATACTTTGATTGTTTTTACAACAGCTAATGTTTTTTTAACCCTGGGCTTCGCTGCCCACCCTTCACTGGAGCTGAACACAGTGCAAACGCGAAACGCTCCCTCCCGAGAGGCCTTCAGCTCCCGCAGGCTTCGTGAAGAGGCCAAAAATCACAAAACTCCCTAATGAATTACGTATTTCAGGGCCTTGTCACATGCAAAATGAATCTAAACTGCCTTGGATGTCTGTGATAACGCAACCCAAACAACCCGCCCCCGGCCCTGCAATGTGGGAGCAGGGGGACGTGGTGGAAGGAAGGAAGGAATGACGGCAACTGGCGTAGGGACACACATCCCAACAGGGAAACAGCAGGACTTGGAACCTGGCAAACCTCAAAGTTCATCTACGGCGACAGACACAAATAGAACTTCAAACATATAAGTAATAAAAGGAATTCCCCATATATTTCCCCATTTCTGCTGATTGCCATTAAGCAGAAAACCCACGTGTGTTTTGTATGTTAGGCAACAGCTTCTGGAACGTGGGGCCCAACTAGGGCCAGCTGCATTCTCTACCCAATATGACTAGAAGTAATTTGGTGGTACATACACGTTTGTTGGCCACGACCTTTTTGCCTTCATGCAAACCATCAGCTAACCTCAGCTTTATGACCTGCAATAATTCCAAGCCTCACGAATCCAACCCAACAGCACTATAAATTGAAAAACTGGACCAGACTGTGCAAATCCGAAGATTCAAGTTTAAATTCTCACTAGCAAGGAGGGAAGACTTTAGGAGTCCACTTGAGTAGAAGGTTGATTTTCCCTTTTCAACAGCACAGCTCTCTCACTAGTACTACCTATTTATTTATACAACAGGATCCTTTCACCCCTTCCTTCGTCAGCCATTGGAATTGGTAAATCTCGTTTGTTTTTTTTCCTGCAGCTGAATGGAGACAGCACAATTCTGGACACACAAAACTCACCCCGTCGGCTTTTCTGTCTGCGAGTTCATAGAAGCACTTTGAGCCAAATTTCATGTTTTACCACCAAAGAAAAAAACAGCAGCAAGTACTAGGTGCACACCTGTTGTATAAATATATACATATGTGCATATATACATACATACACACACATGATGTTGCAATCCAAAACCTACAGCACAGGTTTGGACCTTGCTTTGTGAAGTCTCACTTTGTAAAGCACAAAGTAGTTAAAACCAATATAGGAAAAAAACACAGCTACGTATTCTGGGGTACCTTTAGAGATTAGCACATCGACCCTATCCCCCACGTGCCAGCCCATCCCGAGTTATTCCAGAGACCGCCCTTACCCTCCTTGCTACGGTCGGGTTTCCTTTCTTCCCTCCGGAGGAGAGTTGAAGCAGGTAAATCCCAGCTCCGCCCTCACGGGACAGGGCCAAGGGCAGCTGGCAGGAATCGGGTAGATCATTACAGTTTTTGGAAGCCACTGCTGCACGCAGAACATGATAAGCAACTGTTCACGAACTGCAAGAACACCCATGGTGCTGGCTGCGGGGGAAAGGGAGCAGAGGGGACAACAGCACTCAAGAAGGGATGGCCATTTTGCGTAAGGGCTTCCGCTATACACATACATAGAAGCCAGTAATTCCCAGCATCTCTCCTTCTAACAACAAAATCAACTGTACAAATAACATTGGCATTTTATTTTCTAAAGCGAGTTTATGGAGATTGGCTTGTGCAAACAAAGTCAACAAAAAGCTTCCCTTACGCAGCTGCTGCCTGTAGAGAAAGCACCTTCAAGGAACGAAAGGGGAATTTCAGTCTTGCAGAGTCTCAGATAGCACTTAGATCTCCAAATACAGTACATAGAGCAGACCACAGTTCTTGCGGGACTCGAACACTGACAAATTACCTGCCTTTTTGTTAACTATCAATTATTTTTCTTTCAAGGTATTTTAAGCAGTTGTTGGCATAATGATATACTGCAAACTAGATGATTTCCACTGTAGTACAGAGAAGCGGTATCAAATGATAAAGCAAGTTAAGTTTATACCAACCTTACACTATAAACATTTACATAGGGGGGATTATGGTTCAGTGCTCTCATTCTAAGATTAATGCAGATTTAAACAGCATCCAGAATTATCAACATCATGAGGCATGGGCTGCCAAGAGGCAAATGCCTACCTGACTACCTAGCAAGAATTTCCTGTTAAACATAAAACCAATATCCAGTTGCACTGGGTAGGAAGAACTGCAGCACAAATGCATTTCCTAAGGTATTTGGAAATGTCAAGAACACTGAAGGGCACCAGACAGGGAGCACAAACTAGTTAAGAAAACAGGTACCTCCCAAGGACTGCGTAATTATGCATGCTCCGAGACTGGCATCCCCAAAAAGCATCTTCACATCCTTCCACACCAGGTAACTAAGCATTTTGAAAACAGAACAGGAATGTATTTCCTCTCACGGTCTTGCCCTAGTTATCTCTACTTGCAATGCTTACGTGCTCCCACATCAAGGGTTTGCAGAACTGTAGCCACCCCTTCCACAGCACTGTTGCAAGACAGTAGCTCTCGGTACCGCGTTAAAGCCCTCCTCCTAAGCAGCTGTTTCTAACTGTACTGTAGGCTGTGTGCATATAAAGTTCAAAGAGCATCACATTTTCAAGAACACTCTGAGCACTAATATCTAAAGCAGTTTAAAAAGACTACAGATCTAAAAATAAGACTAAAAAGATAATGTGCCTCCAAAAACATCACTGCATGGAATTAGCAGAAATCTATACAGTATCAGACGCCAGTGATGTGTACATAAACAAATTTATATACAGATAAATAGTTAAGAACTTACTACATACATTACTAACAAAAAGAAACTGGCATTTAACAGGTGTGACCCCCCCTTCATCCTCTTCAAGTGTTGAATTCTTTGTTGCATCGTGTCTGGGGATGTCCCCACGCACAGGAGGACAGAGCACAGCACGTCCAGCACCAGCGACTTTAGGACAGCTCTGCTGCTGTCAGAAAAGACGGTACCTAAACACTGCCAGAGAGGAGGCAGCAGCTCTCCTTACTTATTCCAAGTTACACATACCATGGCTCTTCATACAACCAAATTTTTGGATGAAATTAATGGTCCTTGATACCAATCCCTGGAACTTGCCAAGTCAGATTCCCCATACGTTGTTCCTGATAACAAGGAGCTTAAAATGACTGGGCTACTTAAACAGGTAATGTGTAAAAATGACTTTAAAATGACTTTAAAAACAAAACAAACCAAAAAGTTCAGGTTTTAATTCTGGCAATACATCGAAACAGAGATCAACAGTGCTCAGGTGTAATTTGGGAAGGAAACATTCTGCATATAAGCCAGTAACGAGTATTTTCACCCAGGCTTTGGTGCCTTTAAAGCTATGCTTTTCAGCTCTGGCAGGGACAGTGCAGCTCTATACGCTTAAGCTCAGAGATCCGTAAGCACCAGATTTTTAAGCATTATTTCCAATGCAATTTTGCATTCACTGGGATTCAATTTAGACATTTTGCAAAGACAGAAGTGCAACTCACGTAACCGCACAATGCGCAAGTACCTTACTTATGACATAAGAAAAAAGTGGGAATCTAACTGGGTGTCTTCTGATTGCACAGTTATTGTTTTAAGGAAACAGTGTTTAAATAACTATTTCTTACAGAGACTAAGTCAGGAAAAAGAGAAACCAAGAAGTCATTAATATGCAGCAATCTTAAATTCAGAGATTAAAGACTAACCTGGGCAAATTCAGCAGCTTCAAAAAATACTAATATATGTTTCCCTCCCCTTCATTTCTTGAAATCGGGATCTCAGAGTAGTTTCCCTTGGAGCATCCAACATCACATGCGCATAAACAATATGCGAATTAAATTACTATTTGCACAACCACAGAGCTGAAAAGAAAGATACTGATCTTTTAAATTCATGCCTTGCTAAATGCATTTGCTGCACACATTTCAGTTTTGGTATCAGCTCGCACACAGGAGGCTGCAGGGCTTCCTCGCACTGCGCTGCTTCAGGGGAAAGGAGAGGAGTCACCGTGCCCATGGCTGCAAGGAAGGTCATGCAAGTCCCTAACGTGCTCAGTTTCCAAGCCGTGATCTCCACTGGACTAGAAGAGCTGACAGAAGCACCCCAGGGTGATTAAGAAATAGAACCTTATTTGGAATTAATGCCAACAACCAACTCTGGCATTAGAAGTCCCAGTTGCTCCACAGTGGAGCAACAACTGGCCTTTTATATTGCACATCCAGATCAAAACGTGGAAACGGAAGAGTTTTAGAGACTACAGTACAGCAGGAAACAGCACTGAGTCACCCTCATCAACTACGCTGATTTACAAAGTCCTCAAAAAGCTATGACTTTTTTTTTTTCTTTTCTTTTTTTTTTTTAAACCAAGAATATTGATTGATTTGCATGGATTAGAAGGGCAATTTTGACCACTGAGTTTTTAGAGGATAAATTGCATGGATATTCAAGCATATGCAAGGGTGGAACTCTCCCTTAAGAACAGGTTTTAGACAAAATGTACGTGGAAAGACTATGAAACATTATTTTTCCAGCTAAAAAAAAATCATTTGCATTCCCGGGGGTAAAGACTTTGATTAAGGACCTCAAGTCAAATCACATGACTGTCTTCAAAGCCACCCGAGACAGTTTTGCCTGATACAAGAATTTAAAAGTAAACCAATAACCCACAAAATTTTAGGTCTGAAGGACTATCAACAAAAAACTTACTTAACAACTGTGTTTCTTAAATGTAGTCACATTAATTTAAAGTTTCTGGGTGATTTTTTTGAGCCTAATATCCCATCAAAATCCTATCTATCTGCAATAAGCTCACAAGCAGGCAATAAATGTGTTTGCAGCAACTGCGATGGGGAAGTCCGACTTTGTGACCATCTCTCACTTAATTTTTAGACTGTGCTAAGACCTTTTATTTTACCTGGAAAGTTCAATACAGTTTCATGTCAGACTATATGGGCTCTATCATTTTCAGCCCACAGAAAGACAAAATGGAATATGTTTCAAACAGATTTTCATATTCCTCGTTCCCCATTTAATCTGGACAATATCCAGAAACATCATACCTTTTACAAACCTACGACAACCAAATTGCAATGTGCTTTGCCCTGCTCAGGCAGGAGAGTTCTCTTCATTTTCTGGTGGTTTTCTATAAATTGACAGTGCTTTAACCCATGCTAAAGCAATACTCGAGCCTCTTAAAAAAAAGAAAAGAAAAGAAAAAGCAGCATAAAAGACCTTCAAAAGAAAAGACTAGATAGAATTTAAAGTATTCTTCAAGAGAAAGAGGTGAAAAATGAAAAGGGGAGATGGGGATTAAAAGAACAGTAGAGGCAGCGTGATTAAAAAAACAAGAAGATCAAAATTAAAGAGGTTGTAAATAAACACTAAAAAGTGCCAAGTGTATACTTACTGGTAGCTATGCTAGCTCCTGACTCAATATTGTCTAAAGCAAGATTATTAACAACGAAATATATCAGCAACTCACCAGCTGACTAAAATGTTGTCAAAAATCTCAATAATCCACAGTTTCAAGAGCAGTATTCAAAAATGGTTTGGTCACAAAACAGTACAGGAAACTTTTCAATAATTTTCCTGTAGTTTTTCTGAGGGACAGAAAAACACTGATGTAAACAAGTCTAAATGCAAGACTATGTGCAAATTATACAGTATAAACACAAAGAAAGGTGTTTTGTTCTTAAAAAGCTATTTAAGTATTCCACAAAGAAGTTCATGAGAAATTTCAGAAAAAAAAAAGAAGTCAAAGCAAGACAGAATTGTGCTTGAACTTCAAAGTCCACCATGACGACCACCAAATCAACCTATTTACATTCGATTTTGTGGCAAGTTAACGTTTGTGGTTACACTGTTACTGAAGATCCCCTTGGGCATAAACAGCTATTCATCAATTTAGTCTTCAAAGATTGGAAACTCTCCCTTTTTATTTTTCAAGGTAGATTTATTTAAGCCGAAACCCAGCATTAAATAGAAATCTATCTCTGCAGTACTGGCATTTTTGGGTCTTGGCTTTGTAAACTTGCTTAGATAACAATGCAGGCAAAGAAGGACAAATAAGAATTGATTTGTTGCATTCACATGAAAAATACATGAACTTGTAAAGGTCTTCAACAGCTCAGTTGTATGGAAGCATGGTGGCTTCTGTGAAATATTTTCTTTTTCAAAATCTCATTTTTAGGCCAATACCACTGCTTAAAATGCAGAATGTCTCCATCACGCTTATTTTGTGACAACTCAATACGTTACACCACAGACATTTAACATAACTCCATACATGCTAATAAAAAAAAAAGAAAGAAAAAGGAAAGGAAACAAATAAGGTCATAGATAAACTGCTTTAAATACTGCATGCTACAGCACTTCACGTATCATCAAGATACGACACTGGAGGTGACAAAAGGCTGAAGGGATTACAAAATATTTTCGGCAGGTTGGAAAGCTGCCTTCTTACTGTGGCAGAAATTTACCCCCTCCCCATCTCTACTTCTAATGTTCATGATTCTAGTGTCGAGTTGGCCATGTATTTACTTATCCATTCTAATTACAGTATTTCCTTAACTTAATTAAATCCATCGGTGTGGTAGCTGGGGTGAGAGTCGGCTGTGAGCTGGGTTGTCTCTGTGGCTGATGCTGGCTGTACCACAATAGGTGTGTCCGAGGCCTCTGCAAGGGGAGACGAAAGGGTCAGCACGCGGAGGAGAAACACAGTGCCCCACGGTTTGGTAAGCACCAATTTGGCAGTAAAACTTTACTCCTCTCTTTAAAAACGACACTTCTGGTGGTTGCGTTACCCACAGCAACAGACTCCTGTGTCGCTAGCATTCGCCCTCCCACGCACACGCACAACTGGAGATCTAAGCAGACCTCCGAGCTCCTCAGAGCTGAGCACCAGGCCAGAGACTCTGCTCTTCTGGTAACTCCAGGAATCCCCCAGCTTTTCCACCTACCCCTTTCATCTGACTGCAATTGTGCCTCCAAGTCCTCTGGAGAGACGTAGTATTCCTGCTCTTCGCCTTCGGGGGGTTTAGGTTTACACTTCCCGCAGCAACAGTTACAGCAGCAGCACAGACAGCAGCAGCAATAGCAGGCCGTGATGAGCCCACAGAAGACAAACAAGGCCTGCAGAGGGCAGAAGAAAAAATATTTGTAACCTACATCTATCACACGGCAACCACTGAGCTGGTGAGAATCAGATATGGAAACCAGGATGAAAAATAAAGCAATGTAAAGGCAGCTTTTTAGCTATAATCCTACAAGCTTGGAGATATGTGTTGGTGATTGACTAGGAAAATGTGCAAAACTGGCTGCAGCTAGGATCATTTCACACTGAGGTGAATACTGATGCACTGAGGTGAATACTGATTCACCTGAAAAAAAATCCTAGAAGTTATGTTTAGAATGATCTGTGTTTTCTGCTGTATATGCAAAAATAGAAAACAAGAAACCTATGATGCATACCTGTGCTGAAACCCAGACGTGGTCTGGGCCAGAGTGCAGCTGGCACGGATAAGCCTGGGCTGGATTCGCACTAGCTGTGGAAATGCAGGTTGTGCCTGCGGAAGCAGGAACTTGGGCTTACCAAGGGCTGCAGCAAGGCTGCAAAGCTCCCAGTGAAGGTAACGCCCTGGGGCCAGAGCGCACCCGGGCAGGCCAATCTAAAATGAGCCAAGGCTGTCAGCGTGCCAGCAAAGGGCAAAATTAAAATACTCACATTAGTCACTGCATGGTTGTTTGAAAAAAATAAATAAAAATCTGCAAACCATCATGGTGAAAGAACTGTTCTCTTCCCACCAGAAAAGCAAGAGAGAAGCGATGCTGGCTGCAGTGAAAAAAAATGGAACTCTGAAATGCAAAGGGTTGAGAATGTGGGAAATGCACAGTCTATAGGCTGCTGGCATTTTTGAATAAAAGTAGTAATTTTTTTTTAAGTGATGCAAGCATATTATGATTAAAAGTGTCATGACTCCAGTAAAATATAATAATTATTCGGCGCTGTTAAATTGATAATAACTTTAGCTAGTATTAAACTCACACAAAAAGAAAATGCAAAATATTTCTGAGGAAACAGGAGCTGCAGTGCCATTCGCTGTAGTAGTGACACTCAGGTCTGTTTTTGCTGCACCAAAACCAAGGATGGGCCAGTGAACAATTAATCTGGATTCTGTGATTTCAGAGAGTAACTTTGAGAGAGCTTCTTAGCATGTTCTTTACAGGATGTTATGTGTGGGCTCAAGTGTGCAGCCAGGAGTGCTCGTGCACGATCATTTAGCAGACGTTACCGCAGAGCACCCTTCTCAAACCCTCACTGTTTCAAACCCACCAGAAGGATTAAGGCCCTTAATGCCTCTGCTGCTGGCTTTTTATTTAGGTTTATATCATTGAGAGACAATAGAAGAACAATTCTGAACTTGAGATTGCAATTACAGAAGGTTAAGTTACAAGGTGTCAGAGATATGGCATTTCCAAGAATAATTTTCATTATTCCAATTTTCATATGGAGCTCTCCTAAAGTTTCATAAACCAACACAGAATAACTTCTTGGCACTTTTATTTACCTTTGCCCACCAGCTGGACAGGACGAAGTACGTGTTCACATTTTCTTCTCCAAACTGCTCTGCTACATACAGACCCAGAGATCCATACTTATCATAAATGTTTCTCTTCGTGGCATCAGTCAATATTGCATGTGCATTATTGATCTCTTTAAATTTTTCTGCTGCCTCTGGATTATCAGGATTCTTATCAGGATGGTATTTCAATGCAAGCTTCCTAAGAAGGAAAAACAGGGACTGTTATGGATTAAAATTGGAATTTGGGTTCCCATGTTGTTGCTTTGTAGTTGTTTTGTTTTTAATTAATTCCATTATTTTACTTAAGGTTTTACTTAAATGTCAGTTTTACTTCCAGCAAAGTGAGGGCCAATCTAACAAAAAAAAAAAAAAAAGACACACCATCAAAGGGTAAATATAAGCTAGTTGCCACAGCTAATCTGTAGCATCTGAACATAAAAATAGAATAGACAATAACCTGTGGTTAATTCACCAATTCCTGTTCAGGAACAGAGTTTTTTTCAGTTCAAGGCTTGCTAAAATAGAACAAGCTTTCAGAGTTTCGAGATACCAGGAAATCACAATGTACCTCCCTAATCATTTTACATCTCTTGCAACTAAATGACAGCCGTTTACAGTCCCCTTGAGGTCTCTGAACAGAGCACGACAGTTTAGATTAAGTGTTGATAAATTTGTGAGTTCAGGCATTGTCCAGGTAAAAAAGGAAGCGAGCAGAAATAACTGACCAAGCACCTTCTAAATGAACACAGAAAAATAATGTTTTGAAGTTTGAGCCATTTGTGTTCCTATGGAGGAAAATGCTACAGAATTCTATACAAATAGCTTTCCATCTACACAAACTACAAATAGTTTCCATTTTCCTTCTGTGGACAAGTACACAAAAAGGTACTTGTCCCACAGAAAGTTACTGAGGGATCCCCACTTGTGAGAAATACTCTGAGAGCCTGCACAGCCATTTACATGAAAAAACTTGGAGGTAAAAAACAAGTATTCAGATACTTTCAGCATAAAGTAAGGATTTGTGCAGGTACCCATTTCTCTATACACACAAATGTATCGCAGCATTCAAACAATAAACTGAGTGCACACTTGAAACACTCGAGCTGTAAAAGATGCTGCTGCTAGTGCCTCAATGCAGTGAGGACTGAAATAATCAGTTTTTATAATTACATACAAGTTATGTAAACTTCTCTGGAATGGCTTGCCTACTATCAGGCTACAGTAGATAAATATTTTTCCTTTGCTCTTTCCTACATGTAACTAACTCCACGGTCCACAAGCCAACAAAGGATGTTTGACATTCAGTGGGTGGGGGGCAAGGGTTGCAAATTGGTCAATCCCCTTTTTGTAAAGAAAAAGCAAAGACAGAAATATTAGAGGAAGTCTCAGGAAAGTATGAAGCACTACATTTTTCCCCAGAATTTTGGAGTGGCTTCATTCCAAACAAAATCTTGGACAGTTTCACCCAATGCAGAAAAGTTTTTTAGGAAGACATAGATAAATATGGAGAGTCTGCGCATCCTTTTACCCACAAATTTTACTGTGCAACTACCATGAGTACTAATAAAGGGGAAAAAAGTCACAGTAAATGTTAAAGACTAAAAGGAAAAAAATAATCTAAAGAGAGTATTCTCAAGTACAGACCACTACTGACCCCTAGTGTAATGTTAAGCCAATTGCCAGTAGTCGAACAGTCGTAAAACTGGAGCTCATGCTTCAGGTAAAGAGACAATTGCATATCTACGGATTTGGGGGCACAGTTGCAGAACTTCTCTTTTTAACTGAAAAATGGGAAGTTATTTTATGCATCTGACCTTTTAAGACAACAAATAAAGTAAAAGATCCTCTTTGAAAAATAATTCCCCCCACTGACAGAATAAGACATTATGAACACATTTAGTAATAATAATAAAAATCATTGTTGATACTCAGTTTTCAGCTTTATTTGCATCTTTACTCCACACCTCGCTGTGCCAATGTTAAAATGGATGGACAACAGAGCAGTATCAAACAGCTATGACCTCTGTAAGCCAGACATGATACTACGTAATGTAAAAGAAGAATTTAATGTTGATCTCATTGCCTTAAAACTTTGTTCAACTTGAAATAAAAAAAAATGCAGAATGAGGCTGTGTACTTAAGAATTAAACTTACTATAGATAAAATTAAAAAGCTTTAACATTCCTGTATGAAACCTAAACATTTTTACACTTCTTTTTCCAGTCAGAAGCAAACAGGTATTTTAATTTTCTTTCCATTACATACTACCTTGCAGAATTAAAGTCCAGCCTGCACAGAAATACCTCATTTGTCAAACATTTCATTAAAGATCTTTGTCCGACTTGGCAATCGGCGCTGAGCCCCACAACTTTACCTGTATGACTTTTTAATATCATCAGAAGTGGCATTCTTGTCCAGTCCTAGCACATGGTATAACGATTCTCCAGAGGTCGAGAGCGAACGTTGCCTCTGGTCTGCCATCTTGCACTAATAACCTGAATAGGGAGCTGTCCCCAAACAAACAAGCGAAGAAAAAGATTAAGAATTGCTTAACCAAAACGGAACACACACACCTCATTAACCAGATCAGCTTTGAAACCAGTTTTCACATAAAAATGCATTTTCATTCAGTTTAAATGGGCTTTGAGGGGAAAAAACAACTTGAATACTGTGTAACTTACAATGTTACAGAATCAGCAAATTATCACTGAAAATAATAGTTATTTTCAGCACAGCTCCAGGCACAATAGACTCACCAGCGTAAATAAAACTCAATTCCATTCTTTTCAAAAAATCCAAATCAATAGCTACAGATATGCACTATACAGGCCTCCGGCTACTGCAGCAACAGCCCTGAAGCTCCTTCATCTTCTTTCTTAGTCTTATTTACCTAAATTGTTATTGATAATACCTAGTAGAACAACTCGACAGCAGAGAGGCTGCTATTCCACTGAGGCCACTTGAACCTGCACAGAGCTAAGTGGAAAGATCTAAATCCAGCACTAGGGTTTCATAAGCTACCTAGGAATAAGTTGCTCAACCTCTTTGGTTTTAAGCTCTATGCAACAATACTATAGGGGCAATATATAGCGGTCAAGAGCCAAGTGTTCACTCCCGTTCGAACTGTGCAACTCACGCATTTCCAGACTTGCCAGAACACTTCACTGTCCTGATGGGAACTTTATTTCCCAAAGGCACAACCTGCACTGGGGTAGCCCCCATGGACTCCATCCACAGTAGCTACGTATCCCCAAAAAAAGACTATTTATAGGAACAAACAGGCACAAGATAGTGCCCTGCCATGGCTATCTACAGGGGCTGCATTTGAAGATTTAAGAAGCTACAAGCTCCACGTCATTACCTCTCTCCGGTTCATTCTGGCTTTAAAGATAACTTAAAACCAAGTATTTGTGTTTTGATGTGTTTACATCACAGACGCTCTGATAAATGGAACAGAATAGACTAGGCTTCAAGACAGGACAGTTCATATAAATAATCATTGGGCAGAGGGCACCTTTATGATACCAGTCACTTGAACTAAACTTGGAAGAGCCAGGAATTCCAAGCGCTTTGGTACGAAGCTCTCTATGTGATGCAGAATACCACTTTTTCAAACAGATCTGCTTCACTCACCCAAGGCAAAACTCCTTCCTGATAGTCAAATTGCAAAATTCCCCAAATATATACATTGAAGAAGTTCACAGAACCAACCAAATGTGTACTGCAAAAGCATCACTGTCAGCTCCTGCTCCTTAAAAGCGACTCGGGTTATCTAAAAACAAAATATTACTGAGATTCGTTAAAAACAAACAAACATACTGATCCCTCTGTGTATGTACATCAGCACACAATGATAGCAATGAAATCAAAAAGAAGAAAACTCTGGGGAAAAAAGTTTATCTCATGTGGGAAAGTTATCTGTGGGACAACTAGAAGAACAGAAATTTTAAGAGGTTTCATTTTCCCTTTTCCTTTGCATGGAGAAGGCCTATATATGTCAGAGCAATTATCCACTAGCAACTGAAAGCCAAAGGTAAGCTAAGTCGCATCACTTTGTTGTGTTAAAGAAACCTCCCCTGCCACCAACTGCCCTGGGCTCTCATCGTATCAGTGTCACTGGGTCAACTAAAATCCTTTAAGCAAAATTCAGTAGGACAAGGTCTGTACATCCCACTAGGAAAAAAGGGAACACCTGCCCACTCAGAGAAGTGAATCTCCCCTCTCATCATTTATAGCAGAGGATCAACATTTAACATGTATTCTAGTTAAACGATATTGAATGTGAATTAACCTCCCAGTCTAAATTCAAACGCGGAAAGCCTGGAGGTGTCCCTGGACGTGCTGCTGACAGACATGCCATGTCCTCTAACATCCTTAGCAGATTAGCACTGGCCACTCGAGCTGCACAACTGCAGCGAGGATGAGCATCCAAGAGGAGCCTACTGGCTATTTTTGGATTATGTCATTACATTTAGCCCACATCAGATTATGCAGGCGCTGAAAAAGATATTTAAAGTGCCAGACTTTTCTAATTTAACCCTTTATCTTTTACAATTAGCTTAATAACTCAGCTTCTAAATGGCTAGCTAAGATAAATGCTCTAAGAGGCTGCTCCTTTCACTGCATGTTTCTAAGTGTAAATTCACAGGAGAAACTGCACACATTTCCACTGCATGGAGCAAACACTCCCACTTGCTGCCACAGCACAGAGACTTTTCTTATTCACCTCTATGATTAATATTTTCAGCATTTGGCCTTCCCACCTTTAAATTCATTTCACATTGGGAAGCACACCCAGTTTCTTTAAGTGGAATATACCTGCTAAACTAGCTGATTCACATCTAATTTCCCTCAAGAAGTCATCAGTAGCTCTGGGAATTTTAATTAAATGCTACATAATGACAAAGCTATAAATTAATAATAATGAAAGGAATAGGTGTAAACTCTACTGCTTTGGTTAGGAATTCAGGATGCAAGAAAAACACACTCCAAGCGAACGAGGTGAAGATGTGGGTGGGGAAAGAGCTTCTTTTCAAGGATAACATTAAGCTACTGAAATGTTTCTGCATGGGAGGAAAATTATTGACAGCTCAGAGACACAACGCAACTGACGCACTTACTTGGACATTATCTGACTCAGTGAAAGGAAAAATACTTAAGGAAAGAGGGAGGNAGAGACACAACGCAACTGACGCACTTACTTGGACATTATCTGACTCAGTGAAAGGAAAAATACTTGAGGAAAGAGGGAGCTCTGCATGGCACATCCAAGAGTGCATCCACCCAAGCAAAGCTCCCCACGTCTGACTCAGTGAAAGGAAAAATACTTGAGGAAAGAGGGAGCTCTGCATGGCACATCCAAGAGTGCATCCACCCAAGCAAAGCTCCCCACGGCAGCGGCTNGCACATCTGAGGAAAGAGGGAGCTCTGCACGGCACATCCAAGAGTGCATCCACCCAGGCAAAGCTCCCCACAGCAGCGGCTGGGCAGCTCCCTGCCCCGGCGGTGCTGGTGCCGAGGTCAGAGCCCGGTGATCCTCCCGTGTCGCTGCTAATCCCGCTAATCGCACGGGCCGCTCCACCTGGCCACACCGCTTCCCGTGCTGCTCCTCAGCTCCTGCCCTGCTTCCCGGAGATCCTTGTCGCTTCCCGAAGCTCTGTGTGCGACTGTAAGCCCAGAGGAACTCGTATCTCTGCCCACTACCTCACTGCCCTCCTGAGCGGCTGCTTCTCAAGGACCCGTGGGATCAATCTAAAGTCAGGATTAAAGAAAGGAAACACATTCTGGTTGATGTTTAACCTGCTGGTTTAGCTTTTCCAAAGAAGGTACTGCCTCAGACTGGAAGTCTGAGAGCATTATGCACATTTTTGTCATTTACCTTGTTAAAAGTCCCTCTCTATTTAGGCGTAAGGATCCAAAATGCCCTTGGGGCACAGATGCTGCAGGTATGCACTAGGTTCTCTGTGATAAAATCACCATTGTTAAATTAGGACTACTATTTCTTAAGTGAATTCAGTTTCATTCAGGTTATGTCTATCAGCATGCAGGCTGCTGTCAAAAGCAGAGAGAAATGCAGAAATAAAATTTCATACTGCTACAATCTTCAAACATTTCAGGCCCAAAAGTTCAATTATCTGGAGTTCAGAGGGGAGTCTAACGGTGCTCGTGTTTGTTTTTCCAAACTGTTATGGAATGGACAGTAGAGCACAGCCAAAGAACGGCAGAGAAGAGGATAATGACAATTCACCTGGGAAGTTCTGTTACTTAGCAAAACTGAACAGGTCAAGTCTTATTCTTAAGTATGTAATGCTTTGTCTTTCAAATAAGGGACAAAATAAGAAAGACAACCAAGGTAGAAATTATTCAAGTTTAAAATTGGAATACTACCTATCCTCCTATTTTACAGCTGGTCCTAATTTACAACACTGAAAGCTGCTCAGTATTTAAAAGTGCTGTACCCAGCAGTAACAAGCCATCTGCTATATATCCTAACCAACCAGAATTTCCTGAAGAGGTTTCTCTCAGAAGGTTACAAAGAAAAGTAATCCCCTGGATTAAACAGCATATTTTAAACCATTTCTGGACCAGAAAGTCCTGCATTAGTCAGCTTAACTGTAGCACAATAAAAAAGTATAATTCATACCATCTTGAGTAAAAGACTTTGATCAAATCTGATATATTATATGGAAACCAGTCTTAACATTTGAAGCACATAGATGGTAAAATGAACCTTGGAAAAACTAATTTGACTCCTTTTGGAAAGCTAAAAAGGATACTTAATTTTGAACCTGTTGGCCTACTTCAAACCTGGTAAGAAGGCAAAGTCTCAGAAAGGCTTCCAGAAATTGGTGACATCTTTCTTTGTAGAGCTCTGCTGCTCACCTTTTTGCAAGCCAAATTTAGCTCATTAAAATGGCAATTTATTATTCTGGCCAAGAAAAACAGGTAGTTCTCTCTCTTTCTAAGGAATTAAATGATCTCACAGAGCATGTCCATGAGTGACAGCACCAAAGGGAGGGACAGCAAGTCAGACAGCAGCCTGAAGCAGGGAGGACTAAAACTTATCCCTTTTGTCAAGAGCAAACCCCGAAACGGGATGAGCCACATTTGAGAACTCGGCTTCAGATGAGCTAACACTCACTGCCTGCAGAAAAACCCATCTTGCTCTCCCTCCTGATCTCAGCTGCCAATTCCTACTCCTTCCAGCACGATGGGTCTCACACATCCAGCCCCACAGCAAGCCAGCGCGAAGAATCTACCTGGAGGGAATGGGGAAAGACTCAGCTTTCCCCACAAAGCCTGGGCATTTCTGTGGTGGGAAAGAGAAAGGAGGTTTCTTGTTTGTTCACCCAGTGAACAGATGCTTTTACCAAGACTGAACAGAGCACTGCTGGCGAGAAACAGCCTTGGAGCAGGAAAGCCACGGAGGGCTAATTCAATGGGCAGTATCCACAGCATTCAGGGTCATTAGCATTTGAAAGCAGACTAACAATGGCAGCTTTTCATTTTCCTTCAAGGTTGCAGCATTAAATATTTATTCACCAACAATTTTTTTGGAAACTGTAAAATACCAAGATGCCTAAAATATCAATTTCCACATTTCAAATTAATTTTGTACTTTTATTTTCCATATAAGTAATAAAGCCTAGCAGCTCACTCCCATTTCCTCACTGGAGGCACAACTTCTTTTAAAAGGAGTTGAAGACATTCAGCACCACTGATAAATCTATCCTTCAGTCACAAAGAAGTTCCCAAAATCTCTTAATATGGTAAGCAACAGGCAGCATAGCAACTTTTGATCAGAAAGCCATTAACAGGAACTCTTGTTAAACAGGAACTCTTGTTAAAATGAAGAACCAAAATGCTATTTTAAAGGACATTCCTACCATATGCTAAAACATTCTGCTTGAACTAGAATACATTATTTCAGTGAAAATATCAAGCTCACCAGACCTCACAGCATCTTTTTCTTGAACTGACACAGCTGTAGTGTCAGTTTTCTTCATGTCTTTTCTTTTTCAAGGATTATTTTTGCTTTTATTTTAAATCAAGGCTAAAAGCACCTTGTTGTCTAAGACATGCCAAAATGCCATGCATGATATGTACTCTAAAGCCTTATATCCCACTAACTAACTTCATAACTATGGTACAATAAATCTAGTTATTGTACCACAGTATTCTACTCTAAGATGTTTGCTCCTTCCCATTAGGCACTAAGGATACTAATAATAAATATTAAATAATAAATAATCCGGGGGAACAAACCACTATTAAAAATATTCCTACAGTAGGACGTTTGCAGTAAAACATTCACTAGAGTTTTAGTTTTAATACCCTTGTATTCCTAAATTCAAGTGACCAGAAATCAAACCATGGATGTGTGTGCCAATGCAAAGATTTTGGCAGACCTTTAAACACACACTGTCCAAAAGCATTTTAGCAAGGCTGAAAGATTTCTCAGTGTTGGGAATCTGGCTGCTACTGGTGGTTCTGAAAACTGGAGTGCAGCTGTAACAGACATGAAATCCACCATCCACCACTGCTGGATGACACTTACCCACTAGGTATGGGACAATGGAGATACACTCTATCCAAATTGCAGGAATGCAAACGGGTTTGGTTGAACCAATCCTTCCGAGTCTTTCTATATGCAGTCAGTAACAGAGAATAGAAATATCCCCCAGAAGGGACAGATAAGAAACAACAGCAAAGAGAAAGAGAAGAAACTCAAAGCCATGTAGGAAGTGCTGGACAGGAAAAGAGAAGCTGCTGTCCTAGCGCTGCCCAACATAACAGAGGCACCAACAGTGCAACTCCGCAACACATAATACAGGTAACACAACACAGGTCTGGACCGCCAGGGCTGCAAAAGCTGCCAAGCTTTTTGCAATGATAACAACTGTAACAGCATATTAACAAATCATTACAGAGCCCAGCCAGGAAATGTTTTATCAACTGCAACATGAATTACATCAGTTGATGGCTTATTACACAGCTTTAGGAAGCACTAGAAGATTTTGGGCAAAATGTGCATTCCAGAAGGCATTTCTGCCAACTGTCCACCCTTGGCTTCACAAAAGGTAATGCCTATCGTATTTAACATTACTAGTTTTTCAGAGATTTCCAATACAGAAGACTAAATACAGGTGTTTAATTACTTTCAATCACTATCTACTAGTAAAAGTCACATAAAAACAGCAAATCAGAAAACACGTCAGTAAATTCTGTTTTATTCTGCAAAATGAAATAACACCATCAGCCTCTGCATCCTGCCCATCTTAGAATAATTAGGGTGGCTCTCAGAGTCTGGTATTTTTCTAGGGAAAAAAGTCATATTTGACAGGAAGAGGAAAGAAACACATATTAAGATGAATTATCGAGAAAAATACTGAAAGGCATTTTAAACTTGGCTTAGTGAGGTATTAGAGAAAATTCTATGTGAAATTCTGAACTTTGCTGCTTCAGTTATTTTGCAGATTTTTTCTTTTTTTTTTAATCTATAGAAAGTCAAAAATACGTTACTTACCTGGAATCTAGTTTGGNATTTTTTCTTTTTTTTTTTTTAAATCTATAGAAAGTCAAAAATATGTTACTTACCTGGAATCTAGTTTGACTATTTTAAGGTAAGTGGCAATGGCTTCCTCACAGCTCTAAAACTGGATCTCCTAAAGATTAAAAAAAGGCAAAAAAAAAGCTAATTAAAACTTGTTACAAAGTTATTACCACCTTATTTTACTACAACAACCCTTTCTTCTTGCTATGCTAAAGCTAACAGATAGACATGAAATAACAACAACAACAATAACAACAGTTAAGCCTCCATATTCATAAAGCATTTTCACTTAAGAACAGATAAACAGTAAGCTATTTGGAGTCTAGATGTGCTCTGCAATTTGAATACGTTTAACAACCACACAGCTTCCTATAACATGTTCGTCAGTCTTATAGAGAATACATTTTGAAGGCTGCATTTTAGTATTTCCCTTATGCTTCCACTCAAACAATGCTGGGACTGGCCAAGCTAAAACAAATCTGAGGTTTTTACTGTCTAAGATACTCCATACTGCAGTAATTCTCCTCAGAGCAAATACTCATGCTTAGATATGATTACAAGGTAAGTTACAAATATTTTGAAGTATCTATTCAATCTATCTATTTTATCTGTAGCTTCAGTATCTTCTCGCAGACTTTCTACTACGTGACAAACACACGCAGAAAACAGGATATCAGTCACACAGATTACTACAGTTCTTACACGATCCAGAGCAACAGTTATCTGTTTAAGACTTCAGACTTTTTCACCCTAGCCACACATATCTGTGATTAGAGAAGCTTCGTTTTGAAGTCTTGATAATCTGCAATGTTGTTAGAGAGACTGCTAAAGAAGCTTAAAGTAACAGAGTGGACTGCAAACTGCGGCGCATGGGAAGCCGGATCCCATCCTATCCTGCCACACTGCAAGATCCAGGCAAAGAACAGGGCTAACAGCAGCTGAATAACTTCTCAGCATCCCCAAAAGCTTCAGTTTATGCATGTCAGATGCCTTCAGAAAAGAAAACTTTTAAATTTAAATACACCTTTCTTCACAATTATTAACAGCTCTGACACTAAGATGAAAGAGCATTGCAAATACATGGAGTGGCTGAATTGCACTGTGCAAACGTTAATGTCACTTTACATGGCAGCATTAAAACAGATAATGTGCATAAATTGCAAAGTAACAATAACTCATTTTGCCAGGTCAAACTTCTATCAGGAAAAAAAACAGTTTTATCCTATTTGCATTCCCTCTCCTGAAGCAGATTACACGCATTAGGTAAAACCAAGGAAGTCCCACGTCAGGACATACAGAGGAAGACAAAATCCAATGACATAAACCACTGCTTCTTTCCCTGGTCAAGTTGGAAAGGTTACTAGGGATCATCACCTGGATCACCTCCCACATGAAAAATCAGAGAAAGAATAAACAAGATAACCCGCTAAAACGCTACATGATGCTACTGAAAAACATAGGGAAAAATCCCTGCAAAGGATTAAAACATCTTTCTGATTAAAGAGGTCCAGGATAAATCTAATCCATGTCATTCATCACACTCATTTATGCAATGGATTACTGTTCAATAAACTTCATGTGAGTGGGACTTCAGAGTAGCTCTTAGCTGGCAAATCATCACCCCAAATCCTTTCAAGAGTTTGTAAAACAAAAGCTCTAAATATTCTTGAAACTGCCCACTGAATTCACTAGGAGACTTTCACGTCCTGGAAGTTTTGGTGCAGCAGCACAAAGACAACAGCAAGGCAACAAGCACCAACCGTCACTTACACAAACGATTATTTTTATTTTTAGGAATCTTCGATTGGTCACTGTCAATCTTTCTTTTGATCTCTAGCCAGCAGATGCAAAGGCTTTTTTTGTTTGTTTGTTTTTTTACTGTACCTTTACACCTAGCTGAAGACTTAGTGTAATCTCTGTTTTTTACTGGTATTACAACATTACCTACAATTCTGTCTCAGCAACTTGAGTTGCAAAAGCTTTTGACAACCAATCTGGGAAACAGCTGCAAGATGCTCAGTTTTTGAATCCACATGCCTAGAAATCTAGAAATGGAGAAGTCAAGTCCAAATGAACGTCAGAGATACACTTATACCAACAACATTAATTATGCCCGTGATGTCAGAGTTTGGCATCCAAAGCAGTAGCTGGAAGGTTCAATGATACAGAAATTGAAGTTTCAAATAGCTCAAATACAACAAGATACCAGGCCAGAGCTGATCAAAACTGTCAGAAGTCTTTATTTTATAAAAAAAAAGACATATAAAACAAAATATACACAAAAGTCATATTTTATCTTAAGAACAGATGCAAGGAAGAAAATTTTATTGTCTCTCAACTCTGCTAGTATGAAATTTCTCCAGCAGTATAAGCATGATTTACAGCTGGAAATAACAAAACCACGCCAAAATAAACTCCAAAGGAAAGAAGTTTTGATAAAAATCAAAAGCACATGAAAAAACTCTGGCCAGCTATTTTGTACCATCTCCTTTCCCACATGCTCCTGTGCACAGTAGCCATCTGCAGTACAGATTTCTGGAGTTTTACTCACTTGCGTTTCTGTTGCAAATGGCTATTTTAATTTAGTGACTCAGGAATGTTTTGATCTGCACATCCAATCTCATTATGTAGTAGGCCAGATCCACTAACCAAGGGCTCTACATAATACCCTGTCTGTAATTACCTGTAAATATCTTTTCTCATTATTAGGTGATATTCAAAAAAAGAAAAACAAAACAAACACAAATGGAAGGCCAGAAGCCAGTAAAGTGCTTTAAAAAAATCACGATTAATGCATCTTTTCTAGTTTTAAGAAAACAAAGACCAGAAAGAAAATAATAAATCTGAGAAAAGAAAGCTCAAGAGGCCTAGAGTATTTAAATAAGTATGAAAATCAAAAGAAAAAAAAATAATGACCACAATAACAATAGACAGGAAGGCAAACTTCAGCAACATATTGAAATTACNCTAGTTTTAAGAAAACAAAGACCAGAAAGAAAATAATAAATCTGAGAAAAGAAAGCTCAAGAGGCCCAGAGTATTTAAATAAATATGAAAATCAAAAGAAAAAAAAAAAATAAAATAATGACCACAATAACAATAGCCAGGAAGGCAAACTTCAGCAACATACTGAAATTACAGAAAGAAGTTTTAATGTATAAGTGAAGAAATATATTTAGGAATTTTACCTGTATTTCAACTATACTGCTTATTCCAAAAACAATTCTACTAACTTCATTTGTTCTGTAAATTTGAATCTGTATATCTGTTTTCCCCAGATACGGTGACCACAGTACCTAGTATCTTTCTCTAGTGAAAAAATACATTCAAATTTTTCCTTTCAGAAATTTGTCATGCTCTCTTGTCTAGTCTTTGTGATAAAAGACTTGTCTGTTTCTTCTGCTTGTCCTAATCTCGTCTGATACACACAGGAGGACCACTTTTATTTAACCGTTCTATTAACGGAACTGTCATCATGGCAAACTCTTTATTTTCCCATTTTTGCTTGTTTGCATGATTTATGAAATGAATCAGTACTAGAAGAACGGCATGAAGACGCTGAAGGAAAAACACGTTGCCTCCTAAATGCAATCCAGGAAATGGATCATGAAAAGTGTTTTAAAACAATAATATTCCAGCTGTCTTAAAATAGTGAGCTTTCACTTTTTTATTGAAGTACTAGCACTTACTATTTCACTAAAGCATCTGAGAACGCGTCTTAGATGTATATAGATATCTATATTATACTTTTAATAACACCACAAAGCCTCTTGGTTACATTTTACTGTTCACTCCTCTGCTAAAGATCATGCAAGAAATCTTCTGCCTTTGGAGCAGAATATTCTTATATTTCTGCAGTGTAAAAGCCCCATAGAGGACAGGTCTTATAAGCACTACAAATCAGAGGAATCATTTTACATCATTGCAAAATATGAATAAATATCAGTGTCTAAGGTTTCTATTCTACGTCATGAGATCCGTGCCTTACTACAGTTTGAATCAAAACTCTTATTAGAAAGACATACGATTGCAGAAAGCTGCACATAAATCACATTTGTGACTCGAATCGTGCACAACATACACTCACTCCAACCAGTTTTAATTATTAAGTCCTGAACACACGCAACTTTGTTGTCCACTCCACCTCCAAAAAGGGGTTCTAGTAAAACCAACTTCATTTGCCTTTGAAACAGAAGATACATCTCCAACAGTGAAGATTACAACTTTAGAGTATCAGTTCAATTCTCATCGGTTTAATTTAGATATACCTATAGATGATTGCTAAATATTAGATACCACCCGAAAATGATGTACGAGATACAAAACACAGAAATAAGAGTTGTAAAATAAATGAACAGGACAATACAACTCTGCTAAATTCAAATCCAAATTGATTTAACAGCCCCCATTTTTGATGAGGTTACACTCAAACTTTTGACAAACTAACTGGAATGATACAAGCAGTGCTGTTTCTCTAATAAGCTTAGTAGATTAAAATTCAGCCATTTAAGTCTGATTGACCAACTTGTTATAAAGACTTGGGACACTGTGCATTATACAAAAGATTCAAGCCTACTAAATAAAAATATTTAAAGCATTAGATTCACATTTTCCACCTTCTTCTCTCAGCTAAAAGAATTACCCTTTAAACCCTGTTTTTTTTCAGTCATTCCTTAGTTAAGATTCCATTGCTCCTATTTAATCCTGGAGCAAAATTTAATTACTGTTTATGGCAGTAATCATTTGCATGACAGAGTACAAGGGTCACAAACTGCACATGCTATAAAAACATAACTCTACTTACCCAAATATATTAAAATTTATCAAAAACAAGTTATTTTGTTTGCTTGCCTCAGTATTATTCTTAACTGCTTCTCCATATAAACTCATGCAGTGTCTGAATCCCTGCAACTTCATATTGCCAAACATGAATACATCTTTCAAACTACCAATTGCTCTGCAAAAGGAAATAAAAGATTTGTTAGAAATTAATTTGGAAGCTCAGAGCAGGAGAGGGCAACCCTCTGTACCTATCTACAGCAGCCAAGACAGAGAGAAAAAGTGAGTATCTTCTTTTGACATCGGTCCCAGAGGTAAGCCTAAGATATTTTTTTCCCCAAAAGAGTTTAGTTTGTGTACATTGTGCAATTTGTAAATTCATACTTGTAAGCTGAATTATTCCACAATTAATTTATCACTGGATTTTCTTTTTTAGATAAACACTTATGATGGTTTCAATCTAACCAGTGACAGCTTTTCTAATTTAAAATTTAATTTAAAATTCATGGTATATTTTAATTGCTAAAAATACACACAGAAGCCACTGCCCACTAAGTTAAAATACCTCAGGAAAAAGAAAAAATAAAAATCTCTTTGCATAACCACTAGGAACACAATGTTACTGTGTCTATAAAGTCAGATCCTTTCTTCTTACTTCATACAGAAATAGATTTTCTTTTGTGTATGTGTGTTTTTTAAATATACGTTTAATATATATGTTTTTTGCTCTTATTAAAGCATCAAACATAATACAGGCAGAAGAGAAAGCTTTATTTCCTCAGACATAATTTTATCTCACTTTTATCCAAATTGGTCTTCCTAGCTTAAGTAGATGCATAGTGATCCAATCAGTTAAGTTGTGAAGACCAAAATTCTACAAAGATTTTATCTTAAAAGAAAATGCAAAGTTTTAGAAAAATATGTACATCCAAATCGTTTCTTATCCTCATTGTTCAACAACACTTCCCTTGCCTTTGTGGAGAGTGGGGAGGGGACTTCGCCTTTTCGTTATTTCACTTCCTTGCATAAACTGTCAAAGAGTATCTTAATTTCCTCCAAAAAAAAAAAGGGAGACTTCTCACCTTCATCCACCAGTTAAAAATTAAAGACGTAAGTNAAAAAAAAAAAAAAAAAGAGAGACTTCTCACCTTCATCCACCAACTAAAAATTAAAGACGTAAGCGCGTTAATGACATTTCCAGCCTCAACAGCATGGCACTATGTGGTGTGTCATCCTAACACCCTTTTCCGCCCTACGATCATCAGACTCGTTACATTAAAGTATATTGCTGTCTGCTCACAGCACTCAGGACATTACTGTTCCCTGCCCACGAACCACACAGGACCTTGGGGTAATTTATAAGTATATAGTATGGTTTCCCCAACAAAGCTTTACTTTATAGTACTACCACTCCCGCAGAAACTGTGCTGATAGATAATTCCACTTTCTCTCACTCTGCATATGTTTAATCTGCAAACTGTGTGATGAAATTTGGTCTAAGTTCCACCTACGGTTTGACAATAGTATTTCAAGGTTGTTTAAAAATGTAATAATAAAAAGTCCGTAATTTAGAAATAATAAGGTAACGGAGAGCAGCACTGTCCTACTGATTTTCCTCCTAGCTCCTTAGTGACTAACAAAAAAAGATACAGCTTGAATTTCAGACCGTAGACTTAGTGTGCAAACCTGGTAGTTACAGGACAAACACCCTGTAGACTTTAACTGAGTTATTCTGTCCTTGTAATGAGGATAAAAAATAGAATATCTGGGGAAAAAGAACGTTTATTTCAGACTAGCATCTCACTTGAGAAGGCTTACAACAAAAATGTCAGTATTTCACTATGGATAATTTAACCACTGTCCTTCCCAAAACACAGTTTTCAGTTTTGGTGCAAGGTATAGAATTAATCATATTTACTCCTTTCTTCACCTAAAGCAATGGCTAAGAAACAAGTCAGAAAAAAACGAGGCTTTTGACCATGGGATGTTTTTGCCACTGCCTCCCATCGTAGCACTGGAGCCAAAGGGAAACGTCTCAATCCGTTGCAGAGACATCCTGATGCTGTCAAAACACCACTGAACTAGCATTAATATCACGTGAATTCCCCAGTCAAGAGCACCTCTTCCTGAGGACCCCTGCCAGGGAAAGGGGTAGATGCAAAATACCACTTATCCCCATTCAGGGCTTAAAGATTGTTTTTTTTTAAAAAAAAAAAACAAACAATTCTTCACTCGTCCACACCTTTTAAACAGCAAGGAAAGCAGAGTGAAAACCATTACTGAAAAACAATCTCTTAGCATAAGAGGAACTAGCGGACTTTATACAGAAGACATCAGCAAAGTAAGTCACTGGAAGAAATGTGGTTTTAAGATAATATGCAGGAACTGGGGTAAGAAACTGCATATTAGAGAAAAACTACAGGAAACATACAGAACAGAGATGCTGGATTTTCATTATCTGAGATAAACCTTTAATTTCCAGCTACTTAAAGCAGGTATGTTACTTCCTGGCATTACCTTTAGAGCATTGCAAAGAACCATTGGTTTACAAGTGATTTATCAAACTCACCACCAATAAAAGAACTTTTGTAAGGAAAGACATAGTTCATCAGTTATTTTCACCACTCTGATTTACTGCTTAGAAAACTTCTCGAGACGCACACTAGACTAACACTACACGTAGAGAAGTAAATTCCCTGGCCAACAGATCTAGTTACTACTACTTATTTCTGAACAGGCGCTGAATCAGAATTTTAACTACTTTAGGACTAAAAGCATGTTCAGTTATACCTTCTGAGAAATGGGTCGCCTCTATTTTTGACTGAGTTACTGAACAATTTCACATTCCCTTCCCATCTCACTTCCCTCCTCCCCCAATGTACAATGAGTAGCTGGACAGGAGAGGCAAAATGCAGGTGTGCTACAAACATCAGAGGATCTAGGAAGGTTCTAGGAGTTGTAGAAGTTAAAAGATGTAGGTGGGAAGGGAAAGAAATGAGATATCTGCTCCCACTGAAGCCCCACTGACCACTGAATCATCACACCTTCTCTCAGAGTATAACATCACTAAGCAGCTAGGACACCTATCCGAACCTTTAAGTGAGAAAAAAAAAAAAAGTTAGTTGAAGCATATGAAATGTCACCAAAACGGTTCAAATCGAACTAATTATTAGTTTGATGTGGAAGCATAGCAGGAGAACTCCAGTCTCTGCTGAATCTGAACTAGAGCAGAGCTAAAAAAGGCCTGTTTCAATTCCCCAAGCAAGATACCAGATGATTTCACAAGGCCTGCGGGTGCCCCTTATAAAGCATGTGAACACTTGGTAATTTTATTCCCCTTTCACCCGCTGTTACCACAACCGTCACATGCCTCTCATACAAACACTGCCACACTTCACTCAAAGTAGCTAAACAAAATCTTAACATGTCCCGTCTTATCTGCTGAACACACTTGCCTCATTTTTCTCAATATCAGAAGCAGAACTCCAGCTTTCATGCGGACTTTACAACTACAAAGAAGTAAAGAAGGATTAAGACTTTTCTTAGCCTATTTCCTAAAAACTGTGCTTTAACTGCACACCATCAAGTAACGACAGATGCAACAAGAAATGACAAACATCTCACTTGGTGCAACGAAGCCTTTGCAGAATGAACCTGCCCTAGCACATTCTAGCTCATTACAGACATTGTCACTATTAACTGCCCACAAGTGTTTGAAGTTAAGCTTCCAAAGTCCCCCTCCTCTATACAAGCATCTTTATAACTAAATTACTTTATTACAGTAAGCATTCCTAAGTCCTCATGCCATTAAAGGCAGACTCATAAGGAAAATTCCTTAATGACTGGCCTAATCCAGGCAAAGGCCCAAATATGTGTTACACACTGTCCCTAAAACTGTGACTCGAGAATTACAAAATATTTCTGAGATATGAATAAAACTGGTAATGCATTACCATCACAGTAAGAGAAAATCCTGTTAAGACATAAAATATGTCACAACAGATGAAAGGGAAAAGAATATCTTCATTTGAAATGCAACCAAAAATTTAAAGACATAAAAAGGGAAAAAGAAACAAACTGAAAATCAATGCAATTACGTGGCTACTGTAATAGATTACTTAACTTTGAATTTTTTCCCACTCTCATTGCAAAATATTATAAATATATAGGTCCTACTTCTAGGGACTATCCTATGATTCTTGCAACAAATATTCCAGATTATCTATAGCTATTCTTATTCACTGTAACTCAAGAAAAAGCTACACATCAATAATGTACTAAAAAATCTGCAGCCTTGAAAAAAAATGGTTATTACTTTTTCAATTATTCTGTACCTAAAAAGTGCATTATGCTACTACTACTTCGTTAAAAATACTTAAATAATGTTTTGAGGAACTTTTCTTGTGGAATCTAATTCTTTTTTAGCAGTTTACACTGATAGGAAACAAAGTACCTCTGAAGTTTATATATAAGCTATATATATATGTATAAGCTATACACACACACATACACACACATTTCCTTCATGCACTGTGCTTCACCTGTTTTAAAGGTTACAAATATACTGATTTTCTAAGCAAACCTTAAAATATACTGCTGTTCAAATTCTTATATTTCAAGATTTAAAAAGTCATTAGTTAACCAATCAACATCAACACATAGTGGTTGACGCAGTAACAAAGCCATCATAATGCAAGACCTTGAAACAACAGAGAGAATTAATATATAGCTTCTGAGATATTACAAATGCGGACAACATGATGATACCATATGATGACCAAGTGTATGGAGATCAATTCTCTACTCTCTTTCTCCTCTCCTCAAAGTTTTTGTTTTGTAAGAGTCCATAAAGTCACCAATAAGTCCTGAATGTCTAGAAGAGCTTTACTGGCCAGTACAGGTCGCTAAAGAATTAAATATGCAACGTACGGACCCTTCAGACAGCAGTGAGATTGCTTTGTTCCACTGATTTTTATTACTGGAGCACAAATACTTTTTTTTCCCCCCCATGTTGAAAGAACTTCACCTTGATCTTTAACGTTAGATCTTGATCTTTAATGTTAGTTTCTTATACCTCCATCTATACATTTTTTTCCATGACCCATCTGTTTTACAGCACAGGTGGTCGAACAACTATTTCCTGAGACTGTAGACTGGTCCACTGCAGTTCTCTGTGCCATCTGTTTGTGAATTTGGGGTCACATCATGCAAAGGAAAGGACTCTCCAAAGGGAAACCTGATCTTTGAAAATTTATCTCCTCAGACTAGCAAAGGGCGACAGAAGGACCACATCTTTCCAAGAACGGACAATCCTTCCGCGGTGCCTGCAGAACAGGCAGGTAAGGCTCAAGGAACACAGATGCTGCTGGAGCCGCAGGAGTGTTCCGGGTGCTCCGGGCCTGCTGGACAGCTCCAGAGGAGCACGGCCAGACCTGGAAGCCTCTCCTTCCGGATTGAGTCCCATCCACACAAGTAGGATTCTTGGCACAAATGAAAAATGCAAGTGGCATAGCAAAGCAAAGAGGACTTATATGGCTCAAGATCAAACTGTGAATGAAAAGCAGTTGGCTTATTAAAATTATCTTAAAGTAATTCCAATGCCCGTGTGCTTGACAGGATGGAAAGTGGTAAAAATGCTGGTGGGCACTGCTTTGCATGCTTTAGGGAAGATACTAAAGCATCCAATTGCAAATGTAATGGAAGTTTCGTATAAAAGTTCTATCAACTTGTTTCCTTTGCAAAGGTAGAGAAAGAGTATTTCAATCTGGATATTTACATCAACGGTATTTGAAAAAAAGAAAACACTGGCAAATTGAACAAAAGAGGGAAATACAGGTAATTATAATAGAGCACTTAATTAAAACAACAACAAAAGTCTAATCATTTTCATGGACAAAACAAATCTGAACCACCATTTTCTGATCTTAAATTATGTCATATTCCTGTCAGCAAATTTTACGTTTAACAAAACCACAATTTATTAAGTAATCTACACAAAGAAAATCTCTCCTGGAGTTTACAAAGAGAAGAGGTAAGATGACTAGCAGCATCAATGCTGACGATTACTACATCCCTACTAATGTAATTTGCAAATTAGGCTTCAGAGCTGAAGCTTGGTTGATGACCATGCTCCCTCAGCCACAAACCCCTTTAATTTATTGCACTTGAGCTATAAAAGAAAGCATGCTACCTCATCAGAAAACAGATTTCTTGGCATTTATGGAAGACGGAAAGATTATCTATACTTTTGGACATAATCAACAGGGAGATAAAATCTATATTCAAAGACAAAACATATTACAAAGCTGTTACTCTCTTCAGGTTTTCACTGATAACAGACAGTTAAATAAGGCACAACCATCCTGGGAAGTTAGGGCATCTCCACATTGGTTTTCCAGCACTTTGCATCTACAGCCTATAATTTAGCAATACAAAACACCAAAAAATTAGTAGGAAAAAAGTCTGAGACTAACTTGCAGCATTTTCCCTTTTTTTTAAGTGCTGTGAGAAACAACTAAAGGAGAGAGGAAAGAAAAATAATCATTTATGCTTTAAAAAAAACTTATCTGACTGGAAACCTCATCTCCAAAGCCCAGGCTACCCACACTACAGGTTCCACAGAGCCAGAGCCAGCAGTAACACAAGTTTCTCCAAAGTATTTGCAGCACCAAAGAGCACAGTCTTAAACCATAAGCCTCAGAGCACAGAAAGGCACTCAAGAAAAATAATCATTTTTTCATTCTAATCATTTTGCATATTATAGATAATTTCTCCTCAACGCCAGCTTCTGTCTCCCAATCTTCCTCACTCCCAAAGCATAGTTTATTTGGAATTATTAGCATAGAATTATTATAACTCGTTAATGCCAATTAATTTGACATCTATTTCTTAGGAGTTTTTAGTCAGATTAGGACTCTACCATTTTACGTGAAACACAAACAAAAATGTAAACAGAGATCTCAAGGAACCTGAAACTAATCAATGTCTTAAAACCTAAAAATGTGTCATATGAAATTGTGTTTAAAATCATAATTTTCATTTAAATGTGGCTGATAAAATTTGAACAGGCAAAATACTGACACATTTTAGAAAGAAAATTAAGAACCTCTTGGCACCTTTCAGATTTGCATATTTTTGAGAGCTTAATTTACCAGTGAAATGGCTGAAGCATCACCAGTCAGCCACTGGGTGAATGTGTTCTACAAGTTTTTGCTTCCACAGTAGCAAGTTAATAAGGTATCTAAATACATATTTAACATTTCCATTTCCTCAAGACAAACTAATATGAGACTACCAGACAGACATTAGCTATAAGAATCACGTCTTTTAGTACTAATGTAAGACGATGTACCCAATTTATGTAATTTTTCTAAAGCTTTATGGAATGGGAGTGAGTATTATGCATACAGAGGTCTGCAGCAATGACTCTCAGCACACATTACATGAAAACTAATGGATCAATAAATAAAAACTAAAGAAGATAAAAGTGTTTTGCTTTGCTTTCTGTGTCATACGGTGACAGTGAGGCACGGAGGGCTTTCACCTTGCTCTCCAAGGGAGAAATGGCTTCATCAGTGCAATATACTCCAGTAATAAAGTCAACTGCATTGTGTCACCACGCGCCTAACAGCAAGATCCTGATGAAGCACAAAAGCAAGCGCAAAGCGTTATCTGCAGATTCACTGCCTATGTTTCATCCAGCCACATTCAAAGAGAATATCAGAAGAATTACCTGACCAGAATCCTTAAATCAAGCAGAAAATACTGCACAAATAAATAAAATTATGCTGCATTCGCAAGTTCCTTATTTTAAAGCCCGGATTCACTCCCCATTGTCGATACATCATTACGCACAGAATAATCTGAGCAGTTACAAATTATTTTTTAAAAAATAAGCAGAACAATATAAGGAAGGGGAAGCAAAAAAAAAAAAAGAGAGAAAATCTGTGATCCCTCAAGCTAAGAACAGTCATCATGAATCATATTTCGCACATAATATAAATAACTTTCATTTAGAATTCACCTTTCCGGGCCTTTTGATTTTTTTTCCAGAATATTTTATAGCCCACAGGAGGATGCAAGCCCCTAAAACGCCGTGGTTCTCCCAAGGAAGGAATGCGCATGTGGGTGGGAGGAGGCGAAAGCCGGGATTTCCACCACCCCCCCCAAGCAGGAGGTTCCCGGAGAAGACACAATGCCTATAATTTTTTCAACGCTACATTACAAATGGATGCTCTGCAAAATGCATAGCGGACAGGGAAGACACATCCTGCAGAGACAGAGCACCCCAACAGCCAGTTCCACCCACACCCCACAACCAGATATGACAAGTGCCTCAGTAATTGGCCACCCTTATGATCTAGACGCGGCAGAGAGGCAGGAACACCCCACCTTCCCCAGGGGCTCCCTACTCCCTCTCCTCTGGCTCCATCTCCTTTCTGAGCAAAATCCCACTCTTAATTTTTCATTTCCCCCATCTCACTGCCCCCTGTACTAACACCCCTGCCCTCCCCAGCCTCCAAGTCCCCTTGCCTGCCTCGTGCTCTGCCCATTTCTCCTCTCTCCACGAGCCCCCTCCTCGCTCTGCAGCTCCCCACAGCCCTTCTCCTGCTCCCCTCCATGCCCCACCACTTCCCCACATCTTCACTCCCTCTCAGCTCCCCACATCTTCCCACAGGCCCTGTGGTCCCCTTGGCACCAATGCAAAGAGCTCCCCATGTTCCCCCCATGCCTTTGCCTGGCCTCATCCCCATTGTGTCCCCCACATCCCAGCCCAGGTCTGGTCTCCACAGCCCCCCAATGGCTGCTCCATCCCCTTACCCCTCTCTCAGCCCCCCAGTAACTCCCCAGGCCTGAACCCTTCCTCTCAAGACCCCATCTCCCCCCAATGATCCCCCCACAGGCCTGACCCCTCTCCTCAACTCCCCAATATCCCCCAATGATCCCTCCCAGGTGTGACCTCCCTCCTCACTCTCAGACCCCCAATATCCCC
>VWPW01017342.1:0-12567 GCA_013389825.1 Crypturellus undulatus | reverse complement strand
AGAGTTGTGTGGAATAAATTGTGAGTGGAATCAAGCTAGTACTCCATTTCTGCATAGACATGGTGTATTTGGTGATCAAACTCTGCTGAGGTAAGTGTGGCGACAGTGGCAAGTGGAATTCTGATTAAGAGCTTATGAGCTTATGGTATGTATATAAAGCTTGGTGTTACTGCTAGTAGAGCTACATACATCGCTGCCATACATCATCTGTATACATATTTTTACATAAATGTATGCCACGTATGCATAATGTATTTAGTGTGATTACACACACACACACATATTTCTATTCACATTATATCCAGCAGCATGGAAAAAAAAGNTTTCTCATTTTATAGGTTGTACTTGTATGAAAGTTAAAGATCTAACAGTGCACTAATGTAATAACATTGCAATTCTGCTTTTGTTGTTACTGTTGTAGCTGACAGGGAAATACTGAAAGAGTAGATAATTGTTTTATAATTGTGCTTCCTAAGAAAGAAAGGATCAATAATCACTGAAGTGTAAAGGGAAGACAAATCAATTGAAAGGAAACCTAAAGTTTGAGAGGAGGACGTTGGAGACAGCTGACTGTGATTTAACAGGGTTTAATATGTGATTACAAAATGTTCCCTGTCTCTTGAAAATAATGATGCACTTAGATTATTAGTTATTATCACTTTTAAGAGCTTCCATTTATTTTACTGTTACCTGGTGCAATAAATACTGGGGCTGCTAAAAAAAAATAATAGATATGTATTCTTTTTGTATAAATAACATTTATCACTGTTTCTTAAGGCCTCTTAGTACTATGCATGATGAATGTAATGACACCAAGTGCTAACCCTCCATAATCTTACAGGATTAAAGGGGATGAGTATTAAATGCATTTATAGTGTGCAAAAAGTACCACTTCCTTGCACTATGTGCACAGGAAAGGGTGTAGCAGAGGGATCTTACCTCTGCTATGCAGTTACTTTTGTTCCTAACAGTCTCAAGGGAGCCACAAGAGGAATCATAAAGTCAGTATCATCTTTTGCTTTTTGTGAATAAACAGTTCTGCAATTAATATTACAATGATGTGTGAATGAACAGAGTAAATGGCAGTCAATCATATTGTGCAGAGCATAATCTGAGTGCTTGACATGAGGGATGTTAAAAAAAGCAAGACAATCTCTTTATATTTTCTAAATGTGTTTTTTTCCCAAAATAGAAGTCAGATGGTGGTCAAAACGATAAAGGATTTCCCAGAATGATCATGGTTGGTTGCTTATATTCAGCTATGACATTGCAATGTCAATAAAATAGTTGGGTGACCCAGGAATGACTCTTGCTTGTTCTGGACATCAGATTGGGAATACTTGAAGAAAGAAAAATATATATACTTAGCAGGTTGATTTACAAAGAATGGCAGTTGTTTATTGCCACTTCTAGGGCTGTGATTAATCAAACAAGTTCCCAACAGATGGACTAGCTGAGTGACAGGGTCACATGGACAAGTGATAAATAGTCCAGAGTCATACCAAAATTGCACTTCAGGGAATATTGCTTGGTAGAGAATAGAGTAAGTGCTACTCTATAGTCAGTAGTCCTCTAGAAAGCGCCCTGTGGCTTGTTTGCTTTGCTTGTGGTTTGTCTCTGCAGTGCAAGAGCCAGATAGACAAATAGTTCTCAGAGCCCTGTAAAGTCACTGCGACTTCTCTCGTGTCCTTCAGCTCTCCAGCAGCACCACACACACGTGCACACCCCTTACATACTCACACACCCCACACACAGCACTTACACAGGGATAAAACAGTAGTGGGTCCAGGGCAGGGTTGCTCCATGCTAACATCTTCCTTTGCTGCCTTCTTAGAAATAAGAGGGGCTGGTAATAATCTGCCCCTGTGCCCAGGCACATGCTTCGAAACACCAGGGCACCCTGTGTAAAGGGTTTAGCTGGCTTGCCCAGTGATGGCACGTGGACAAACATTGTTGGCTGGAAAAAATGACAAATAACATGTGTATTGGCTTTGTCAGGATATTACACAATGTCGGCACAATTGTCAACTCTGAGCCCCATTTCCTGAAGCTCACTTCCACTTCCAGAGCTCCAGATGTGCCTTGGATGCTCAGGCACGTGCCTTAGGGCAGCTGTGTTTTTCTGGCTGTGTCGAGCATGTGTTGGTGCCATCATCCAGGTGTTTGACCATGATACTCTGCAGATCTCCATATACTGGTTACAATGATCCTCCTGCTCCTGCCACTTTTATAATTTTTTTCTTTCTCTTGCTGGGTTATTAGCTCTACAAAGTGAGAACTAGGCCTCTTGAAAGATTCAAAGCATCTACGGCTTAGCTCATTCTGCCAAACAGTGATAAAAATAACTCTGCAGTTGCATAAATAGAGTTCCTGTTATTCAGTCTCCATCACAGAACTATCCCAGTGATGCAAAATGCAGGACTAAGAGTATATAGGATAAACATTTCCAGGATTTTACCCTTTGTTAACAAAAGATTTCTGTATTTTAGAACTAAGTTAGTAAAAATAGGATGGCTGGAATATAATGGCAGCTTTGCCAACTTTTACAGCTTTTTGTGGGGCTTTCAATATTGCTTTTCTAAGTCCCAGGTCTTGGAGTTGTGTAACTTTGTAAACATATCAGGTTTACTGTCTTTCTTTTCTTATAGCTATTTTAAGCCTTCCACCAATTTCTGAGGGAAGTTTGATAATTTCAAGCCTATGAGCTCAAACATAGGCACACAAATATGGACAACCCAAGCCCTATTTTTAAATTTATCACAGTTTTTATGAGGTCACCTAGATCATGATTATATTTGGTAATAAGAAATGCTAACTTCTCATTGGCAGCCACTGGATACAATTGCTGTTAAGAATGACGGACAGAGCTACTTGGTCTAAATTTAAGAGCCTTTACTTGATGTTATTTGGATATAATGTTTATGTTCATTGTGGGAGTGCATTAAGAGAAAAGGAAAAGAGGATAGGACATAGGAACAGGATATAAAAAAATAAGAACATTGTGAATGGATGGACTGAAAATGTACTTCAGAGGTACTTTGAGAAACTAGAATAAAAAAATGCATAGAAACCAGAGGAAAAATCTGGTATAATTGCTGCAAGTAAATCCTTTCCCTTCAGATGTTTAGTAAGAGAATGGTCTGACTTTATATATGGAAGTAAGTGAATCAAAATTTCAACACCAACTTAAAATTGCGTATAAATCCATGAATAAAAAGTGAGGATGCTTTTTTCTTCTTAAACATATTAAATAATTCTGCTTTAACATAGCCTTTCTTTTGCTTTAAATGTGATTTATATATAAAACAAAGAAAGAAAAAATGTAGGGAGGTTATTATGTTATCTCATAGAAAAAAAGTACACTTTTGTATGCAATAACTCTCTCTAGAATAATGAGCAAGGTATTCATGTGTTGAAAACTACTACCAAATGTAGAGAAAATGGCTACAGACTGTCATTCTTAAAATGCATGTTACCTTAAAAAAATAGTGTTAAATGCTCTTTTCCCCAGCTAATGCTTGTCCTAATGTTTATATTGCCATTGACATAATCTGTATCATCCCACGGGCTCACAATTCAATACTGCAGAATGATGCTGGCTTTTTTTTTAGCTTGAAATCAAAACGCAGGAGAAAACATGTAATACTAACACATAGCTAATTCACATAGCTAAGATGCTGTTACATATTACTAATGCTTGAGACAGGAGATTGAGCCTTCCAATATAAGGCCTAGATAGGAACAGACTGATACAGAGTGAAAGAATTAAATTGCAGCCTATATTGTAGGAAATAAGAAAAATCTGTCATTTAACAGCAGCATAAAGGGAATGGAAAATAAATCTGTTAAACATCCCAAAGGAAATGAGTTTTGTCCCAGAGTTTTGTTTCTGTTCAAGGCAGAATAAAAATAAGCCGGGGTATGTGTGACATTGAGGAGATAGCGTTAAGAGAATATTTGCTTTAAGTTCATAGACTCGCACTTTGCTCCGGTATATGTCCTCCTCAATGGCTGCCAATCACTTAGCTGTCATATGTAAGTTATGCTTTTGAACAATAACCATTTTTCTTCCAGCTGGATTGGCGAGTCAGCGTCAGTGACAGATAAAGTAGAAACATGAGATTGGAAACAAAAACTGTGGCAGGGCCACTGTATCCTGAAACTAATAGAAAACCAACAGGCAAATGTGCTTAAGGAAATAGGAAACAAAAGATTTTTTTTTCTTTTTACAGTTGACATGTTAAGTATTGCTCTATGTTGCACAGCAGGGCAGAACAGACTGTACACTTGATCTCAGTACAACACTGAATATCCTCAGCGGGAAAGAGGAGAAAGAACAGTTCCCATGGGTCCAGGCTTTTTGTAGAGTAAAAGGGCAACATTTCACAGAAATAGATCCACAAAGAGAAAGTGGAAGACAAAGCAAAATCTCTGTGTGCAATCCATGAGTCACAATAATCTTATAAACTAAAAAGAAGAAATTATTAGGCCTGAAAAGAAGAGGCATTGTCACACATCTTGGAAAGAGCAAGGGACATCACAGTACAGCAAAGAAGAGAAAAACCAAGACACTGAGCACAGCACTGAAACCTAGTCTGTAATGTTAGGGAGCGGGTAATGCTAACAGTCAGCAGTAGCAAGTATCATGCTTTTACTGCTAGTAAAGTTGCCAAGATACAGTAGGAAGATGAAAGTCAGAGTAAAAGCTAGGTGAAGTGCTCCTGAGAGCAGGCAAAATTCTCCTGCTTTTGCTTTCATACACAGTGGACCTGTAGTTAATATGCCACAAGAAAGCAAAATTAGAAGGTGATTGCTGAATTGAGGGATACAAACTAAATTAGTGAGCCCTCTGAAAGTAGGATACAGCCCAATAAAGCACACAGTGAGCGGCCAAGCCTTTAAGGAAGGCACTTTTGGGAACCCAGCATAACAAGGCTCAAACAACAAGCAAGTTTTTGGACATACATTTGCATCTGCGGTGGAGGGCAGCAGACAAACCTGGCAGCATAGTCCTGCATAGAGCAGACTGCAAGGAATGAGGGAATAAGTGCAGAGAGGGCTGATCCTGCTACCAAGGAGCACTCTTGGTTCTCTTGGTAGTGAGCTTAAATATTCTTCTAAATGAAGATATTGCAACAACATTAGCTAGCAAAAGTGTCGATATCCTAAATAAAAATATGTAATAGAATGGAAATATTCCTGGGACAAATTAGTAGGTATATAGTCAAGCCCAAGGATGAATGGCCAATTCCACAACTAGGCTACAGAAGTAGCACTAATTGTGGAAAAGGTGTTTATTTGTAGTCTTCAACAACAGATCTCTACCTCATGCAACCTCTGAGATCAGGACTCCAATTTAAGGATGAACTGCAGTAGAAAACTGAAGTCAGTCTTAGCAAACAGACATCCTATACTTCGAAAGTGGAGTGAAATATTCTGCAGCAAAACTTAAATGATTTATAGCAAAACGGGAATTTGAGATCAAGGCTCCTCCATCTGATCAGCTAGAAAATAATAGAAAGTCAAAGAGATAATGGCAAAGAGACAAATAGAGATCTGTATCGGGACATGATGGGCTGTCACAGTGTACCCTCAGCAATAAGAAACCTAATACAGAGCTTACTGGATCGTAGACAAGCTTCCCATGAGAGGTGTTTGCTGTGACCCATCAGAGAAAAGCAGGACGAGGCTAGTTAAGCAGACGGTGTGTAGCACAAATGAATCGGGACAAAAAGCATGGGGACAGATCAATACAGATCAATGCTCGAGTCCCATCACAGGGAGAGCAGTGACAAAAGATGATGGATTGGAGAGGGACTATCATATTGGCATGGCCAGAAATTCAGGAGAGGGTCACACACCTTTGCAGTCCTCTTTCTTACTTACATGCCAACGATGACATAAAGCAAGAAAAACTTGAGGGGTAGGAGGAATTTTTAATTGGAAGAAAAAGAAATTATGTTATAGTTACTTTATAGTGGCACTTTCAGACTATGACCAAGATTTTTTTTTTTTTTTTTTTGGTGTAATTTCAGATCTGTTGTTTATGTGCTTTTGTAAATAATGATTCCCATTATGTTAGTCATATTTTAGTGTATTTTTCAAATTCATAGACTGACATGTTGTGTCTTTTATAAAGCAATCTGTCATGTACTACAATTAATCTGGCAAACTGTAGGTTGTCATTTTATTTAATGAGGTACTATTTTAAAAGTATGTATGCCCAAATGTAAACTCTTTCTGAAGAGACTATAGAGTAAAAAGTACTGTGAGAGATGATACCACATTTTTACACATTAGACTTCTTGTATGCTAAGTTTTCTTCCTCAAATTACCTTAACATAACCATAATCTACTAATTCTACTCATCTGTATTCTCAAAGAATAATGTAAAAAAAACTGCTACAGGGACATCTACTCTTCAGCTTTTCATCATATTACTGATAACATTAAAATAAAATCCCAAATGATAATTTATTCAGTCCTCAGAAATGTTACCCATCAGAAGCAAGAAGCATTTGAAATAAAATTTTGGAAATAGGAATTGGACAAACCTAATAACACTCAAAACGAGTAACTCTTTCTACTTTCTTCTTAACATAGTTCCTCTTTTTTGATATTACTTTTATGACTTGTATTACTTGTATGGCTTCCCTTTTCAAAACCTCCCTTTTTCATAGACTACCTGTAAAGATTTGTGGTAACACCATTTAACTTGCGCATTTGTTGTAAATTATATTTGTTGATATGTGAGGACTCTTTATAATGATTGTCATGCATTTACCAAATGTTTACCACATTTTAAAAAATAAATTAATTTAGCATCTGAATTTTCTATATAAATTAGTTTTATATACTAAACATATATTTTTTCTGACATCATGAATTTTTTATTAGGCAACTGAACTCTTAGTATTATTTTTATAAGGATGCCTCTATTTTTAGATGACTATAAAAATATATAAATTCTAATAAATTTGGATTTTTATGGAAAACACAAATATATAGCCATTAGAATGTAGCAATACCAAACTTGTTTTGAGGTCTATTAAAAGGAAGATATGACATGCTATTTAAATAAAGCATTCTGATTCAATTTGGTTTCAGAATTTCCATTCCACAAGAAATTTAACATCAATACTTTTATTTCAATTCCTTGTAAATTTCTTGCACATTATTTTCATATTTAGAAGATTAATCTCGGAGGCTTCAGTAATGTACCAACTTCTTTTTTTTAAATGAAAGAAATATTCCTCACTATTTCAATTGTTCATTCATTATGCTGCTATATACTATAAATAGTAGAACTAGTTTGAAGTTTAGAAATGCAGGAGTCCTGGTACCTCAGAATAGGCATCATGTAGAAAAAATTTGTGGTTTAAGAACTTTAATGAATCATCTCCTTAAAGCTCAAACTGATTCTGTTTGAAGTTTAGAATGATAGGAGAGAATTTTTTCTTCTCCCTTTTATTCACAAACTTTCAGTTGTTTCAGTAGTCTGGTTCTGGTGGAGATAAGAGAAGTTCCTTGAGGTATTTGTGGCCTGTAACGACATAGAGGAAATTCAGTGAAAAAGAAAAACACCGAGAGATTTATTTTACAGAGACAGAGTACCTCAAAACTTATACAGTTTCTTCAACTTTCAGAAAGTATCTGATTTCATCTCATATTCACACGGTTTTGAAGTTAAAATGTGACTAATTAAAAAGAAATCCACATGAAGACTAGGAAAATACTGATGCTGGAAGCAGTTGGCTGTCTGTGCCCCACTGGTGCAATGTTGATAGGCTAATCTGTTGTTCACGGGGTGCTGTTAAACTGTATGCATTTATAAATACCTTCTGCAGCAAAACAACCTTGTGGCTATTCATTTTTACTAATTTTGAGTATAAATCTTTCTTTTTCTTCTGCCATGGTTGCGCCAGTTAAACCTAAAGACATGCTATTCTTTACATGCTTTTACTTACCTAAGTAAGCCCATTCTTTGAAACATCCTGGGATGCATTTCATATTTGGATAGCTTCCAGAGAGGAACCTAGCTCATAGGCACAGCAGATGGGTCTGAGGAGCACAAAAGGGATCACAGGGACTGCTTTTTGTGCTCTGTTTTACAGTTAGATCAGTGCAACTGCGAGCCCAGATTGTGTTCTTGCCTGCCCATTCCTGTATTCCAAATGCGTGAGCCAGTGGAAAAGAGTGTGATTGCCTCCAAAGTTTTGCTTTAAATAAAGAAATTCAAAGCACCTAGGGTTTGTGACAGCTAAATAATGATAAATGATATGAAATGCAATTTTATCTGACATGGAAGACTTTGGTATTTCGTAAGGATCTCAAATGGTTTTAACATTTATAACACATTTTGTGGTAGGTTTCTTTTTAAAGTACATTGCTGCTATTTACTCTTTCTACAGTTTTATTTCACATTTAATAAGTATTAAAACATCTAAATAATTATTTTAAAATTTGGAAACTTAGGCTTCTGAAGCTCCTGTTAATTTTTGCTTCCTGTTATACCTGACATTTCCAAGGCTTACCTATTTCTTCCTTCAACAAAGTGGTTTTATTAATGTTTTCAGGTTTAACCTGGACGTTGCAAAGTCACATTTAAATGTTGTTGAGATGTTCTTTTTGCTTCACAGAAACTGGCTTATATTTGTACATGCCTTGAAGTGGAATAAATGAGACTTCTATTATAAAACCTAATGTCAGATTGACTGCATCTAGAAAATAACAGTTTTTAAAGGTCACATAAAATAGGCCACTCTCAACTCTCTTTTTTTTTTCAGATATGTTTGATTAAAACTAGTTTGATTTGTTTATTAAATCACTGAGGTTTTTCCTCCAGGATCAATTTACACAAATGCAGATCCTTACATTTGTCATCAGCTTAATGTCATTAATACAACTAGATTAAATAGTGCTATATACCTTTCCCCACTTCTGAATTATCAACTATGAATTATTTATAATAAAATTAACCATATACATCATGAGTCAGTAACATGTAAAATAGATACATCTACTTTTGCAGATATCCTTTCAGGGTAGAGTGTAATAATCCACAATTCCCAAAGAAATTTGCTTTAGTAGAAATTAGGTCATACCTATAGTGTCCCAAATTATATTTATAGAAATGTCTTCTAAAATCAATTTGTAGAATATGAAATAGCTAAACAGTCATGCATGTCTTTGGTTAGTCAGGTTGAGGAAAGGATGCTCAAAAAAGAGGCTTTCAGTTCTCAACTTTCTGTATTTTTTTATTTCTTGGGGCCTTTATTACCACCACTATCTTAGCAGTGAAAATTTAGCTCAGGTGGAAACTTTGGATCCTACAATTTATACACCCTGTCTAGCTGGTGCGAAAAGGGATAATCCCAATAATTTTAAACTGACACAGAAAATTAAGCACAAATGCATTGCAGTTTTTATTAATTACTGCTATTTTTTGCCTATGATCTACTCTGAAGTTCTATTGCTTTACTTCATACTACTTTCAGTATGATCTCAAGAACTGTGGTACAAACGCAACTATTTCTGTCTTTTTACAGTGAGTATTTAATATTTCAGGCTCCATATAGCTTCCTTTAGTTTGGATGTCATTTCTTATTGCCTGAGGCATGATGCAAATCATAAATTGAGGATTAAGCCTGAGCTAGCTTTATGATTCTGAGCATCCCTAGTACCTCTTAGAGGTTGCAAAGAAGAGATATCTGAATAAACTCTGAGATTTTCTTTTATTTTCTTTCTTGAAGAATTAAAATCATTTAAAAATCAAAGATTTTAAAAGCATTTTATATTAAATGAGCATAAAAATCAAGCTTAGCTAAAAAATTACAAATGAACAACTATTAAATCTAAATATCAGAAGATAAAGAGGCAACCTAGTGTATTTCATGACAGCAATTCAAAAGATTTTTTGTTCATTTTAGTTAAACTAGATACGCAATATTAATTTACTATGACAGCCCTCAAGTGTTATTAAGCAAGTGGGCTGGCAAGACTGGAATAGTTTTTCTGTCTCAGGCTCAAATAGCAGAACCAAATTAAAGTCTACACTGCAATATAAATGTGAGGAAGGAATAGTCTGCTTCCTGCTTCACATAGAGGAGTTAAAAGTGTCATTAATAAAATGTGAGCAAAAAATGATATGAAACATGTGAACTCTGACATCTGAGCATTTTTTTTCCTTTCTCTGAGCAATATTTTGCCAAAACATTCAAAACTGCAAATCTGTGGTTTCAGGCATTATCAGAGGCATTGTAAGGTTTTTAAGTCAATTTTTGAAGTTTCCAAGATATTGAGAAAAGAGTATAAGAATAAGTGGAAGACATTATGTGACTTTTCAGAAATAAATTCATAAATCAGAATTTATTATTAAACAATATTTTGAAGTGTATGGAAACCATAAATGGGAACATTATTCTAATGAAGAAAAAAACAAATGCATGACACTAATGAAAACTATCAAGTCTAATTGACATGAAATTGTGTAGTAAATAAAATGAAGACATGGCTATAAAATATTTTCTATTATTTGAAATAATAATATGGAAAGAGTTACTTCTCAAGGGTACTTTATTTTTTCTCAGTTGCAATGATATCATGTAACTCTAGTAACTCTAGTTGGATATCTTGGTGGATAAACTAAATATTGAGGTATGGAGTAAGAAATTTAAATAAAATGGCCACAATTTCAAATCTGCCGTATATCTGCAACTTCTGCTGACTTGCGTAGAATTTGTGGATGGTGAGCATTTAATGAAATCCAGGCTATCTACCTATGTTTAGGCACCTGAGTAATGAGTTTAAGAAGCTAACTTTCAGCACATGCAGCTGTTTGATTTTTTTATTATTATGAGTATTATCTTGCTAAGGTGTCTTCAGAGAGGTTGGTCTTAAATGTGTAGGACACCTGTACTGTGAAATCCAGACATCTGCATCGATTTGTGATCTGCTCAAATTTCTTCCTGACCTACTGGTTGCCTACTAGCAAGTCACTACTTGTTGAAATGAGTGGTATCAGTCTCTTGAATTTCGATGTTCCAATTATCTAAATAAACAATGTTTAACACAACTCCTAGGAGTTATAATAAGGATTAATTCATTAATGTAGGCACTGTAATTTATAATTTCAAAACAAAAATGCTATAAAAACATGACTTCTGCCCCTACGTTTGAATGTTATCATAGATGTTTCAGAAATGGAAAAACAAAATACTGGACATACAACATATGACTTCAGTCCATGGGGACGTTTGGGTATTAGTTTAAAAAAACCTCTCCCCCTCCAAACCTAAAGATGTCAATACAATACTGTGAGCAAATATTTTTGGTCACTTACAGTGTATGTTTTGGTCATTTAAATGTTTTTTTTTAAACCAAGCACATATTTCCATAGTAAGCTCCTTTTAGGAAAAAAATACCAAATTTTTATTTACTAGAAAAGTATTTGAATATGCAGAGCTGTATAAAAAGACTTTTCTATATTAAGATTTGCCCTGTGAAGTAGTTTTCTTTAATACACATTTATCGGTTATTATAATAAAGTATACATATATTAGACTACAAAAACAAAAATGAGCAATAAAACACTGCAGTTAAAATTAATGGATGCCATTGCTGAAGTCTTGATATAATATTGCCATGTTAAGAAAGACAGATAATAATCTGGAATATGTTTATGCATTTTTAATAATTCTTACTGATGAAAATGTAGATGTTACTCACTTGGAAGTAAACAAACACAATTATTGAGTCAACAAAAAATCAACACCAAAATCAACAGCAGACCTCTTTGATTCAGCAAGGTCCTTTAATCTGAGCACAGTGCTCCAGCTATTTGGGTTGAATTTTAGTCTGTGTAATAGCTCTGTATACTAGATGTATATATACTAGATAGCTCATTTGGAATTGGGAAGCCTTACTGACTCATCACACAGTTTTATAGGGTAGGCGGGATGTGACATATACTTAAGACTAGATCTCTGAAATGCTTAAATAAATACATTAGCAAATTCAACTACAAACACATTTTTTAGTGAATATTACTCAATTAAATAGTGTGGAGCTTTTAAGATTTGTTATAAAAATAAGCCAGTATGAAAGGCGCTAGAAACGTAGGAAATCCTATATGAAGATGTGAGTTTTGCAATTCAGACCTTCTATTTAATTTGAATCTATGCCACAAATGGGCTCCATTCCAGTGAAAAATCCACAGAATAATCATTTTTGTGCAGCTGTGATCACAGTATATATGCACAATATAAACCTATATATAAACCTAAACTTATAGCCACAGAAGCAGGATTGGGATTCAGGAATTCTATGTCTATGAAAGCCCTGTTTTGTGGCCTTTGAGACATTTCACAGAAATAGATTTTCACGTACTTAGCAGAGAAACACATACGTGCATATTTTCAGCAAATTTCTAAGTAGCCTAAGTAGCTAAAGGAATGAAGATGTTAGTGCTCAGCATTGCTCTGATTGATTGTCATATTTGTGATCCATTGAAAAAACCCCAAAACTCAAAATCTCAGTATCCAATTCAGTGAATTATTCTGAAAATCT
>VWPW01017338.1:108957-125933 GCA_013389825.1 Crypturellus undulatus | reverse complement strand
CTCCTCTCCTCTCCTCTCCTCTCCCAGCCTTCCCGCTGGCACACAATGCTCCAGAGCGCCATGCTGTGCCCCGAGGCCTCTGCCTCTGCAGCCTTCCTCGACCTCTGCCCCGGGAGGGGCAGTTGCAGCCGGGGGGCTCAGGGTGACCCCGACGGGCCCAACATGGCCACTCTGCCCCGCTGCAAGGAAAGGGTGTCCTGGTGGCTGCTCCGTGTCGCGGGGTCGGGGGCACTGGGCAAACAGTCCCCGTGCAGCGTGGCCTGGGCGCCGGTGGGTAGCCTGCGCGACCCACGCCATGGCGCCACGTTCTCCTGTCCCACCCCTGCCCACTGCTTGCTGGGATCCCCTCCACGGCAGCTGTATCCACAGCTCCTCTCACCACCCTGCCTCTCCTCGTGGCCAAAGGAACAGATCTCACTGTTCCGTGTCAAAAAGCCACCACGCGCTATATAAACTATACCTAGACCTTGCAGTGCCAGATACACAGAACCGTGTATGCTGCTCAGCACCACCTCGTTCTCCCATCGAAAAGGAGGAGAAGGGAAGCGATATTCTTCCCCTTCTCCATGTATGCTGGCATGGGCAGTGTCCAAGCCCCAAGAGCAAACTCTCCACAGCACCACAGCCACCGCTGGCGCCGGCTCCTGCTGTGCAGAGGACAAAAACCACGGCTCCTTTTGCAAATTCCTGCAGTATTTTTAGAAGCTTTTATTTTGTCCACAGACAGAAAATCACCCTGCGGCAGGGCGCGCACAGCAATTCAAGACGACACCTGCAATTTTCCAGGCAGGCCATAACCCGTTCCTGCTTCCGAGGCCACCAGCCCATAGTGCAATGGCTTGTCCCCCTGCTGTCCCCAGGCTTGGGTGCTCTGCTTTAAAGATAAAAGAGTCCTTTTAGATCCTGAAGATCCTTGAGGCAGCACACTGAGAAAAGCAAGATTTGGTGTTGGGGGTGATGGGACACGAGGGAAAAATAGATTTAATAGATTTAGTCACATAAGCTCCTGGCAGCGAAATCAGGAGACAGGTTAAAAAAATAGTATTTACATAAGCAAAGCAACATGAGCTCCAGTCGCCTGCGGCCCAGGATTTGCCACAGCTCTCGAGTTCTGTCCTTCCCTACGTGCAGCAGCCTGCCCAGCCCAGTGGTTCCTCTGTCCCTGCTCTTTCTAGCATCCATCTCTTCTTTGGTTCACTTTGGTTTTCCTTTCAGCGCCTGGCGAGGCGCTCAGTCACGAGTGTGCGCAGCCCGCGCAGCGGCAGGATCCGGCTTGTTCGGGCTCTGTCCTGGCCCAATACCCTTTCAGCAGCCGAGTTCAGCGCGGGCTGAGTCGTCCCCGGACTGAACACGTGAGTTAACTTACCTTCACTAGCCCAGTTACCGTGCTTGAGCTAGCCCAGACCTGATGCACCAAACTGCTCGTGCCATGCATATGGGTGGCTTCCTCTGTATCTGCTGGATTTAACTGAGTAAAAACAGGCGGTTCCTGTCCATGTGGCGGGGTTGTCAGTGTGTCTCTTGTGCCGGGTGCCGGGGAAGGAACTGGAAATGCACCAAAGAGAAGCATTTGCTGCACAAAAACACACTTTTACCTTACTGCTAATTGCGCTGCGCGCAAGCAGAAGAGGCTGTTTCCCTGCACTTTTGTGCCACTCAGGGCCAATAATCTGCAGGGCTGCAGCAGCCAGTGGCCAGTAACTGTGGCTGTTTCGCTGTCATACTAATGAGCAGATTTCTACTGCTATGTTAGCCACCATAATAAAAAAAAAAAGAGGATGTGCAGAGTTAGTGACTGTTTTCATTACCATTCTCTTAACTTAGAGCAGAATCAATGTTCAGTATCAGTCCACATGGTCCAAGCTTCCCTCTTTCCAGCAGGTGCTCCTGTGCATTCATTAAGGAATCGGAGAGCTAACAGCAGGATAACCACCGAGCAGCATTCATTAGCTGTCTGCAGCAAGAAAATAAATTTGCATTTGCATTTAACCCTTTAATTTTAACTATTAAACTTAACTGAGAAAGACGAGCAATTCAATGGGAAAATTGCATGCCTTTTCAGTGCTGCTCCTCAAAAGATTCTTGTTCCAAAAATCCATTTAATCTATTACACTCTCTTAGCTTGTTTTGCTCTTTTAATTCACTTGATTTCCCCCTGGAAAGTGACAGCACACAATGGTAACAGACCAGCATGCCACAGGCAGTGATGTTTTCCAGGCCTAGTGTGGAAGATGGGAATAGAAATAATTTTCAAGACCAATAGCTAGATGAAAATCCGTTTGTTTTAACTCTGCAATGCAAGCTGGAGTGCCAACCAACGTCCTTCCGCCAGGGCACTGCTGCCAGCAGCACTGCTCTGCGATGCCAACACTCATCCACTGGGGAAGACCCGTCCTTGCCTTCAGTTTTGCCAAGAGAAAATTTGGGTGAGGGGCACACGGGGCTGTGCACGCTGTGCTGGACACATGGGGATGTCCACGCCGTGCCGGGCACACCGGGCTGCCCTGCGCACATGGGGATGTGCCAGCTGTGCTCCCCTTCCCGACAGGCTCCCTGTTCCCAACAACTAACTCTTTTAATTTTATGACTAATTCACTTTTACCCCAGAACTGGAGTGCCCACGCTTGGCTGTCACTGCATGGGTCTGCCCCAGGCCTTGCTGGAGGCAGCTGGGAAGAGGAGTCCAAAAGCAGGAGGCTGAAGCAACCCAGGGCAGGTTTGCTTGGTCCCCATTCAGGTCAGGCAGCCCCAAGGGGCAGCTTCCGAGCGCCTGGGAGGAGAAAGCACTGAAATGTGAAAGTCAAATTATGAAAAATAAAATTTGCTTCAGGTCAATGGAAAGGTATGAGAAATTGAGAAGACTCCTACCACAAAAGGAGCAAGAAATGGTCCATCAGGCCGTGACTTCCCCTTCCAGCAGGTCCGAGTGCAGGCGCACTTCAGAGATCCCCTTTCCCCTTCCCCATCATAAATGACATGGATCCTGCCTGGCATCAGAGATGGGTGCCAGGGACATCTTCCTGCACCATGTTCAGGGGAGTCCAGTAGCCTACATCAGTGCCAGAGCATCGCTTCCCAGGACGCAGGAGTGGAGCAGTGGCCGCGGAGCTGTGTGGGAGCAGAGCCACATGCCCAGGATGGGCCCCTGCTGCGCGGTCGGGACGGGACGGGCTCTGGGCACCACGGGGCCGCAACTGCCCTGGGTCCTTGCTGCGCAGAGCGGCCTCAGACGTAGAGTGGTGGCGCCAGGCAGAGAGCGCCGCAGCCACCGTATTTGGAGCCCTGCAGCCCCCGTGTGCAGCGGGAGCGGCGGGACGGGGTTTCACCCGTCCATGGCACTCCAGGGACACCGCCAGCCTCCCACGAGAGCCGCCCTGCCCAGCGGAGCTGCCGTTTCCCGATGCGCGGGGCAGCTCATGCCGCTCCGCGAGAGCTGGGCTGGCAGGCGCTCCACCTGCACTGCGGGCTGGGGACTTGCTGTTCTCTCTCCTTACTTGCAGCGGCCCGTGACTACTTGCAGCTCCATTCGGTTACGTGCTGCAGCATCACAGGCCAAAGGCTCCGCATTACGTTTTGGCAGCGTTTCCTAGAGAAAGAGCTGGCTGGCGGGAGCCAAAAGCAGACCTTCCTCAGCTCACCACAGTGCGGCTCAGGGGGATGCTGGAAAAACATCCCACATAAAGAAACTCCGGAGGACAGATGAGTAGACAGGGGCTGAGGAAGCAGGACTGCCCGCTCCGTGAACAGCAGCATCTCCCCAGCCGAGCCAGCTGCTCCGGAGCTGCCCGGGTACAGCCGCTTCCCCAAGGCTGCACACAGGCCTACGCTGCCTCCTTGCGCACAGCTCTCCTCTTGCACTTACTTTTGGAAACAGGAAATTCATTTCTTTGCAGAGGTTGCCAAAACTAGTCTCGGGGCCAGATGTCCTGTTTCAACTCCCCCTCTGGCTCTGCCTGTTTTTCACCAGCCCCGCGGCTGCTCTAGGGGAAACACCTCCAACTGGCCAGATGCTTTCGTTGAGCCTGAGCAGAGAGTGCTTTGGGCGCTGGAGCTTTCTGTGGAACTCTGTTGCGAAACAGAACGGGAAGCTCTGACCTCTGCTGAGGACCTTCCAAAGACCACACTGTGGAGCAGGTGAACCAGGACCAGGAGCTGCTGTGCCTGCCTGTCCCCTGCTCTAATGTGACAAGGCTTCGTGATGCTGTTTGCTGAACAGGTTTGAGAACAAACAGGAAGCAGAATCTTCAGCTTCAAGCTAACTTTGTGGCATCTGCAGACATTTTACCTAACAAGAACAACTCTGAGCTCTTCCCTCTGGCATCAGACGTGCCACAAATAAATGTCACTAAATTAAGGGACTCCAAGAGAAAGCTAGACAAATGCAAACCCCTCAAATTATGTGATACAGTCCCTTAGCTTGATGATAGCATTAGCTTGATGATAATTCATATTAGCTTGTAAACCGTTTGTAATCTAAATTAGATGCATTTTTTTTTTAAGTTTGTTAGCCATTTGTGGCAATGTGTAAGGACGAGAGCCCTTGCTCCCTGACAGTATGCATTTGAGAGGCCTTCACACACACACTTACTGAATAGTTTAGGACGCATAATCTAAGTTACCAGGTAACTGCTTGTTTGTAGGCTTGAAAACATCGTCCTCTCAGCTCTGCAGGAAATAACATTACAAAGCTTTCACGTGTGCAATGACAGTCATGCTGCTGTGTTGCACATTTTCCAAGTTTTAATAGACACAAAGTGAGTCCATTGTACTTAAGACACTACAATGACTTTGTTCTATTGCATGTCTTGCTCCAATTACATTTCTCAGAGGACAGTATCGAGTAGAGGTTTGGTAGCTTTAAAATTAACAAGTGTGTGAAATCTGTAAGTAAAATAAGCAGCAGCAATAATTTTTGGGACTTTATCAAGAATAGCTAACTTTTAGATAATAAATACATTCCAAGTTGTGGTATTCGCTGTTCTCCTAGTTCATGGCCGTACAACTTCTCAAACTCTCATCCCAGGTTAAACCATCCAGACTCTCCTGAAAGCCTCGCACCAGCAGAGCCTGCCAGCCCGGGTCCGGTGCCGGTCCCTTCCAGACGATGGTGAGGAAGCCCGTCCTCCTGTCACGCGCGGCAGCCTCCCGCTTCTCCTGGGGAGCATGTCAGGACGTTAGACTTTGTGACACTCTAGGAGAACAGCTGTGCTCTTATCTTCGGTTACCTTGAAGAAAGTGGGGGAGAGAGGTTACTGCACGTGCCTGAGCCTGGCTGCCCCGCTTGAAACCCGCAGAACTTCTCCAAGCACACCCGACACACACTCACTGATGGAAAGGAATGAGCATACTCCATTTGCGCATTTTTTCTTCTCTACCCCTGCATGCAAGAGGTATTTGCTATGGCCCTGTAAGGCAGTAGAGAAAGGAAGCTCTAAAACAGTTCAAAGGGAACAACCATTTGTCCTCAGGATCACATGAAGCCATCAGAAAAGTGGACAAGACAACTCAATGAAACAGAAATGAATGCCAGTGCTGCCAGGACCACTTCAAGAGTGTCCTCGGCCCTAGCAACCTCCGTGCCCAATCACTGAAACTGGCCGAGTCCAACTACGGGCCCAAATCCATGCTCCTGACAAACTGCATTGGTGCTAGGAAGCAAAACATCAAAGACCTTAAAGAACCCCTCATAGTTGAGATTTGAGACCTACAAATACAAAACATGGTAGAACCAAGAAAGAGACTACCGAAAGCAGGAACAGGTTCATATTTCCCATGCTGCTCAAAATGCACTAGCATCCCCTCAGAGAGCACGGAACCCAAGAGCAACTGATTTGCCTGGGCTCACTGTCCACATTGATTGTGTCTTGCCCGTATATTTCTTTTATTCAAGATCTCAAACAGATTTAAGAGACTTATCACACAACAGATTTAAGCTGATTTAACACGCCAGGAACATCTGCCCTGAACGCCATATCCCTCAAGAACTTCAATGGGATTTCATGTACTTTGCAGAATTATCCTGCTCCTAAGTGACTGGGATGTGTCAGGACAAGGCCCATTACTCCAACTCAGAGGGCAAAGTGACAGTTAATCTTGCAGATTCATCTATTCCTTGGCCTTCTGATGAAGAGTGACGTTTTCAAGAGCACACAGCTCGCTCACTCGGATGCTTGCTTTCCTTCCAACACAACCTTACAGTGAGGGATGGATGTGGCACTGTATTCCTTACCAGTTCTTTCAAAAGGGTGCTGCTGTAGAGAGAGATCACAGTTTGAGAATAGTTGGGTAAATAGGAAAATGATGTTTCATTGTTCTGGATGTACCTGTACCCCCTTGTCAGGTTTATTCTTTGTGACTTTTACATTCAAAGTACTTGGGAAACAAAAATACCACAGCAGAGGGATAGTTCCAAATAATCTTCCCAATGAGGCATCCCAGCTACGTGAGTGAAGACCCTGCATCCTCGCTAAGGACACGGGGCAGGCTGGGCCTAGGTACCAGCTGAGCCTGCCCTGGGGTAAAGACCAGGGATTCCCCTCTCAGAGGGCTGCAATCGCTGGCAATACGCAAACCTCTGGAACAGCCGATGACTCTGTACCCCTGAACAGCGAGGTTCACCACTCGCTCGGATTTACTGCAATTCTGGGGCTAGTGCTGACTGCATCCAGACATATGAGCTCAGGAATTCCACGCTCGGAGAGCAGAGGCCTCCTCCTCGAGGGGCTCAGGTGCCTATTTTAAGTAACCCACTAAGCAGAGCCAGGAGCTCTCAACAAGCAGCCAGTGTGTGCAGCACAGGGACAGTTGTTCATTCCCACTCACTGTGTCTCTGGGAAGCTTCAGAGGTTGCTGTTATTTAAAAAAAAAAAAAAAAAAAAGGAAAAAGTCCAAAGTGAAGAAGGAGCAGCAGCCTAAATGCTGCATTCTGGGCACTGCTGCAGTGCGGATGCACGTTGAGTAATGAGTGCAGGATGGATGGGGTGATTCAGGACATGGGCACGATGCAGTAGCCTCTGTGCTAAACTGCATGGCGAAAGCGGAGCCAAGAAAGTTCTCCTGAAGGCAAGAGCTTATTCATAACACAAAAATGCCACTTTGGCTGAAATAACACCATTCACCAGTTGATTCACAAGTTCACATGCAGCAGCCCAGCAGTGCAGAAACGGCCGCGCTCCCTGTGGTGGCCGCTGCGTGTTGGCTGTGTTGGCACGCGGGGACGCTCCGCACACGGCCATCCCGCACCCCTGCGCCCTTGGTTTTCCCAACTGGGCAGTGCAGAACGTGGCCAGCACCTCCTGCAGGGCTGGGCTGCGTCACCCCCTGCCATCATGGACGTGCCTTGGTGCAAGGGGCCTGAGGCCTCGCACAAGGCCCTGAACTCGCCAGGGCCTGCAGAGAAGGTGAACACAACGGCACTCGCAGGGACTTGTGCTGCAGCAGTGCCACACGCACGTCCCCAGGCTCGCTGAGGACCCAGCCTGCCCGAGGGAGAGACAGGAAAGTTTTTTCCCCCGCCCCAGCTAGGATGCTTCTACACAGACACCCAGCCCTCACCCAGCAAGTGTTTCCAGCCTCCTGAGGATTCGGAGGTTGTGCAGAAGCTAAAACTACCTCCAAAGAGCAAGTGCTCAGGAAATCCAGATACTACCCTGGTCCCTAAACAGTGCTCTAAGACCCAGGGCAGGAAGCATCGACTGTCGCCCTCTAAAAACTTCTACCTGGACAGAAGCAACAGGCAGCCTTTTCTCACCAAGATGGGTTAGGTGCAGGGAGATGTTCACCGAGTCCTCAGCTTGAAGAAGTTTTGAAAAAACACAGGTTGCACATCTCTGTGGAACTACTCCTCCTCCTTGGCAGGGCTGAAGTCCAGTATTTTGCTGTCCATTTTTTCAGTTTTGCCTAGTCCTGCTCTGTGTCTCTGCGTGTTCCTGCATAGGGGAGTGTTTTCTGCCTAGAGAAAGGGAAGAGACGTACCTGGACAGGCACCACCCTCTGTGATGACTCGCTGCTCAGCACCACTTTGCTGCTTCAGACAATTTACCTGCTCTTCCTGCTGTGTGCAAGTACCTGATACTGAGTGCTCCGAAACGCCAAGAGGAAATAAGATCTGCAGTAGTGAGCATAAGTGTTTGTACTGTTCTTAAACACGCGTTTGAAGTGACATGATCTTGGTCGCCGTGCAGGTTACCTCAGTCATTCGGTTGCAGAGGACACTGGCCACACGCGCCACAGGGAAAGTGGCTTTCTCTGAGCCCATGATAGCAAGAGCTTAGTGCAGGTTACAGAGGCCACAGTGCGTTACTTAAAAGCATTAAGTCCTTCAGAAATTACTGAACTTGGGGAAAAAGGAAAGGTTTCATTAGGAAACACCCTGCCCTTCCCTTCTGGAAGGCACACGCAGCTGGTGACCAAGCGTGACTACAGCACGAAGGCAGGGCGGCTGCAGGAGCTCACGTGGGACAGGCTTGGACACGAGGCGCCAGAGAGAATTTATGGCCCTTTTGCTAAGGCGAGATGAGTCACGCTTGCTCAAGCAATGCCCGAGTGGGGAGCCTGGGCGGCCCCGCAGCCTAGCGCCACCCCACGCGCGTTGGGGCCGGCACAAGGACACAGCAGGCACCAGCTCCTCCCTGTCCGCTTTGGGGGCTCCGAGGGGGCAGCTGCGGCCCTGGACGTGGCTGAGTGCTGCCAGACCGACACGAGCACCCGCAGACACTGCCTCGCCCACTGAGGGGCACCGCTGCAGACCACCCGCAGCGCGAGGGGCTGCAAAATGGCACTCGGCAAGTTTGTCACATCCGTTGTCAGTTCCGAGCCTGAGCCCGCACTCCTGTAGTATCTTACCTTCCCCCCGAGCACTGACATGGAAAATATTGTGTCATCCCATCGCGTCACCCTGCCTAACGTGCCAAGCAGCTTTCCTGGGCACTAGCAATGCTGTTATTGCACGAAAGTCTGGATCGCTCCTCTCCTGGAGAGCAACAAGCCCTCAGCTCTGCACAGAACTTGCTCAGGTCTGCAGAGCTCCCCGTTCCCTCTCAACTCAAGGCAGCAGGGGAGGCCCCTTTGCAGGGCCGGCACCCGCGGCTGCCTCTCGGGGGCTGTCGGACAACCTCCTCCTGGGCTGAATCGGTTCATGCCCCCAGGCAGACGCTGCCAACGCACCAGCTATCGCACCCGTCCCCCCGCTTCACAGCAGCTACGCGACCCGTGCGTTCTGCGAGGAGGCCCAGGTCCTGGCGCAGGCAGGGAAGGTGGAGAGGGCCGAGCAGCAACCCACCGTGCCCACGTTCCTGGGGACTTCTGTTAACTACACAGGACTCGATCACAACAGCAAGACAGGCGTCAATGAGTTGAGACCTTGTGCTCAGAGCTAGACGGACACTCCACGACAGGAACAATTTAATACGCACCTAGCGCTGGCGCACAAGGTGCCTGCGAGGAACAGGGCAGGACCGGCGCTGTGGTGCACATGCACACAACATATAAAAATAGAGCAGCACGAGGACACGCTTAGTGGGTGTTTTTCCTCTCGACTATAAACCAAGGGCATCTTGTAAAGCTGATTTTCACAGGTTGCTAATCTGCCTGCTCTTTCTCTAGAAAACTTGCTTTTGAAGCCAGACAGGGAGTCTTTTCTTTGCAAAAAAAAATTACAGATTTCTATTATTTTGTCCCTAAAATGATTCTAACAGTTTTCTAACTAACAATAAGCATGCCTTTTAAAAACAGCTACTTCTAGCTTTCCATGTTATTGAATTTTTTTTTTTTATTTCTTCCCTTGTGACTTCCCTGCCTCCTTCGGGCAGCAGCACCACATGCCAGCGGACACACGGATCCACGCGGCTGGGCCGACAGCTCCCCAGCACGGGCTGCAGCACGAGGGTGAGTGCGCAAGCAGCAGCACCGTCTCCCAAGCCCGGCGTCGCGTGACTGGGGAGCCCTGCTCGCGGAGCCAGCGCAGCCCCCGTGACGTCGCATGGCCGGGGAGCCCTGCTCGCGGAGCCAGCGCAGCCCCCGTGACGCCGCACCACCCAGGAACACCTCAGCACCTTCACATACTTAGTTGTACCTGCATCATCATCATGGTTCTAGCATGAGGAATCGCAAACATCAGTGAGAACTAAAGTTACACCCTCCAGGAAAGGAGGGTCAGTTAGTAGCCAATAGGACTGCTTTAGTTCCACCTTGGGAAAATTCAAGGAAAACAACAAAACTAAATGGCCCTGCAAGGATACACTTAGATACAGGGCAGATCTCAGCAATGGAGAGTTGCTTTGTAAGTGGCACACACCAAAACACACTGGTCTCATAAGGAAACGGAGAGCGTGATGCACGCACAACGCGGAGCACCGCTCTGCCTTCCTGCTTCTCCTTTGAGTAACTGCAGCTGCTTATCCAATTACCAGACAATCTCCGAGAGCAGCCAGGTGGACCGGCCTGGCAGCTCACCTCAGCTATTTAAAGCCAGGACTCATCCTCAGGAAGACAGCTGAAGGAGGCCAGCAAAACGATGACACCAAGTTAAATATATCTCTACACCCATATAAACAGAGAGATTTGCTTGACAAGCCCAGAAAGGAGGAAAGGTCTGGCCTGAATCCATACCCTGCTGTGATTTTCTTACCATTCTCAACATTTTCTTCTTTCCCCTGGTTTAAAGAACTCCTTACACCTGTCCTGCCCTGCGTTTGTGGCCCCAAATCCTCTTGATGCATTAAAGACTTTAACAAGAATTAAGCAGAATACACACGTCTACAGCAGGAATAGCACTGCCTTGTGTATATACACAGAGCCTTTCCAGCATTAAAAAGGGAAAAAATTAAGGGGACAACAAAGAACTAATATGTTACTACAGGACACAGTGTGGAAAGCTAGTCTTCTGTTAGCAGAACTTTTTGTGGTGGTTAGACGTAGTTTTCATGGTTAATCCACCTCCTTGTTTAAAAGCATCACAGAAAAAGTCTTGTTTACTATGATAGCCACTACCGGGAGGCTGCTGAACAAGCCTCAATCTTATTCAGGTTGCTGCAAGCTTTCCTTGTGGGCTTCATGGAGAGCAGTGCAGCAGGAAGCATCGACTGAAGGTGCAGGTGGCAATGCTACCTCCAGTCACACCGCATCCTCTGTATCCAGGCACCAAATATTCATGCTGGACAGATGTTAACTGCTTGAAGTGACTAACAGCACAAGCTCCCCAACTCTGTCCCCTCCACCCTTGCAAGCAGTAACAGCAAAATACTCGCAGAGGCACTACCAAGAACCTGCTCGCGTGCTGGTGTCTCCCCACTCTGCGCCCGCGAGCCCTGGGAATGTCTTCTAACGATCTGCTTGACTAAGCAACACCTGGGCAGATGCAGCTGTGAGCCCAAATGCAGTGAGCAAGTTCAAGTATTATTTGGTGGTCAGGGACAGGGTTTGCTACATTAATTCTGAAGAGTCTTTAAGAAAGTGTCTTCACATGAAATTACAGGGAGACAAGGGCCTCTGAAGGCATTTCTGACTGTTACTCGCTTGGTATTGGTACGTGACTGAAACAAACTCTTCTTGGAATCCAGAATGTACTGTAGTTCTTTGAACCGAAACAAATTTCAAAGAACTTGAAGGTGTAGGAACTTTCAGCTCTCCAAACACATTAGTTTTAGCCTGCATGACGCATCAATACTCACCATATCCTAGCTATAAATGGCTCTAATACGTGACTATAATTTTATTAGCTCTTCAAGCAGGAACCCGTAGGAAACACCCTCCAGTGGATTTGCATCCTCTGTATTAATTTCTTTGTAGTCCCCTACAAGATCTGGGGTTCCAACTCCCATGGGTCTACCTAAAGTTTCAAACTACAGGCAACCATCATGAAATCACCACCACCAACTCACATCCATGCATTTAAGCTTAACAAGTTTCAACCTCAGCCTTTAACGATAAACAGATGTAAGCTGAACGCAGGTTAAAACACAAAAGAGGTTTTCCATGGGAGGCATTAGTCCATCAAGCACTCACCTGATACCAGAGGCAAAGTTATGTTTCAAACTGTGTTAAGAGATCTCTTATTTCTGGAGTCAGATGCTCTACTGCCTTTGCAGCTTCTGTGATAGCTTTCCGATAGATCCCCTTCTTCTTGCGATTAAAACGCAGTTTGAAAAATTCAGAGAAAGGAGAGAGTTTTGAAACAGATAACAATGAAGTCGTTGGAGAACCAAACCATGATACTTTAGCTTCTCGCCATGAAGGTTCCCCATTTTCCTTCTGGCTAAGGTTTATGTCAAGAACACGTGCGGGCCACCATGGAAAACCGTGAATTTTACCCCAAACAACATCCCCCACTGAAACAGTTCTTCCATCTTCAGTGACACATTTAGACACACTTTGCGTATGCAGTCTAACTGTTAATGGTGGCACCATCTTACGCTCATCTTTTGAAGATGAAGAGACAGATGCATCATCACCAGGTATGAAGTCACACATTTCTGGTGATGTTACTTCTGAACTAGAAGACTTGGATTCATCTAGACTGTCATTACTACACACGGACAAACTAGAAGAATCTGCTTTTCTTTTACGATAATTCATTAGGAACGCCAAGTTATCATGTCCATCTTTACCTTGGGGAAATCTTTTAAAGTCATCATCTTCCCCTGAACTCCCTGAAGATATCTCAGCTAAACTTCTGTCTGTAGATTCATCATTGTAAAACGCACCAGGATTGGACTCCCTGCTGTTCTGAAGGACATTTATCTCATCAATAAGTTCTGCTTTATAAATTGAAACATTCTGACCATCACTTATTCGATGGGGCTTCAGTCGGATCTTTGGAGGTGGAACATCTGCACTGGAATGTACAGGCCGTGTGAGCTTCAGTTTTGGAATGGAAGCAAGCTGGCTGCCTGCTGACTTGTCCGTTAAACATTTGGTTTCTTGACACTGCTCAGAGTCTCTAGTGTCTTCTTGGTCCTCCTCTCCATTCTGCAATGTTTGCTGGGGACAAAATGGTTTGACTGAGCCATGAACCCGGGAAGGAATTTTCACAACTTCACCTTTCCCTTGTGGGGTACTGTAGGATATTTTTATAACTGGAGTTCGATGCACTAGTTCCCCAGAAAACTTGTCTTCCTCTCTCTTTTCTCTTTTGTTTCTTTTCTCCATGTAGTCAGAGTCACTGTGCTTTTTCTGCTCCTTGTCCTGAACGCTCAGCTTCCTCCTCGTTTTCACATTCTGCTTAGCTGCATTTGCGTCCTCAGGATTCAGCGTGTTTTTGCACTTCTCACAGAGCACCTGCCTTGGCCGTAGTCTGATAGTGCTCATGATCAGCCTTCCCGGGTCTCTATTCCGTGATAAACGTCTCCTTGTCCTCTTTATAGTCCGCGGTGGTGGCTGAGGAACCCACTGGTTATACGTGTGCCGAAGCCATAGAGGACGAGGAAAAGGAGCCCCCTCAAAGTACGGAGGGTAGGGGGGGAGGCTGCCCGGCGGCGGCAGAAGGGGTGGCACTTGCTCCTCCGCGCTTCCTTTGGGAGGCTTCTCCACAGGGGGCTGCGACTCGGCCCCAGACGGCGCAGGATCCCGGCCGCCAGCAACCCAGGGAGCGCAAGCATTAGCAGGAGGCTCCTCTTGCTTCGGAGAGGAAGACGGAAGACAAAACAATCCGGACCTAAAAACAGCACGAAAAGGACAAGGAGGGAGGGAGACAGTCAGAACCTTCGCAAGATACTTCTTGGGGAAAACTACGCATTACAAATATGCAATTTTCTTTAAAAACAAACTTCCACATACTAACAAGGCAATGTTTTCCCTTCATTTTTAAAACATGGAAGTCAGTTCTAGTACTGAAGAAAAAACCACACCATTTAAAATTTAGGAAAAGTGACCTGCTCTTCTGCAGAAAGGGCACAGAGATCACAATCTCCATTTCCCTTACGTCTTTGCACAGATCCAGAAGTTTTGCACTAAGAAGTTGTACTCTACCATAGAAGGAGAGACTCTGTGGAGCTGTTAAGGTTCCTCACTTTATCCTGTATTTGCATGGCTACTTTGTCGGCTTCTTAAACAACGTAAGAACTTGAATATACACCCTGCAGTTTCAACCAGAGGTTTGCCAGTACAGTCTTGTTCCACCACCACTGGCCTCTGCATTTATGAACTTTATCTGTTCAAATAAGGAATATGCCATTGCTCCAGGATACCAAGATCACAGATGTGATATATTAGTGTCACTTGCCATGTTTCCCTACAAGCTATCAAAATCCTGCACAGGAATCAGCAGAAGAAAATCCTCCAAAACCCTGAAACTCCTCATCTTGGCTCATGCCTTTAGGTCTGTGCACCAGGAGTTACGCTATGGCCCGACGTCAGGGATCCTGTGCTGACACAGAGCTTCAACAAACACCCACCCCGAAACACGCTGCTCAGCGCCCCGGCTTCCCAGGAACGTGGCTTACATGGGGAACCGTGTTCCACATCCACAGCGAGCACGACGGGTGGTGGCCGAGGACGCCCCTCCCTCACTAGCCACCCCTTGTTGCTCTGAGGAAGGCCCTTTTCCCTGCAGGAAGGAGACGCTCCAGGGCAGTGCTGCCAGAGGGGACCGCAGTAGGGACCTGACAGGATCCTCTCCGTCACACCGAGCTACAGCAGGAGTGTGCAGCAACGGCGTCTGCTGCCAGGAGACACTCCCAAGTGGCCCCGGTTTTGCAGCCCTTCCTTGCTCCAAGACGGCGTGGAGCCCGCACCGCGGGAACGCGCCGGCTGCTGCTCCGGAGCAGCCTTCACTCCTGTGGAGCAGCAGCAGCCAGCTCATCTGGGCTGCTTGGGCCTGCCCACCGCTGCGCTCCTGCATGGGCCTCACCGTGCACAAGGAGCGTCGAGAGGCGGCTCTGCAAACCCATCGTGGTGCTGGGTAAGAGCCGCCTCCGCTTTGCAATGCTTTGGCACCCCAGAGCTTCAGGGAAGCCACGCTCGCTGCCTGGCTGCCACCAACTTGCAGGAGACGCGTTAGCATGGGCACACGCGGTGCTCCCGCGCAGCGCAGCCCGGCGCCCCTCGCAGTGCAGCGCTTTGGGTGCAGCACGGGGCAGGAAGCTCCCCCGCCGCCTGGCACGGCACAAAGCTCCTCACCCGGCGGCTGGGCACCTCTGTCTTGCTCTCACAGCATAGAGCGCAGCCCAGTGCACCGCCTGTGCTGAGGGCCCCTCCAGCCTACGTGCTTATAAACCACCCAGGAGCACTAGGTTACTTTCAGTTTCTCTACGCCTGCACACAGCTCACTCCTGCTAAAGACGCTCTAGGAGACTGTCTAGGAGACTGTCAGCCCCCTCGTAGCGCAGCGAGGGGAAGGCACAGCCCCTTGCACGAGGATTCACTGGTTTCCTGCCCACTGTGCAGTAACAGATGTTCCACGTTTTGCTTCCAGCAGAAGTTTACTTTGAGCATAAGGAGCAAAATAAACTCCACTAGCCTTCCCCATGTCATAGCGTTACAGAAATCCCAACACCATTCAGGTATTTCCTCTATCTCTGTATTGTCATCATTAATTCTGCGCATTCAAATCCCTTCAATGAAAACCCATGAGGTTGGCTTAGGGGCCCAAGAGCACATCCCGCTATTATGAGCATCAGAATATGCTGCAGAATGTGATCCACTCTCTGCTTTCAATCTCCGCTTCTGGGACAGTCAGGGCCAAACGGATTAAGTTACCTCAATCCAATCTCTCCTTGGAAACGAAGACGCCATGCTCTGATCTACACTCAAGCACGATTAAGAAACAGCTCATTACCAGTTCACCTGAACCGAACTGCCAGGGCTTAGTACCAAAAGCAACAGAACTGTAGTCTAAATTCATCTGAACCTTTTTTTGTGTACACAAACACTATGCAACTAGAGTCTAGAAGAATCAACTTATTAAAACAAAGCGATTGCCAAAGACTTAATGGTGAGAGCGTCGCTGCAGCCAGCACCCGTGCCCCGCGCTGGGGCGGCCAAGTCCTCGGCGCAGGTAAGCTGCTCCGAGTAACCCCAGAGCTGAACTTAACCACATCCCGGCACTCCTGCAGGTCTGCTGCCATGCAGGCACAGGCAGCGAGGCCCTGCAAACCGCTCAGCTGTCTACACAAACCCCTGCGCACTGAAGCCCTCCCTGTGAGCTTGGGGACACGGGTTCTGCTTGGAAGCTCACACCCTGCTTCTCGCGGCTAAATAACAGGACCTGCACATCCACGCCGCCGGCTCAGGAGGGGTTGAGCTGGCTTTACTGGGAAGCAGCGCCCAGCACTGTGGCTCCTGCTCAGCTCCGACACGGATGGAAGATAGAGCAGCTTTCCCTGTGGAGGATGCCGGCCAGGGAGACCCTCTCCAGCACCAGGGCAACGTGCTGGAGGGAAGCGCTTTCCGCCACGGCTCCGCTGGGGGGCTTTGGAGGCCCCAGCGTTCAGCATCGGGGTGTCAAGTTCCTGCTGCCTTGGGACCGCGGCACCTCGCCTTGCTCTCTGCAGCAGCCCGGTGATGGGCGCAGGAGTCCCGCACGTGGCAGCTGCACAAGGCGAGGGCAGACCCCTCATGCCCGCTCTCTGCAGACACTGCGGGCAGGGGGACCCCTCGTCCCCGAAGCTCTGTGGCGCCAGGAGAGGGTTGGTGCGAGACCCCTTTTCCGCTGCCAGGCAGGACCGCGTGCCCTTCACCCTGCTGGGCAGTGCGGGCGGCAGCAGCAGTCGCCGCCGCGGGGACGCAGCTCCCGTGCCCCACGCGACCCGCTCGGCGCCGCAGTCGAGGCGAGGCAGATCCCTGCTCCGCCGGCGCCCTGCTGCGGGGCAGCCCGGAGCGCGGGAGGCCCGGCGAGCAGGGGGCTCCAGAGGCAGCGGGAGCCGGCGGGAAGGGTCCTGCCGGCTGCTCCCTGCCTCCAGCGGGGGCAGCAGGGGAAGGCGGGGGCAGCCCGCCCAGGAGCCGGCTGCAGGGGAGCGCGCGGCTCGGGGCCGCGAGGCTGC
>VWPW01017338.1:79937-108364 GCA_013389825.1 Crypturellus undulatus | reverse complement strand
GCCCGGCCTGGCTGAGCGCGGCGCCGCTCCCCGCCCCCTCCTGTGGGCGCCGGCCGCTCCCGGAGCGGTGTCCGCGCCCCTCCCCTCGGCGCGCCGGGGCGCGGCCCGCCGTTCCCTGCCCTGGCTTCCCCCTCGCCGTGCTTCAGGGTCGTCCCCGTTTGAGGAGCGCCCGTCCCCCCCCGCACAGGGCGCCGGAGCTCTGCCTCGCCTCCGCCCTGCGCACAGCGGCTCTGGAGCCTGGAGCTTCCCGCGAGAAGGGAGAGGGAAGGAAGAGGGGAAAGAAGGAAAGCAGGTGTCCTGGGAAGCTGCGGAAACATTGATTGATTTACAGCCCTCCTGACACCTCCAGGCAGCAGGAGCTAGAGGGAGGCAGCGAGGGCCTCCCAAACCCCGCACTTGCTCCGTGCTCCCTTACGTGGAGCAGGACCCTCCGGCTCCGCGGGTGGCAGGTGATGCAGACACCCTTCAGGCTCCAGAGGCCTCTGAGCATTTTGGCAAATCTTGCCCATTCAAGTAAAACAGCTGGTAAGGGTTCACTCACATTAATGGTTCTACACCCGATTTTCCCGATTAATCTAAACAGCAAAATAAAAACAATCTCAACTGAATTCTTTTTTATTTATTATGAAAATGTGTTATTTTGTAAATGTTAGCCAGAGTACAGGACAAACTGTAGACATGAAACAGCTTCGACTTTCTTCAAAGCCTGGAAAACCGTTGAGAGCAGCCGGCGAAAGCGTAGAGGAGAGTTTTGGTGTTGTCGACAGAAGAGTCCAGAGTAATTTTCAGAGGGACTTTGTGGAGTGGCGTCCGGAAGGCAGCGCCTCGCTTCTGCTCAGAATCCGCGCGGGGAAGCGGTAGAATCGCTGACGGGTGACACTGTTAGAGGCGGGCTCTGCCGCAGGCGCTCGCCCCATGCGGAGCCCCTGGACGCGGCTGGACCTGGCAGGTGGGACAGGCTGGGCCGGCGAGGTGGGCCTGGACCTGGTGTCAGCGGGAGGCACCCTCTAACTCCGGCCACCACCGTGATCCGTGCCCAGAGCGCCCGCACTCCCGCACCCCCCCTTACCCGTTTGGGTTTCGAGGTTGGTTTAGATTTTTTTCTTTTTATTCATTAGACAAGATGTTGTGAGTTTGAAGCCTTTCTGAATCAGGGGAAAACTCTCCTGTGAAGGCAGTAAAACGATACTCCTGTGGACGAAGCCCTTTTACTTTTGCTCGCTTAGTTTGTAGGCTTTCAGCCTTGGGTTTAAAACAAAAACAAAAAAAACCCACCAAAATTAGAGATAGGATATTTAATTACATATAATTAAGAGCAGAAAAGACCACTCATGTCTAACAGGCTGCTTTTTCTCGGTCCTTTTGCAGCCTCCACTTGTATGTACATGAAGCTGAACACTGTCAACAGCTACAGCATACAGCTTGAGCAACTGGTGCATCGGTGGTAACTGAATAAGCAAAAGAATGTGCCAGTTCCATGCAAATGCTAACAGTTACATTTAAAATAGCTGGAATGAACAGTTTTCTCCTGTTAGTGCAAATATCTGCATGGATCATTTTGTGAGAAGGCAGAAGCTAGAGGGGAAAAAAAGGGCTCACAAGATGACAGTGCAAGCTCTTAAGCTTGGAAACAAGATTTTGAAAACTGTAAGCATGAATTACCTCTGTTACTAATCCTATTAGTAAGCAACAAACTTGTTTCTGCAGCAGAGGAAACCATTTTTGGGATACTGATGAGAGGATCAGTCGGACTCTTGGAAAGGCAGGTTGCAAAAGAGAGCGGCGAGCGCACGAGGCCGGGCTGCCCCGTGGCCATGCGCCAGCTCCGAGCGCGCTGGGCCCTGCAGCCCATGGACTGAGATGGACACAGGCCCTCAGTGTGCACTCTCAACACCAGTTTCTGGATGGTGGCGTCATGAGTGGTTTTTGTACCCACCTCGAGGAACCATCTCCATTTTGGGAGTGTGTAGTTTGCTTTTTCCTGTGTGTAGCTCTGTGGAATGCGAGGGACGTAGGTTAATTTTAGAACAGTGTCATGATTTCCTGGCATACAGACAGGCTTTTTGCACTGTGTATGACTTGTCTGCTCTGTTTGCACAGTGTAGAGGCTGTGCTCTCAGTGCATTAGATCACTGGGCTTTTAGGCCAAAGATACTTCAAATAAAACCAGGAATTATTTTTTTTGAAAAGCACAGAGACTGTAAAGTGCAAAAAAAAAAAACCACTGCAAAAACAAGGCTTTGTAATCCCCAGTGTTTGCATTATCATTTTACACAGCTTTGTGCATATTTGCTATATTTCTACTGAGCAACTGATAGGAATTCCCAGGAGCTGGAATCCCACACCTGAGGTGGGAGACTCCAAAAGCAGGCACCATCTCCTGACCACGTGAGAGGAGTTGCAATGGGGTTGTCTCTTGACATAATTGCTGTTCCTCTTTGGAGTAAATAACTCATTTTGGAGCCATTCATATTCCCTGCGCACTGTAAAAGGATTTTCATTTTTATCGCTATCATATAACTCCTTACCAGGAAAAGGATTTCCCAGACGTGGTAGCAGCGTTCCTACCGCTCCGCATTCGTGATTTCCTGCTCAGCTGGAACGCAAGCGTGCAATGCACCGTGCCACTTAAAAGAATGACCTGGAACATTTGTGCTGCTCAGTAAACGTGTTTCTGAAATAAGGTTTGCTTTTTTCAATCTGTCAAAAATCGTCATTTGGGCACATTGCATAACGAGAAACGCCAGGCAGCCGAGCAGGAAGAGAAGGGCAAGAGCAGGGAGAGTCGCAAGGGCTCTGCTGCAGCGACCGCCCCTCGGCCACGGGCAGCTCGGCCAGTGGCCGGCCAAGTCCCACACACGCATCAGAAATGGAGGCTCCTCAGGCAAAACTGTTTTTGAGCTCAGTGACTCTATTATCCACAGAAAATTGAGGAGAACAAATGAAAAGCAAAATCATGACTTAAGTTATTGCAAAATACAGACCTTGGTTTTGGCTTTCTATGCACTTTGGTGGGGGACTGAAGCAATACTTTCAGTCAAGACAAATACTTTTTAATAATCTTGCAATAAACAAATAAATTTTATAACTATACCAGCTTTAGTGATGGCTCTCCTTTTTCTTCTGTATCACAAGACTTACTTAACACCTCACAATACAGATTTATGAGTCCTCCATCCAATAGTAAAAGGATTATTTTGGATTTCAAGTTTTTGCTGTATTGACCACTTGCACTGAACAGCTTCTACAACACATGATAAAAATCAACATCTTTGTCTGCAGAGATTTATATTAATCCTTGGAAGTTTCCTATGCTTTTCTTGGTTTCTGCTTTCTATTTTGCTTAGAAGCTCAATTTTGCTTTTAAAAATACTCAAAGTACCACAGAAGTTTGTGTCTGTTTATACACGTGCACATACACATACACACAATTTTAACATAAAAAAAAAGACGAAATATTATTTGGTCCTTGAGAGCTTTGTAAAACAAGTGAAGTGTGAAATTACCTCCTGTCCACTATGTTTTAAGGTATTTCCTAAGAGAGACGAGATACTCACCATCTCAACGTTTTGTTGTGCTTCCTTCCTTTCCTCTTGGGCTGTTTCTTTGAATTTTTCCTTTCTTGCCTTCATCATCTGGTTGTGCTGCTTGATGTGTTGCCTCAGTTTCTCTTCTCTGGAGGCTCTAAGCATGATAAAAACAGTATTTCAGTTCATCTATATTCATTGACCCGTCTATTCCAGTTTCAGGCATTTAAGGCATTGCTGGCAGCACCCATAAATACAGGTGCACGGCACAAAAGCAAAATCCGCCTATCTCGTGCTGCCACTTTGGCCTCTACCCGTGGGCACTGGTGGGACCGCGGGATCGCCCGGCGTGGGGCCATGCACCGCGGGATCGCTTGGCGCGCGGCCCGGCGTGCTGCCCAGCGCGCCCTCCCGCTCAGTCCTTGCGGGGGCTGCGCCAGAGCCGGCAGCGAGCGGCCTGTTTCGTTCCGGCCCTTTGCAAAGCGGCTCTGGCGGTTGGGAGATTTCAGTGAACAGGGGAAGGAAAAGCAGGTGTTTAGGGAAGCTGCGTGAGGTCCTGCAATTCCAAAGACCAGAGAGTGGAGGAAATGGAACTTAAAGTAACGAATAAGCTAAACATCCTGAAATGCAGTGAATGGCAGGGTGGCAGAGCAGGGATGTGCAGAGCCCCCGCAGCGTGAGCACCCCGCAGCACACGCAGAGCGCACCGCACCGCAGAGCGCACTGCACCGCAGAGGCACCGTGGCAAACCCGGGACACGCACGGGCGCCGGCGGCGAGAAGCCCTGCAGAGCCGGCTGCAGGCGGTACAAGAGTCTCGCACGGCCACAAAGCCAAGAGAAGGGACCGCGGTGCCGACGACTACTAAATAACTGCATCTGTGGAACTGATGCTGCTTTTGCTCATCGGGCCTGACCGGACACCGAGAGAGGTCAGAGCTACGGTACCTGGAGCCACTTCTCTTCCACATTACAACACAGTATAATATAGTGTGTTTATACTCAATATTGGTTAAAATTTTCCTTGCTTTAGTAGTTCTGCCCTGGAAAATATTCCCGTGGAAGGATGGTGCTTACATCACTAGCAGGTTAAGCCTCAGATAAAGATACATTCATTCTTAGAAGTGCAAAATACAGTGAACTGGCACAGCTTGTAATTAGAAAAAACAAACCATGTTCCAGATCTTCCCCCAGAAAAATAAAGGTTAAAAAAAAAAAAAAAAAGAGAGAAACTTCACTTTAAAAACAACATCAGCTGCTCTTCAGGCTCTTCTAAAGCTTGGGGCTTGTTCATATTTCTCCACTCACTTCAGGCCTTTTAAAACTTCACTCTTTTATGGTTACGCCATCAATCAGCTGAGATCCACTCAGCCAATTTTGCCAAAGGACGGACTAGAGAGACTCGGCTGCCGACGGCACTCTGGCTCACGTGTGCTCTGGTAAGACGACACAGAGGTGCTATAAAACCAGAAGTGTTTAACAGCATGTTTCCTCTCAGTGTTGCACTGTAAGCAAAAGCTTAAATTAATGCAGTTCAGGTGCAAACCGCGAAGAGCCAGGCATTATTTCTAAACAAACACTACTTTTCTTAGAAGCTCAGAATTAACTTTTGGCTTTTAGTCATCAGGTTTGTTCATTAGGATGCAGATATTTATTTGTTCTCCTCATGGAGAATGAAAAAAAAATGCACCTTCCATGCCTTCATGCTAACAGAAATGGAAGCCACGAGTACTGCTATGTAAGAACATTTGCACTAACCTTGGAGATTCATCTCTCACTTTCAACAGTCTTTGCTCACTCTTCTCAAGCGTGTTGTCCTGCTCCTGAGCTCCATCTTCCCCCACACAGTTAGGGAGGGCTCAACAGGGCTCCATCCAGGGTTCAACACAGCCCAGGATCTCAGTTATGCAACACAGGCAGCTTCCAGCTTCCCTTGCCGCCTCCGCCTGCCAGAAGAGCCCCTGCCCCTCGGCCTGGCTCCCGCCGCGGCGCTGCCCTGTCGCCTCCTTACTCAAGGGCACGTCTGCCTGCCCACGGGATGGGCCCTGATAACACATACGGGCAGACACCGACTGGACGGCCTCGCAGAACGAGCCGGGCGGGAGAGAGGAGTCAAAGCCCTGTCTCCAAATTAGATCTCTCATCTTCCAAGAAAAAGGTCCTTAACATGTGGCTGCAGTTAGGCCCTTTCCTCATCGTTTTATCATAAAACTCATTTTTTCTGTAGAGTAGGATACCATTAAAAACAAATTATTCATAACTAAGATGATCTTAAATCTAAGACAGTTCCATGATTTAAGGAAAGTATTTAAAATATTACAGAAAGTGTAACTGCTTCTGTTGCTTCTGTTTGGCCTCCCTCTCCCCCATTCTAACACAAAGAAATGTAAACCTTAAAAAAAACTTTTGTTTAGAATTTTACCATAATTAAAAAAAAAAAAAGATGGGAAATACAGGAATAAGAGGGAAAAAGAAAATATGGAAGAAGAATAAGCTGGGATTTCTGACTAGATGAAAAACTACTGTGAATCAGCTGCTTTTCAGCAACGTGCCATCCTCCCACATGCAATAAATGCAAGATAATATGAACAGAAAGAAGGATAAGCTGCTGCATTTAGTGTCAAGTAAAAATTAAATGCAGAGGTTAGTATCTAGCAGCTCAGAACTCAACGTTGAGAGAGCGATTTTTTTTTTTTTTTACTGAATTACAAATCTAAGACAATTCCTGAATTTTAAGTCTCTGAGGAATAAAGTAATTACATGGTAAGCAGGTCTTAACATGCAAAACAAACAAATTTATGACTAAAATCTATTCCTCTTGTTCAAGTGGGCATTCAGTATTAAAACATTCCTTAAGTGTTTAAAGCAGTCCTTTAATACATTCTGAACCTCATAATCTGGGCAAATAATATAGGTTGTGATAAGTATTTCTATTATATAAAAGTTCTATATGCACAGATACACCAACAAAAATACAATCTAGCTTTCAATGATTTTGACTATTTGGGAAGAATTTACAAAAGAATATTCTTAATACACATTGTTTAATGCCATCTTTTCATTCACAAAGGGACATTTTCTCTAACACTCAAGAAATATGAAACTACTTCTAACAAGAAGAGGAAAGAACAAAGATACATACAGAAGGCCAAAGTATAAAAATATGAGGATATGATTCATATCCTTTAGTAGTTTCAAGCCTTGTTAACTTTTAATGTAAACTATATTAACAAAGGAGCTCAAGAGGGCCAAAAAAGGTTTATGGTACTAGAGTGCCCTCTGGTGTTAAATGCATGTATATACATCAAGAACACGGGCTCACTTAGCATTTATATCGCTGTGAGCACTTAAAATTTTTCAGAAGAAAATATAAAATTCAGTATTTTTCCGAGAGTGAACACATTTATTCTGCCCATTTATATACGTATCGGGAGAGGCAAGTGGGACCTGTTTAAGCGTGTTACGCGTCTTTCTTACTCCTCACTCTTCGGAACTCACTCTGTGCTCGCGCTGTTGGGCACTAGTGCAGACCATGGACCAGCTGGGCTAGAACAGAGCCCTTGCTGCGCCTGGCCACTTGCTGCGCGGCACCACAGGGCCCGCCGAGGGGGACAGCGGCTGGCCCTCACCCACCAGGGCCTCTGCAGAGGAGTTCAGCTAAGCCTGACGTCAGAGTTCTGCTCTGCAGGGCTGACCCCGCTGTTCAGAGCAGAAATACATGCTTTTTTCTTACACCGTTTGCTTTGGGTCTTTGAACATCTTGTGTTACCCATGACGTTGAGCATTGCCAAACAACTCACTAGTTTACAGAACTGCGCCACTCCTCGGCTAAAGCGAAGAAAAAGCAGGAACTAAGTGACACACGCTGCTTCGATCCGTGTACACAAGCGAGATACTTCTACACAGAAAAGTCAACGCAGGCACTGGGAACACGTACATGAACACGAGTAACGCTCTGAAGCAACCAGCCACACAAGCTACCGGTGCCAGAAAAGTCGCTGATAAAGAATCGCTGCTTATTTTGTGATTTAACAACACGAGGATTCCACCAGTGATGCTTGTTACTCAGAGTGATACTCATTATCCAGAGTGAAACTCATTATCCAGCCTGCAAGTTGAGCCTTACAGCTGTACCTAATTTGCAAGTAAAAATAGTATTGCAAAGCTATTTTGGCACTCGAGTAGTTCTATTTTTACTTCTGCTTTTTTTCCCCTAGTAAAACTGGCCAAGGACATTATCACAGATAGAAGAATTACTATTATGCGTATATTTAACTTCCAGGAGAATAAAACACAGCAATGAATACCCACTGTATCAGCAAATGAGGCTAGAAACTTTTGTAAACAAAATTTAGGGAACAATTCTGTTCAAGATTCATGAAGTGGGATGAATTCCTGTTCTTCCTAGCCACATCAGTTCCAAAACAAATTTGTACAGAGAAACAGTCTGTATAAATCAAAATTTTATTGTACTACAGTGACCAAGCAAAAATTTCAGCACTGCCGTTTGGTGATGAAAAACGTGGGCGTCTAGAGAGAGGCCTCCTCTCCAGCAGGCTGCCTCTGACACATCCCTGTGCTCCGGTGCGTTAGGCAAAGCGCTTATGCCAGAACTAAGGGAATTAATTAGTGAAAAACACCACAAAAAGGGCAGTATTCACATGGCTAAATTGCTTGAGCCAGAAGTGGTCCAGTCAATGGAAATGAGAAAGGAGACTCCGATCCACCTACCTCCTAGGTGCCTTGGCCTTAACTCAGGCCCTGAGCTGGATGCCCAGGGCTACACGGTGTGAACCCAGATGATCGCCAGTTCGATGCACTCCAGTTCAAACTGACATTTCTATGTTGCTGAACACACCAGCACTTGTCATTTGGCTTAATTTCAGAAATATGAGCAAAAACAAGGCTAAAAATATTAGCAAGTCTGAAGTGTGGCTGCTTTAGTTCTACTTTTAAAATATACATTCGAAATTTTTTTTGTTTGGTTGTGCGAAAGATTTCTGAAATGCAAATTTTTCCGTATTACTAGAAGAATAAAGATGTAACCAGTAATATGGGGTCATCTTTATTGGTTGGGCACCAGGCGTTCCTAAGTAGATATTAATAAAATATGACATACTAAACAACCCAAGTAAATCCCCTTGTTAGTGCTGAGGGATATAATTCATTTTAATTAAAAACCTAGTGACATTTCAGAACAATTTGGGTATTTCCACACTTTTAAGGATAAAAGTAATATGCCCAGAAATCATGAAACTTTAATCATGAGATTAAAGAACTCTTCACTGTAAAACTAAAACTCTTCTGGCATTTCAGGTTCCTTAAATGATTACTTCTAAATGCCTTACTCAGTAACTATGTCACACTTTATTTTTACACCAAAGCACTGAAAAATTCATGTGTATTCATTTTCAGTGTCTCATCTTGCAATTCTATATATGGCAAGACTAATTGCATAGCTTAAGATTTTGGTTTAACCATTTGTTACTTTAGAAAAGACACCAAAAGCAAGGTCCTCTCCTTTACCATGCCAACATTTACAAATTCCTGGAGCAACCAGAAAAATCCAGCCCCCTTCAATTTCAGTTTGGCAGAGGCAACATCTCATACTGGAGGCGTTCACTAATTAAAAAGTCATATTTAAACATAAGCACTTCTGTCTTAACGCCTCCAAGCAGCTTGATGATTGGAGACACCACAGATTTTGAATAGCATTTTGAAGGATCTAGCAACTCCTACACTGCACATGGGGCTGCAGCACTTCATGCAGGAGCTCTAGTCCACACAGACGTTTGAAAAAGGGTCTGCAAAGCCACTGACTTAAAGTGACAGCATTAAAAATCTTGTTTTTCTCTCTGTCACACTCAAGCAATTAGAAATTTTAAACTTAAGTATATCGTCCTCTTTAAAAAAAAGTCAAGGGGTCTCACTGGTGTTTTTCCAGTTTGCTACCTTGCTATTTTCTGTTACATACCATATCTGCATCTGCAGGTGAAAATCTAAACAATGTTTCTTTCTTTTCTTTCATCAGCTTTGTGCTGCTTCGCCATTCTTGAAGCATTTTTTCATTTCTGAAAAAGTTAATTTATAGCAAATTTTGAAGTTATACATTAAGAGGTGAATGTTAGTATGCTGATTTCCATGTTTAGCCATCCATAGATTAACAGTAGACAACATATACCAGACACCCACAGTGATACTCTAATTGCTCTTTGTTTCTGTCCTAAGTTTCAAGCTACTCCTACTTGACCTACTGTTGTCTGATGTATACCTGAAATAACTCTGTTCCTTCAATTTCATTGTCTTTTTCAAAGTATTTGTCATGCCTAATAATGCCAATGGGTGTAGTCTGTAGTTAGCGCATTGATTCCTGAAAAGCAAACCAAATACATGCATGTGGTGGGAAAATATGCGGGAAGAAAAGCCATGTATGGTTCCTTAGCAAAACCTGTTCAATACACTCCTAAAAACATGTGTGTATGTCTGTATGTATACACCTTTTTAAAAACTGTAAAAGCTTCATATTTTACATGTCATATGCACACTTGCTTGCTTTCTAGCTGTAGACTTTTGTCAGCAGAGATAGAGAAGATACATTTAAGCTTTGTGGAACATAATGTATGAAGCATGAACTATCTGAAAGGGATTTCTCCTCTGTTCAGTTAGAGCACAAACTGAGTCCCCCATCAGAGCTCTCCAGTGAAAAATCTGGTATCTCACCTTGTGCCTTGGAGCACCCCATGTTGTAAAGAAAAGAACTCTTTGTATTTCCACCTGTAGCACAATTTTTAAAAATGATTTATTTTCTTATAAATAGTTATCTGGCCAGTATATTACTCAGCTAAGTAACAATTAAAAAATTTTGACTATAATACTTGCTTTTTCCTTCGTTCAATCAAAGCTTGTTCCTCTTCCAGCTCCTTTGCTGCTGCCAATCTGTACTCTTCAGTTTGCTTGCTCTGAATCATCTTATCACAGTGGAGAAGCTCAGGAAGCTTATCTCTCTGTGAGGACATCCTCCTTTTAAAACAAACAGGTTGATAATCTTAACTAAATAATACATATAAACCTGAGCACATTTAAGGATGCTGATAGACACACTTAAAGTGAAAATTTATAACTAATAACCTGATTTAACCGAGAGTTATTAGTATCAAAGACAGACTATAGACCCACTGCTTAGCGCGGACAGCAGGAGCAGGAGTGGGAATGAAGCTTCCAGAGGAACCAGTTGGCTTGAGGCACGCGGGAGGGCAGGCTGCCACCACCACGTGCTGCAGCCAGAGGCACCGTGACAAAATCATTGTCAAAATCATTGACATCATGGTAAGCACTGAAAATAGTTATGACAAAAAGGCCAAATTTGGCAAATTTCCAATGCTTTTCTTCTCCCCTTTACACAAAAAAGTCCTTCCCTTTTCCAGAAAGGATTCACTAACCAGTTCTCCCAAAGGTGGCCTGCATTATTTGAATACAGTGCAAAGAAAGATTTATCAAATGCTTTGTGTGCAAATGCAAAGGCATTTATGTATTAACCTCCATTTAAACAGTTATTGCCATGCAACACATACTAGAAATGAAAAACTCCTGAAAATTTTAGTTTTAAGTCCTTTGTCTCCATTATTAAATTCTATTGATTTTTAGTATAATGTGATCTGTAAGTTTTTTCAAGGATAGAATTACAAAAGGAATGGAAAGGAAGTAAATAAGAAAATATAAAAGACTGATAGTGGTTTTTAATTTTGGACAAACCATATTTTTGACTTTTGCTTTCTATATACTTACATCATAAATATAATTTATCCATCAAATTTGTATTTGATCATAAGTGGAATACCACTTATTAAAATGCTTTTATATTTTCCATTAGAAATGCAGAGAGGTTTTTTGCAGTAGTTGTAAGATTATGTGCCATTATGTGCAACTTGTAGTCACCTGCAAAGATGAGCTGACTTTGAGTGGAGCTGTTCTCTTTTTCTGTGTTTTTTCCCCACTTCAGTAAAATCATGAAGTACAACAAAATGTTGGTTGGCAAGAAATTCTTCTTTCTCATGTTTTATAATCTCTTTTTTCAACTTTTGAAATCTTAGCTTTTCCTCTTCATTAGGCCACTCGTCTGATAAATCCAAACTGGAGTGCCACAGTTCAGTTAGGTTTAGCTTTTCAATAGCTGGCATTTCTATCGGAATTAAAAAGAGATTACTGCAATTCTATTTATCAGTTACATCAGAAACTTTTTCTAAGCAAAACAGTATTTTCTGGTACAATCAATCTAGCAGAAGTGGGATTTGTTGGTCTGTTTTCTTTTAAAACATAATTTATTCTCAAAGATTTTTCATGTTTTAACGTGAAAACACTTAGATTCAATAGTCTACTGATAAACGTGAGCAGAGTAGTGGCTTCCTTTTGTTTCATAATTTATGTACCTCACAATTTGGTAAACTCTTCACCCAGCTTTTTATTAGTTCCACTCCCCGGGAGCTGATTCAAGTCCCAACCGTTTTGTGAAGCGCAGAACACCGCTGACTTAGCCCGAGTTTAAGAGCGGAAGTTCTCAGGATCCTGCAGAAACCTGGAGTCTCAGCCAGGAGTCTGTGCTCCTCTTTCCTGCAGGCGCCTGGTTCCTTGTCTGTGTCTACACGACTCGCAAAGAACAATCCGGCATCCCAAGAGGAGCCTCATTCCAGCACTGATCCAGTACCTGGGGAATGAAAAGGTGAGTGTGCCACAGGCTTCAGCACATTTAAATGATGGCTTTATCACTTATATGGATGGTATAAATGACAACAATTTTCTTGCTGCACAAGGAGTAGGGGACACAAGCCGAAAATCCCACTTACCTCTGCTTTGCATTCTGAGAAGAATCCTGGAAATTAAGACTGATACTAGGGCAGAGTTAAAGGTATCTAAAACATTATCTCATTGTGCAGTTTTGTGCAACATTGATGGTCTCTTAATGTGGATTTGAGTATAAATACGTATTGCATGTATTACAGGATGTACAACTAAGGGTAGAGCTCTGTGCATAATACAAAAAATGTATTGCATGTATCAGAGGATAAGGCAAGGATACAATAATCAGGTACCTTTATGCAATCTGTGAGCCAAAATGGTAAAGATCTTTTATCATAATCAATTTTAATATGTAATTTAATACAAAACAAAAATAAAAGCAAAAACAAAGTATTGATGAAAGTTTTACTGTGGATTGCATTTTATCTCGATTAAACAAACTTAGCATTATCTCAAATTACTCCTTTATAGATATTAACCTTTACACGCATCTGAACTTACAGAGCAATCTCTCGTATTTACGTAGGATGAGTAATTTCAGGCTACATCTATACTGCACTCAAAATTGGGGTTTATATTTATGCAGACAAAGCCAAGTTACCAATAACTGATGCTGTGGGAGGCCCCAGGAGCGCAAAGCTCAGCGGGGTGATGGCCAACGGCCCCTGCCTGGGCTGCCGTGTTGAGCGCCAACACCGAGTGCCAACGCGGTCACCACGCACCAACGCAGCCGTCGCGCGCCAACGCCGAGCGCCAACGCAGCCGTCGCGTGCCGACACCGACGCCAACACAGCCGCCGCGCGCCGACACCGACGCCAACACAGCCGCCGCGCGCCAACGCCGAGTGCCAAAGCAGCCGTCGCACGCGGCCCTGCCCGGACGGCCCAAACACACCCGTTGGGACCTCCGCAGACCGCCGAGCTGGGAACAGCCGTGTCCAGCTCCCTCTTGCCGGTACTGCAGGCCTCCCTGCGCCGCGCGTGCAGAAACCGCAGCCTCCACCAACAGATGGACCACGGGGGAGGGGGCAAAACACTCCTCAGCGTTACAGAAGGTTCCCAAATTCCATGTGCGTGCCCACACAGTCTAAGTATTAAAGTCCAAGCGTTATTTTGCTTTAAATATACCACTATCTAAATTAACATTAACCAACACTGTAACATAAGCTATGAACCTGTCCCAGAGTATATTTGTAATTATTTTGTCATTCATATAGTGTTTGTAAAACTGTAGAAAACCAGTGTGCAGCCCTACTTTCCGAGGTAGCCATAAATCAGCAAAAAAACGCTTTTGACTTGATATTTTGAAGAATACTAAGAAAATCTTCAGCATTTTCCCAACTGCATGCCACTCAATGGGAATCTAAAGAAATAAACTGTAGTGTCATAAATACTGTTTTGAAAGTAAGCATAAGACAAGTGTAAAAGCATGTGTATCATGAATATAAACAGAATATAAACAATACACTATTGTCAGAAGTAATGCTGCTAATTCCCAAACAAATCTCACTTCACACAGTATCTTAAAGAATGATCAACTGTAATTAATTCTAAATTGCTGATGCTGAATATTCAAAGTGACTACAGAAAATAATACAAATTATTCTTACACAGATAAAAGCTCTATTGCCTTTTTCCATAGTTAAGACATATTTAAAATAAAACCCCGAGAGCCTTTCAGATGAGTCCTGTACTCCTAATACCGTTCCAGGATTCTATTTGAAACCGTGCTCAGCCAGCTCTCTCCAGGATGACCGTTTTCCAGCATTCAGGGGTTTCTCTCTCCAACAGAGACCTGCTTTTACTACTAAACTTTTCCTTTAGGTAACAATCAAAAATGTTACCTTTAGTTTACAGTTAGAAGATAAATACTTTTTTAATGGTAAAGAGGAAAAGTAGAGTAAGAATCTGCACTCTACTGCACTGGTATTTTGCCTCAGTTCTGCCTAATGTATTCGCTAACTAAAAGTCCACTTGAAAACTACAGAAAGCTCAGTTTATTGGACTAGAGCAATAGACAACTGCTGTCAAAGTCTCTAAAAGGCGTATTTTTGATGGTGATATTTGTGATAGTCATTATTTTTTGTTTGAAATTAATGGTAATAGTTTGGCATTTTATTCCCATTCCTGTCTTTCTCCCAGTTTCAACTCAACAAAAGTTATTTTGATACAAGTTTGAACAAAAGTTATTTTGATACAAATATCAAATAAACACATATATTTCACATTAGGTCTATGTCAAAAAAAACCCCATAGACTTCTACTACGTTGAGCACAAATTAAATGAACCTTTTTTCATTTTAGTACTCTTTGCAAACTTATCTAGCCTGATGCAGCAGCGAACATGACAGATGCTCATGTGAAACATGCAGCAAAGCAAATAAATTAATAGTGCATATTTTTATTTTTTAAATGCTAGTATGTTATGAAAATCACTAACGAAGCTCATCTGCTTCCACAGGGCACCAATTTCCTTGCTAAGGAGATAACAACTCCTGTGATTTTCCTTCCCAGTGTTTAGCAAGGGCCTGTGCTGCTCCTTTCAGCACAGGCAGTTCCACGAAATACAGAACTTGAAGCTTCTATTCCTGCATTAACCTAAGGCTTGGCTTTTAGAAAGACAAATATGTACCTGGCAGAGCAATCCTGCATCTGAAGGGGCCTGAATTGCTGGTTACCTTACTGGAAGATGTGCTAACTTTACAAAATTAGTTCTGCTGTAATATTTGAGGGCAGGTATGAGGAACACTTTGTGCAGACAGGTGCTCGCTATACATCCATGCACGGTCCTTCCAATTAACCTCATTCCTGACCTGCGGTGATTCTTCCGAGCTAGCACAATCCTTTCTCAAGGAGACACCAGGAACAGGGCGAAGCTAACAAACTATGCAGTCTGAAACAAGCTTTACTCTGGGCTTTAAAGACAGCTGAACTCACTATCCACTGAGCTACGCGAGTTCTCCTACATGGCTGTCTGGAGAGTACATAAAAAATAGCACCCCCGCAGGTATAAAAGCCAGAGTACTTCATACATGGACAGTAAAGATGATATCTAAACCTAGAACTTCATTTAAGAGCCTGGTGAGTTAAAATGTAAGTAGATGTATTTTTGTGCATGTTAAAGTAAATGTTCACTAAAGCGAGGAAAAAAAAAAGAGGCAGTACAAACATTAAGCCCTGGTAAGGCAGCAGAGATTGTGCGCACAGGAGAGCTGCGTTACCACCCGTTACGTGGTGATGCCTGAAGGCCCGTCCGGGTAAGGACCAAGCACTGTGGGGGTGTGATTTGTTTCAAAACATGAGCTAAAAAGCAAATCTTAAAGCAAAAAGATGACTAATCATGTGAGGTTCTGGAAATATGCATGATGCAATTATATGATACAACAATCGTGGAATTATGTCAATAAAAAAACACAGACTTTATTTATAAATCAGTATTTTGCCTCCATTTTCGGTATCATGGTATTTCGAGTTGATGATTTTATATTTCACCATATGGCTTAGCATTTTAAGTGGTTCATTCATCCTCTGGATTTACTGTGTTCCCTTTAATGATGCCACATTTTAACATGCCTAATTCCCATCTGATATTAATGGCATCCATAGTAATTAGGCTTCATTATAGGAAAGCTTAAGCATGAAAAGAGGTCCTCAGTGGGAAAATGCCCATTTTTTCCATTATTAATGACTTCTGCAATCTATCCGACCATAAATAATGCAAATGTTACATCTTTTCATCTCTGCTGACAACTTTAAATTTTACCTTCCTTATATAAATTTATAACTGTAATACTGAGGGAAAAAAAGGCAAAAGGGTAATCTGCAGATAAAGGACACACTGCTTGTCTTTGAAGAGTATGAGCTCAAATACAATATGAAAATACAGAAAATATTAACAGGCTTCTGATATGTGGGTGTACAGAATCAAATACTTGGTAACATTAATTATGGTGTATATGCTACACCAAGTAGGTCTTCATCTGAGACTGCATATAAAGGTAATCATTTTGTCCCTCTTCGCTCCCTTGGGAAACACAGGCAAAAAGGCAGCACATTCTCCACAAATATTTCAGCCGCCCGCACTGCTCTCGCGTGTCCGCCAGGCCCCTCATGGCTGCAGGGAAAGAAGCTGCAGCAGTTTCACAGTCGCTGGCATTTATGTCAGACTTAGCATTTGCAGCATTTTGAGTATGTGAAGCAAGACTGCTCCCGGAAATAGAAGCAACACTGACCAGCCTGTAACTTAACTGACTCTTTCTCTCTAAGCCAAGTACTAGATTTCCTTTTTTTCATCTTATGCTAATTACACATGCTATTCAGTTTCCTAATATCTCAATGGCCCCTATATCCAATTTCTTATAAAGCATAATCTGCTTATATACTTTTCCTCTCCATTCTTCATAAGTCTCTTGCATGTAGTTGAGAGATTTTTCATTTTAATGAAACTGCCCGCCCCCCTCCGTGCGTCCTCCTCTCCTGCTGAGTCTGAAGCACTGCCTTTACCAAGAACAGTCCTCTGTTTCTCTAATCACATCACACACCATTAAGACTTGTTATTAGTATGATACAAAACACAACCTCTTCTGCACTCAAGGATTTAAAATATACAAATTGCTTTATTGATAACTGAGCAATATTTTCTGCACCTATTTGAGCAGTCAGTATCCATTTCAGATACAGACTTGATGATACTAGCAAAAAAGCTAAAAGAGAAAGCATTCCAAAACAAATTAAATATATACAAAGACACATGCAACCTACCTGCACAAGCTGGCTCTACACAAAATTTTCCAGTCCCAGAATTTCGAAGAAAGCACAAGATGGATTTTAATCCCTTCTGTAGGACATCCTTAGGTGGAAATTCTAGGGGACAGTGTCTCAAATTCAAGGCTGTCAATGAAGTTAAGTTTCCTGTGAAAAATGATTCAATTTTGAGAATGTTTTGAAGGATGAGAGTATTCACATTCAGATATATAGAATTGTTGAGTCATAAAACTGAATGGCTTGTGTTTATGGTGATTACAATGATTTCTATAGTGATTGATACAATTACATATGCAGATACTGTGTACTACTGTATTTATTTAGCCAAGCCTAACGTTTTTTAAAGAATGACAGATATTCTTACATGTGCATAGTATTCCAGGTCTGTACTATCTAAGATTATTACCTAATGATGGGCTGTGTTTCTCATTTCAAAATGTGAGGCTACTCAAGATGCTAATACGGACTATCCTGAGATTCCTCAAAATGTTTGTTTTCTCCTTGAAAATAACTGCTAAGAGCTTTAACCTTCTCAGTTTGCTCCATGTAAGACTGTCTACAAGTGTGTGAGGTTTCTGTGCACAAAAAGTTCAAAGAAACAAAGTTCAAATGCAATTCCACAGTTTGCATCAGATGCAAACAGACACAGACATGCAGAAGTATTTCATCACTTCAATAACCTTTAACGAAAACTATCACCTGCTTACATTTTTACAATCACCTGTTACATTTTTTCTCGAGGTAGGAACGAATATCTGAACTGAACCAGAAATGCGATATCCTCTTGTAGACCAGTTTTCTCTCCATTCAAGGCAAAAAGAGCCTTCTCAGAGTACGTGAGCTAAACAGTACACTCCTCCAGTAGCTGTTCTTGTGCTTCTCCACTCACGTGGGAATGGGATTTGTGGTACTGATAGGTCACTCTAATTTCATTCATACAAAATGAAAGGAATTAAAATTTTCCTTCTTATGATCCCAGTGCATTGCTCGGATTTGCTAGTGATGGAATTACCAAGTCACCAGCTCGATAGGTGCTGACTGAAATAAGCCTTTCAGTTAGTTTTTTAAAAGAAAGTAGTATTTCTTTTACATGGATCAAAATGTTCAGAGTTATTATAATCTACTAGTAAATCTTTCAAAATATAAATGTACCAGCTTCCTTTAAAAATAATCTGCTATGACATTGTTTATTTTTAATTGCATAATTAAAAATAAATTATTTAGGAAGTTCAGCCTTGACTAGATTCAGGTTTTCAATGCTGTTTTCAACTGGAATAAGTTTTTCGCATTATATTAGTAGCATCACACTTTAAAACCCCATGCACAGCTTGACTGCACATATTAGCTTAAGTTGTCCTGCTTTGGACAGGCTCACTGCTTAAAACACCGAGCAGGATTGCCTTCTGCTTTACTCACTGCAGTGTAAAGAAGCACATTTGCTCTTTGATTTTTTTTTTGCATAAGCTTTCTTGCAGGAATGACAAATACATTACTAATAGCACAGGTATTTGATTTTAAATTACCAGTAATTAAAGCTGAAAGGAATGTTATAAAACAATTTTTACGGTGACATTAACAACTGCATTTGACATTAGTTCTCTAGAAATGTAAACTCTAGCAATATTGACAACAAAGTGCACTTAACAGAAAGACAACATAAAACCCAGCATGGAAATAACTGAATAAAATGAGCAGCTGAGGTAGGAACTAGAGGAACACAAGGGATTCTTTCAGGCATCCGGATGGAGAGAACAGCTGGGTCCTTCTCAGTCCCCTTCCACGGCAGCAAGATTGAGATCTAAGTGCAAATGGATTCTCTGCATCAAGGAGACAGGTAAGTACAACCTATTATACATAAAAACACATCCAACCAACAAGGAATATTCAACACAACACCCTCTTCTGCCACAGAAAGTAGAGTTATCCCAGTGTCAGTAAATTTGAGAACAAAGGCACCCAGAGGAAGTCCTTCTGTTCAACTACATTCCGATTTCTTCATAATTTACTTGGTCTTTTGATCAGCCACTGAGTCAGAATTCACTGGTAACTTCTTAGCAGTAGAGGAAAAAGTAATTTTTGCCATTCCAACATCAATATAAAAGTAACTTCATTGAAAATTGAGGAAAATTGAATTCAAATCTTGATAAAAAATATAAAAGTTTATTTTGCCCCAGGCTTGTTAGAACTCTCCATTTTAAATCAGAACTATTATTTTGAACTAAAACTAAGAACAGATGAAAACCAGAACTGTGTCTGAATCATTATTTTGAAGTTGCACTCACATTGAAACAGAAATGATTTGGAGGAACTGCAACTGAACAGGTTGGAAGAATTATTGGTTGGAAATGATGGGCAAACATTTGGGTGGGAAGTTACCTGCACCACGTGCAGCACGCGCCGGCTGCCCAGGTACCACACTCCTCCCTGCTGCTCGCAAGGCAGCGGGCACAGGGGCACCCGAGCCTAACGGAGGCAAAGGCTCCAAGCAGAACTCTCCAAGAGGAGCTGTCAGGCACTGCAGCTCAGCGGAAATGCTCCAGCCAGACGAACTGGTCCAAAAAGAGATGAGGCATAAAAGGAGGAACTACTAAACTACAAACTAAAATACAACAGACCTGCAGTGCTGCGTACCGTAATTATGTTAGAGTAACAACAGTGAATAGAATTGAAAATCTCTATTTAATGTGCAGAGACTGAGTATGTTGTTGTGCAATTACTGCTGTTGGTCTTGTGAAGAAACCTATCCCTAGAGTTCCCATCCGGGCAGATTCTGTCAAACCGACAAGCAGTCCCAGCGCTCTGCTCAATCATGTTGATTGCTTTCAGTATGGCATTGATTACGAGGAAAGCCAAAGTTCAGAGGTCTGGTAAACACAGTGCATTCTAATAAGCTAAAATCCCCGAATTTGCTAAACGAGCTACAACTACGAAAATGCCTTTTCATACAGTCATGATTCACAAATTAGAAAATTACTTCAAATAATCATAAAACACAATGTAGACACAAAAGAGCTACACGATCATCAAAAAGAAATGGCTCTGAAAATGTACCTCATAAAGAACTATTTGCGAATGCAATTAAATTTAAAATAGTTTAGTCCTAAGAAATAAAGTCTATTTTTAAATAGACATGGCCAAAATGAATCATACAAATAGCTTCTGTATTAGAAAAATGACATCTTGATTTTATCTTGCTGCAAACTGCTCAGGTTTGACATGGTTTGGGTGCCGAGGGGGAGCTCTGGGGACACGCACGCGTCTCGTCACGTTGCAGTGCTGCTGCCCTGCGCGACTGCGAGCACTGCACCAGGCACTCGGCAGCGCAGCACCCTGCATACACAGCCCAGACTTTTTACAGTGTCACCTGCTGGGATTCTTTGCGAGTTAGAAACATTCCTAAATTTAAACAATAGTGACGGAGATGTTGTAAGCATATTACGTAGCTTCTATTAAATGCTTTGCATTTGTTGGTTCAGGGAGATTTGGTAGGTTCACAAAGCTGCAAAACAGCACAACACAGGGAGCCATCCAGCATGTGGGACTGGTGCCGGGGGTGCCCCGCGGAGCCAGGCAGCAAATCAAGCTGCAAGTGCCACGGGCACCACCGCAGTGCTGGGCTGCGGCACTGCAGGGAGCAGCGTCAGCCCTGAGGAATCACCCTGGCAGCGCGGGCAGCCCCGCGGCACTGCCACCCAGCCCGGCCACCAGGCAGCTCATACTGCTCCTGCCCAGCACCGGCTTAGCACAGCATGTCAGCCCGCAGCATGGCCAGCATCTGCCGGCAGCAGCCGAGAGCTGCAGCAATAGCAATAACGGCAGAAACACATACATGTCTCCAGGGGCAGGAACTCCCTGCAGCTCAAGACTTGCCTGGGAAACCTGCTGTGGCCCAAGCGTTATGATGGAAGAGCGTCCTGACCTAGGAGCTGTCCAGAAAACTGAAACAATTCACAGGAAATGATTTTACTGCAAAAATGCCAGCATACCAGAGGACCACTCTACTTTGGGAGGAACATGGATGATTAAATCAACAGAAATGTATTTTGGTTCAGTCACAACTACGTTCAGGGGAGAACAGCAGGCTTACTCTAGTAGTAGGTTGCCTCGTGCCCAGCAGGAAAGGAACAGCTCATGCTCTCTGCTGTTCCCCTTACTGGGCGAGTCAGCCATTCCTCTCTAGTGGCCTCCCGCACAACTGCAGGGCTTCAGTGACGAGTGCAACCCTGTCTTGAGACAGCTCGCTGGCTCCTGCTGATATGCTTCAACACCCGAGCACTCCTTCAGATCATTTTTCTAGGAGACAGACTTTCCAGGAATAAGCCCAGCTTCAGAATCCTGGTAAAATCTAACTAGTGAAGCAGAGCTGGTAGTACAGGTAATCTGAACAGCATCTGAATTGCAGGAGTGGGTCACGTTTTTCTTCCGTACACGCGTGAGAGGATGATGCCAAGTCAGACAGGGACCAGCGTGTTCCTACCTGTCCGCACACCGGCTGGGGACGTTCGGCACGGAGCTCTGCAAGGCTGGCTGGGCCTGTCACGACACAGGGGTTCTCTTGTGATAGAATGGTATCTGGCTGAGAAGTTTATAGCACAACAATTACACATGCAGCGTGAAGAGACATCCTAAAGGATGGGAGGAGAAAGACCTAGGGAAGGAAGCCCATCACCAGATGGTCACGGAGAACAGGAGACCCTTTTGGCCTGCTCACTGACTCTACAGCTTGCCTGATTCCACGTCCTGTGAACCAGGATGCTCCGGTGCATCAGTAACTCACCAGCAGAGCCGTTGTTGCCTGAGGGCAATGCAAGGACTGGCATAGTATGGCCGGGCATAACATCAGCTGGTACTTGACATCCCTGATCTATCCACCTGGGAGGGGACCAAAGGCAATGGCTTGTTCCATAGTAAATTTCTGAAGACTGTATGCTATGTTTGTCACCTATACTTACGAAGACAGTATGTTATGTATGTTGATGGTGTAAGGCATTCATATGTAGTAAATGTTCTGCCATGCAGTAAACTGCTGCAGCAGTCAAGAAGACCCTGGACTACCCATGGCAGAGCAGTCCTTCAGGGAAGGCAGTGAACACTACCTACAAGGGATTTACGTTATGTGAAGCTTCTGGCTAATGTTCACAGACAATGTGCCTGCTCTGTCAAGGCCTGGGCTAAGGCCCTCACCTCTGCTAAGACAGCTTAATGATTCAACTTTGCTACATCATGATTAAACGATTGCAAATGGCGATAGTTAAAGTTCTGAAGAACTCCATCTATAACTACATGGAAAGCAAAAAGACCAGGACCACCTCCGCAACATCTTGCTGAAATCTTAGCAATGGTACAGGTAGTCTCTTGGCTAGCATGACTGCGCGGAAAGCGTATTCACTGCTGTGCCTGCATGCATCCGTCACACATCGTCAAGGAGCAGCGTGCACTGCGTACGGCTTAATACAAAAAGCACTGAAAATACGACAGCACGTGGGAACATTCCTGGACGTAAGAATACGATTGTCTAGTACAAGCAGGGATGCCACCTCAGAAACTGAGACAGGTACAATGCTTCACGCAGGTGGGGCCAGAAAGTCAGGATTTATATAACAGTCCAGTGAGCCCGGATGGGCTACTGTATAAGCAGCTGCAAAAATGGAACAGCAAGCAGCACTCAGTGCAAGCCTGCCAGTGTGCTCTGAACATCTGCACTGTAAGCAACAAAAAATCAGGCCTAATCGCATGGTCACATTTAGTTCAAGCCATTTGTCTTGGTTTCAGAAGCCAGACTCAAGAGGCAGCTTTGGAGGTTAATCCCCCTGTACGACGGCAGAGAGCTTCAAAGTCCAGAGAATATCAAACAGGGATGAGTCAAGAAAAATCAAAGCTTATGCCACAAGAAATCTGACAGCCTGAGGAGTCCCCGCAGCACTCAGCACTTTGTCAGCAAGAACAGGCGAGAGATGGGGATTCCTCCTCACAGCTCCCTCTTGTCTCATCTCCAGTGATCCCTACAGCCCAGGAAATCTGCTCTGTTTGGCTTAGGAATGTTTCATCTGGAAATAGTTGTTGTGGTAATTCCTATTTCAAAAAGAGCTAGTACAAGTCTAAGTCACAAACTGCAAAGGCATCTTTACACGTAAGAAATTGCTGTAGAAGTTCTCGGCTCACGTTTAGCAGCACGTCTCACCGCGCAGGTGCCCTGCCATGTCCTTGCGCCTCCCGAGACGAGCTTTTACTCCAGCTGCACTCATAGAAGTCACACTGAGTGCTCATGACCAAATCACTGCTGATTATTATTATAACTTTTCTCTCAGTCCAAGGAAGACATTAATTTTAATATTGTAGCACACTTATTTTTTCTCTTTAAGTACATGTTTATGGTAAACTAATAGCAATCTTTTGGGGGATAAATGTTGAAGTATTCCAAAGTTTAACTACAGAAATAATTATTAAGAACCATTATACAAAAAAGTTACATTCAAAAAAGAAGTGAGTACTCACCAAGTTCTGCAGGAAGCGCTTTTATAGGATTTCTTTCTAAAAGTAGAGTTTTTAATTGCCTGTGCAATAAACAAGAAAATAGTAGTAACTGTAAAAACAAAGTTAATATTAACATAAGAATATTTTTCCTCTTTTAATTTTTTCTTCCTTTTGTTTCCTAATACAGAATGGACCCCTCAAGGCAAACCCATGCCAGTCCATTGCTAACACGAGTGCTAGAAATGACTTGACTAGCATGCCCTAAAGCTTTCCGGTACGACACTGATGTTTGCATTTACACCCTCTATATACTACTCCAATATTCAGCATTTATCTCTTTTCTGCAAAGCTCGTTTACCACTGTATCACTGCTGGTATAACTGTTCCAATTATAAACATGTTGTTTTCAATTGTTTTTTAAAGTTTTGCTGAGCTTCAACTCTTTGGGGTCTTGAGTGCATTCCTCAGACTAATTTTGAGCTGAAACTGCTCAGCCATTTTTGATAATGAGATTAGAAAAAAAAAATCTATCTACATTTAATTTTGTCTTTTTGTTTTTGAGAAGCTCTAGTGTTTCCATTTTTGGAAACAGACTAGAAACTCAGCACGGATCAGGCCTTTATGTTACATATGTATTTTTTGATATCTCTATGAAAATCTGCTAACTTTTGGGCATATTCTAAGCTTTTGAAAAATTACAGTTTGCCTGTGCTCAGAAAACTATTTGTATTTTTTAGCAAACAAAATTTCCAGACTTGCTGTATAGAGTAAATGTACTCAGATGTACAGGCTGCCTCTGATCATTTAAGTATTTAGGACACCGTGAACATTTCATGCAAAAGGGAGATCACCTGTTTTTCCCCCTCGTAGCACCTACCTGCTTATCTCCAGACACAGCAAGGAAGCAAATAAATTCAGATAGAGATAGGAAGGAAACAATAAATAAATAAAAGCCCATTTCACACTAGTCCTCAAGATGACTAAAAATGTGAAGGACTTGGGATAAAATTTCATGAAGCTGGGTAAAATAAGACAAAGAATTAGCTGGGTAACTGGAAAAGGAAACATATCTCAAGAAAGCATAATGTATATGAGAACAGGGATCACTGACTAAACTGGGACAGAAAATTGGTGAAGAGGTAAGAACAGAGAACATTCAGACTGGATTAAAAAAAAAAGGCAACTATATTGGAAGCTAGAAATAGAAACAGAGAATATACAGAAACCTGTAGGTCTGGGATTTTTTTTTGAATGCTTTATTTTGCAATTTTAATCACATTCTTTTAAGCAGTTTGTAGTATCTATCAATTTATGGATTATGATATATACCAATTTGATATCTCAAATGCACTGTCCATGCCATATGTAAAATCTCAACCCACTGTAAATGAAAACCCATTCACTTTCTAAATGTTGCTATTTTTCAGCTTGTTTACTGTTAAATTCAATAAAATAAGCAAAAGCAAACCTTAGTAGTTTCTGTCATAATATTTCTTTACCTCTAGAAAAACAAAACAAAACAAAACAAACATATTGGCAGCTGTTCAACTCTGGAGTAACGTTTGTGGTGATATTTTAAGATACTTCAATTCAATCAAAAAATTGAAGCGCCTTATTCACAATCACATGATTTTTGAAACAGAAAAAGCTCCATGAGAATGCCGAGGGATTCCATACTCCAAAATCCAAACTCCTGCTGATCTCCAAGGCACTGCTGGGAAGGGGGGGTGTTTTCCCCGCTGTCTCAGGATCCCAGAGCCATGGCCTGGCTACATCATGGCCAACGCTGGCCCTGCTCCCTCTTGCTGAAGGACTGTAACGTCTGCAGCAACCACAACAGGGCACGTGCCCCTCCTTGATCCCTGCCCATCCATATTCCAGATTTCAGAGATTTCTGCACAGAAAATATTACAAGGCTTGTACTTCTTCCCGCTCTATGCACTAAGACATCACTTCCGTAAGGGAGGTGATGCTTCTGTGCTGACTTGGCCAAACTTAAAACCAATAGAAAAGATTTTCTGACAACCACAAGGGTCAGTGGAACAGCCCCCAAGTTAACAAAATATTTCTATTAACCTCTGCTTTTTAATAGAAGCTGCACTTCCAGCTTCTTCACAGTCACGAACATCCTCAGAATATCTGAGCATCTGAAAATACGTACCATACTCAATGATAGGGATGAAGTGAAATTACACTAATGTTGAGAAATTGAGTCAACTAGTAGTTTTGATACGCATTTTCTAAGAACTGACCTGTTGACTGAAATCAAGGAATAAATACAAACAAAATAAATTGTATGTTTGCCTAATGAGTAGCACGAGGGATTCTCAAGGAGAGCACACCAGAGAAGGCCTTGGCCTCAGGCTTTCCTCTGCTTGCACACTTGCATCACAGCTTTCACAGGCAGCGCTCAGCTACACACTAACCCATCCACAGCCCAGCGCTCTCTGGAAAAATACCTGCAAGGAAAGTGCTGTCAGGCCTGAACAATTTAAAAAAAAATGACAAAAATGTATTTAAGAGATACAAAATCATCATTAAATTTGACATTTTCAGATAATTTCAGAGGCTTAAGGTTAATTTAATTTTTTTTTGTAGTCAAATGTAGAAATATAATGGTTCACAAATCCCAGAGAACAAATGATTTTATAATACTGTTATAATACTCATCAATGATTTTATAATACTGTTATAATACTCATCACAAAATGCCGTGAAACTGTTCTGGAGGATTCTGCAGCACACGCCGGTCAAAGGCTCCTCACTGCCCACCCTTCACAGAAAGCAATCTTTTACAACCCTAAATGCGAGCTAACTTTCCTCGGCATTGGGCCATTCTCCACACAGCAATAAATTCATTTCTCTGTTCCTGTTAATTAACATGTATTATGATCTGTCATCTTCCATTTTTTTAGTGAGAAGCAAGGAATTGTTCAAGGACACTAAAAAAATGGTGGAGTTAATTTTGGCAAAATGAGATCAAATGTGCTTTTTAGGTTCACTGCAACCCATGTTACAGATCAGTGACTGCTAAGTAATCCTTCCTATAGTTATTAGTATGTCAGACAACCACCAAAAAGATTAATGAATAAAATTCTTTGATCGACTGAACTATCACTCGTTGTCAGGGAGCAACGCGGGAGGCTGGGCTCTTGGGGTCCCATCTTTCGCCTCCCTTACAATGCCATAAGTGGAATCAGTTAAATAGTTACATGAAAAGAGTAGCAGGTCTTAGATTCCTAAAGGAGGATGAATTTAGATGAATATCACAGATTATGCTCGTTACATGAGTTTTAGTTTAGTTAAATACATTTAGAAAAAAAAAAGGTTAATTACTGTTCTCCTGAGCAGCGGTCAATGCCAAACAAAGGCAAACAAAGTCTGACTCCTCCAGTGAAACTGTATAATGCAAATCGAAGGAAAATACAATTGTTATTAAATTATCAGCATAACCAGCATCCTACCTGTGATGGCCAATTCCGGGGGGAATAGTTTTAATCTTGTTGTACCGGAGATCCAGCCAAACAAGATGCGGCAGCTTCTGAAATAAATCCTTGGGAATCACCGATATGACATTTCCTTCCAGATGAAAGTGCTAATAGAGAAAAACATAAATAAGTTTTAAAGTCAGCAGCAGGCAGACTGTTTCCTGGCATGCAAAATGCTAAATGTGAAAACTGAAGCTGCTCTATACTTTTATGAAAAGAACACTGCTGAAGGGAACACCATTCTGTAATGACACATCTAGTGATTTAACTAATAAGGACTGTTTTAGAAAGCAGGGATTAATAATCATAGCTAAGAGACTGGTTTTTGCCTGACAAAGTAGTGACCCCTAAGTGCTTCATGCTGCTCCTGGGCCAAGGCTACCAGAGCACTCATAACAGCGCGCTCACCTTCATGTGGGGCAGTCTATAGATTTCCTCGGTGAGATGCTGGATGTTTTTCCTGCTGACATCCAGGGTATGCGAGGAAGATGACAGACACTTCTCAACAGCCTTCCTGATCTCTTCTGATGAATTTGAACCAAGCGAATTCCTCTTTTCGAGATATCCATCTTCTGAATTATCACCATGGCCATGAAACTCTTCAGGAGAGCTGTCACCCATTCGCCAGCAAGCCTGAAGGATTGGCTCGGTAAACCACAGCCATCAGCTGAAGGCAAGTCACGAGCTGAGAAAAACAACCAAAAAATACATTAAAGAAGAAAGAGCATCTATCAAACCAGTTTCTTTTTGCATTATTAATTTGCAGGTTGCCCCTAGTGCAATGTGATGCATAATAAGATGAAAACAGTCCCACTATTTGGAGTTTTGTGTGTATTTACAGGCATAGCAAACCAGGGAAGCCACAGTCCGCCCCAGCAGCAGGGTTTTCCTGCACGTTTCCGCACGTGCAGTGGGGACACGGATGCGCGTTAACAAGCGTCACCAGCACCACCCTCCCTTGGGAGAGCCCAGCAGTCACCAGTCTCTCACTGACGTCCCTGTCCCCCTTCCCCGTCCGCTCGCAGCTTGCCCGGACGCCCCACACTGGGCCTAGAGCCACGGCAGGGCCCACAGGCCACGGCAGGGTCCAAGGTGGCGGGGCCTGGGGGCTGCCCTGCTCTCCTCCCTCAGGAAGGAGCACCAGGAGTGCCGGTTTGGGCTCCCTGGCCCCTCTCGCAAGTCACCCAGGTCACCCAGAACACGTTTGGGTGTTTGCAAAGGGCACCTGGAAATGTCGAGAAAAAGAACAAAACAAAACAAAACAAAACAAAACAAAACTCAGCCCAGTCATGCCCAGCCCCGAGGCGCCACCACCCGCCGGGACGGCAGCCCCGCACGGCGCTCCCGCCCCGCGACCTCCGCGGCCGCCGCCTCACGCCCCACC
>VWPW01017338.1:0-74267 GCA_013389825.1 Crypturellus undulatus | reverse complement strand
CGAGGCCAGGGGAGCAGCCCGCTGCCGGCCGCGCGGGCCAGGCTGCTCCCGCAGCTCGTGCGGGCCGGGCTCCCCCGGAGCGTCCCCCGGGCGGGCTGGGCCGGCAGCAGCGGGGAGCAGGTCGGGGAAAGGCGCTGGGATCGGAGGCTTTGCTGACTCGGAGAGCGTCTCATGTTGAGCTGAGTCTGTGTGCAGCCACAGAGAACAACGTGAACTCTGCAGATGAGCGAGCGTGCTCAAACGTCTCGATACAGAACCGAGGTGTGCTCAGGCAGCACTTTGCGAGAGTGAGGGCTTGTAATATTTCAATTTGCTGATATTGGCTGCTTTCTCATCGCTTGTCAGTGTGTTCAGAGCAGCGACAGTGCTGTCCTGGTGAACTCACATTTACTGGCACAGCATGGTTGCTATGGAGATCTCTTAAGACATTCCAATAACTTCCTTAAATAAAGAAGCCAGTTAATACTTTTGGTTTTGTGTGTGACATAATGTGGAGTTATTTATCCTGACAACTTGAGGAGGGAGGGAAACTGAGCAAAATAGGTTAGTATGTGGAATTTACTCATGGATTCTCAGTGCTGGATATGCAGAAATGAACCCAACTGAAATCTGAAATTAATGTTTATATTGACTTAACTTGCTTTTATAATTAAAATTCAGGTTAACATCCATTCTAGTGAGTGATAATGCAAAGTCCAGAATATACCTTCGTATAAATAACTACAAACACATACCCCTAAGGAAAAATAAATTACAGTCCTCCTAGCTGCCTTTCTTAGCGAAGTCTCGCAACCAACCTAAGTGGTGGTGCAGATGCAGCTAACCTCGGGCGTGAGCGGGGCAGGAGGTGAATGGGCCTGTGGTTTGTGGGTGCCCTGTGGCCCTCGCGGGGCCGGGGTGCCTTTAGCCTCCCTGCTGCACCGCGGCGCTTCCGCAGGCTGCGTCTGCCCCGGTTCAACTCCTGCTCGTGGACGCTGGTGCGGGAGACGGGAGCATCGTCTGGGTCGTTTTTCTGCCTTCATGCAGGAACAGACTGATCAAAACCATCCGGCCTGCTCTTTGGTAAATCGCATGGAGCTCTGAATTTCTGTTTCTGGAGGTAAATGATCTAATTCTGGGTCTGTCTTGTGGTTTTTCTCTCAATCCTCTCTGGTTCTGTCAGCACCCCTTTTCTTAATATTAGAGATGAACTTCTTTTTCCAGTATGTTTTTCAGGGCGGAGTCCCTCCTATCGGAAAATGCCAATTTCTCTGAATTTTGAACTTGGTGCAGGCAAGGAGACCTGTTCCACAGAACTTTATCTGACCCCCTGTGGAAGAAGGCGTAATGTGTTCTCTTCTGACACGTGCATTTTGGTCTTGTGTTTGAAGGCAGCATCCACATTGATGCTTTGTGTCTCCTGATACAATCTTTGAGATATTTTAGAGCATTTCTGAGTTACGATGCAGTTAATGGGAAAGCTGCCTTTGACAGGAGAGTTCCTTCATGGTTTCTGGTAACTTACAGAAAGCTTTAATGCGTGCGGGCCTGGTTCCTCTCGCTTCTACGAACCCTACCTTCCAGGAACGGTGTTTCTGTAGCCAAGCGTGCCCGTGCGGTGCCTGCTCAGGATCCCTGGGATGCAGGGGCGCTCCCGCCGGCTGTCCAGGGATGCTGGCTGGGCTTTCTGAGGATACGTCCACAGCGACCGGCGATGCCCGGGCTGCGCGGAGCGCTGGCGCTGCAGCTGCACGTCCTGCCAGCTCTGGTCTGCCCCGCTCTCTAGTTGCTCTCACCTCTCGTATCCAAACTTCGCTTCACAAAAGCGCGCAGAGCTGTTGTTGCTGGGAACAGTCCTCGGTGGAGTTGGTCTGTACGGCGCTCTGCGGGCCGCCGTGCTGTGGCGCACGCCGAGAGGGCTGCGGTAGCGCAGCTGGAGACCCGGGGGCGAGGGCTGGGCTGGAGCTGCGGTGGCTTCAGCAGGTGGGAGGGAAAGGCTTGGCCTTGCAAATTTATTGCGTGTGCTTCCCTCCACTGTCTATCTTCAGGAAAAATAGGTCTCTGTCTCTAAGACTTTTTTTTTGGATTTCTTATCTGTTCCTGTAGGAACCTTATCCCTGTATCTGTGAATTTCTTCACCGAAACGGAAGGCGTTAAGGTCTGCATGCCGCATTGACCCTGTTTTTTCCCTTCTCCTCAAAGTTATTTCCTAGCTCTGGAATTTCCAATCTCTGCTCAGCAGCTTCTCAGCAAGGCGGTTGTCAGATCTGCTTTTCGTGTAGGTAGAAAATACTTTTACTGTCATTCTGGGAAACGAGCAGACAAGTTTTGTTGACATTTTTATCCAAAAGGGAAAACCACCATTTCCAAGTCGAGAAGATTATTCTAGCCTGAATATCCTCAGCATTGGCAAAGTTGCCAGCAAGTGAAAAATGTCCAAGTAAAGTAAGTCCTAGGGACTCTGACGCTGGGGGGTAGCAGCTCTGCCCACAGCAGGTTACATGTGTGTGGGAAGAAATTATGGTGTGATGTATCTTGCTAAGCAGCTGCACCGAAGAATAATTTAAAGAGTGAGTTTTTGGCCATGGATCCTCCTGGATCAAAGTGTCTGCAACGTAATTATTTTAAATGTAATTAGTGTTTTATCCTAATTTTGTGGCTGCCGACCTCTCCTTTGGCTGCTTCTCTATCAATGTTCTTACGGCTTTTTTAACAGGAGCAAATGCAGTCTCCTGTTTATCTTATTTGAATTAGCATCAAGTTTTTAAAGCAGTTCCTGGTTTTACAGCTCACAGGAGGAGCCCGCTCAGTACGTCAGGGACTCGGGTCTGCGCCTCAAAGCGACCCTTGGCCCTCAGGTGCAGCGCGCGGCAGCTGCCGTCTCCGAAGACTCCCCCGCGCTGGAAGGGGCTCGTGGCCGCGCTGGAGCACCCCGCGCCGTGCCCACAGCTGCCTCCTGCCAGCCTTACGGGGATGTCCGGAGCATCGAAATCAGGATGTTGTCGTGGCCTCGGTCTCCCCCACACCTGAGTGTGTTCCTTGATGTAGCTCTAAAAGTAATCACTTACAGAGGAGCCTGTCTGTGTGGCTGCCCTTTACAAGTCCCCGAGCTGGGATGTGCTCGTCCCTGGGGATGTGTTTCTGTGCGCAAGTGGAAGGTGGAAACACCTCGAGGGTGCCTCCTTGGCGTGCAGGTTGCTGGAGCTGCAGTACTTGAGTTCCGGGGTGTCTGGGGCCCCGAGGACTCTCGCGGGTGGTGGTGCTCGAGGATCGGTGCCTTGTGGAGCCGGAGCGGCCCCCCTGCTGCGCCGCGCTGCTCCATCCCCATGGAAACAGGCACCGAGTCGCACAACCTGGGCTAACGGGCTTACCATAATCTCCATTTTAATTTCAAACAAGGTGCTGGCAGGTTCTGGGGTTACGCACACATCAGAAAATATATCCTTGTTATTGCACTGTGATAATCTAGAGAGCAGAAACTGGAGGAGTTTGTTGGCCAAATGGTTTGATGTGTGGGGGAATGATCACGTTTTCCCGTGCTTATCCTGTCTCTGGCTCCTGCACGTTGTCGTTATGGCCTTCCCCCTTTGAGTCTGCTCCTGCTGGATGCTGCTGCTCCCAGGCAAAAACTCAGGAAAGGGCAAATTTCTCTGACATAAGTTTTGTTATCAATTTAAATCACTTCTGAGTTATAAGGATGCTGGAAAATGATGCTTGTAAGTTATCTTTCCTTCCCATTCTCTGATTCAGTGGGATCAAAACGTCCAGCTTTTCCAGCAGTGCTAAACACCATTTCGAACATCGAGGTTCTCCTGTCATAGTCATTTACCCACGGAGCCGGGGCCCTGGGAGAGCTGAGCGCGGTCTCGAGGCTGCTGATGGTGCCGGGAGGACGAGGCCAGGGAGCAGAAGCACCGGCCGGGGCAAGGAGCAGGGCCGACTTGTACCTTTACCCTCTGCAGAGGTTCACACCAGAGTCGTGCATCTTCCTTGTGACTCCCGTCCCTCTGGGAGGGGAGCAGCAGTCGGGAACATTAGCATGGAAACTTTATGCGGTTCAAGTATTTTCTGTCGTGTTATTATTTTTTGGCAACATCTGTTTTTGCGCAAAAATAATTCAAATGTTTGTTTCTGTGAAACGAAGTGCGATATTGTTGAACAAATGCATCCCTCAAAAACTAGGATGCAGGCAAGTAATGAATAATTTACATTGTGTTTTTGCAGATAGAGTTTTATTATCCCGCTTAACTGAGCTGAGCAAAGCCCGTGTGTAGATAGAGATGGTGCAGCGGGTGAGCAGGGATCCTCTTGCTCGGTTAGCCCTGTGCATTACCAGGTGTCGTGTCCGTGCGGGCTGGCTTCAGCCTCGGAGCAGCTCTGCGTTTGGGTAGATGACTCGCGCGCTCAGCGCTGGCAGAGCCAGGGTGAACCAAACCCCAGCGGCAGGTCCGGCCGTGGTGGTGCCGCAGAGCAGGTCCGACCGTGGCCCCTCACTGTGAAGGACGAAGCAGCCCGAGTGGTGGCAGAACCCGGTGCTTTTGCAGAGCGGGTCAGTGCAGGCTGAGCAGGGCTTGCAGGCTCTGCCCCATTTGGTGAATGAAATGCTGTGGTATTGATTAGGAAACTATGGCCTAATGCCCAGTACGGCACCTATAAAATCCCAAATCCTCTTTTCTCTAGGGTCAAATACAGAAATGTTAAGCTTCTGTGTTCTTTGTATTATTGGCACTTTTTCTTAAGAAGGGGAAAATGAGCCTGCTATAGTAACCACAGGAGCCCCATCTCTAGGCCCATACAATTTGCTGCTCTGTAGAGACCTCGATCAGATTGCAAAGCCAGCGTTCTGCAGAGCTTGACTCTCTGCGGTGTGGGATGGGTGCACAGATGCCTTTGCATGTTATTTAGAAACAAGAGGGCGAAAAAAAGCCCCGCTGTCTCCAATCGGTAAGTGTGTTTGTGGGGGAGGAGTGGGAATTGCAGGGAGCTGGTGGGGAGCTCTGCTACTGTCATTGGTCTCTTAACAGTCTGGCTTTTCCCACAATCATAGGGCTCTTCTTTGCATAGTTTATGCAGGTGCAACTTTCTGTCACACATCTGCTGCTATGGAAATTCCCTAGAAAAGTGGGTGCTCTTTGTTTGGACTAGTAGTTCAAAACTTCATGCTCCTTGCTTTGTAAAGGGATATTCAGTAGTTCAGGTTTATGGATCTTTTATCATCAAGATACTTTCTGCAAGGATCATAACGGGATGGCCAGCAATAGACTTCCCACTGCAGCGCGGCAGGCATCATGTGCTCCATTAGGATCCCTTTTAATGTACATTGTTGCTGTATGTGTGTGTTTAGGATGTATGCATATGCCATATGATATTTTTCTCTGATTATAGCTGTATTGATATATTAACTATACCTGAGGTGGAAATAACACGGTGTTGCTCATCAAGGAAAGGAAGTGCTGAGTCCTGACCTCCCTCTCACTTCGCCTAGAAGGGAAAAGGCAGGAGGAGGAAGGGGCATTTCCTGGCTGAGCCAGGTAGACCTTAAACTGCGCCGTGAATCCCTGGGATGGCGGTGGGATTTCGGATCACGGAATCGGCCGTGGGAAGAGCTCTGCAGAAATGAGCCATCCTCCCTGGTCTGCTGGTGTGGGAGCTCGTGCCTGCAGGAGAGCTCCTTGTGCATGGGGTAATGCAGAAAGAGTTCAAATCCAGCTAATTTAGTAATTGAGATTTATGGAAGTGTATACTGATATGCACAACATTTGGATTATCGTCTCTCTTTCTTTTTTTCTCTCAGAACTAATTGTCAATTTTGCTGTCACTTTATCCACATTCGAGGCCATAATCCATTGTCAATACAACTGAAATGAATCTGGAGAAACACTCTTCTGGATTTACATCAATAAAAGAGACAGAACCATCCCTTCGAGCATAACAAAAACAGCTACATAAAACTACTACTGTTGCTTACTGAAGACCATTATTTTTTTCATTAAGTGTTATAATAACACCTATTTTCATTAGGTGTTATTTAAGACCATATATTTTTGTTTAAATAGTGTAATTTACAACTTGAAAAATGATTAAACAGATTAAAAGACCAAGAAGTCTTTCGAAGAAATGACATGTAAAGACCACAAAAATGATGTTTCTTGTATTTCACTGGTGTTTTGCTCCTTCAGATTGCTTCATGTTCCTCACATTTGCTTTGTTACTTTATGTTTTACTTAGTTGCAAGTTACAGTTCCTTGGTGGTCTAGAGAATCCATATCGCAGCAGCTGTGATTTATCAATTAAAGCAGTATCATGATTACGTCACTAAACAGTCGTATTCCCAGTTAAGCCTAGGAAATGTATGCAAATTCTCAGTGATTTCAACAGGGGTATTATGGGTGCATTAGAAATCAGGTAGGTCCTATTCAGTCATGCTACTCTTTCCCAAATCGTGGTTTAATCTCTAAATAGATGACGCATTTTTGCTTCTCTGCCTCGCAAGTCTTGCACGTCGTATCTGATACCCGTTTGCTTGCCAGCCCTTTACCTCTTCCCCAGAATGCCTGTATCTAAATGACATCCGTGTCCCCGGGCCCGCTGCACAACTTGCGTTGGAGCAGCCCCCCCTGGCGAAGCGGGACTGAGCTCGGCGGGGCCAGCATGGGCCCTCGGCTCCACGTGGTGCAGAGGAAGCCAGAGCTGCTGCCGCTCGCGGGCCCTTGGCTCTGTGCGGTGCAGAGGAAGCCGGAGCTGCTGCCGAGTGCGGCCCTTGCTGGGAACGGCAGGAGGGCAGCGTGGTCAAACCAGCTCCTTCGAGCAGTGGGCACAGTGCCCACAGCAAGGGAGATGTGTGAGGACAAGCTCTGTGACTGTCCCTCGGTGCGCTCTGAAGCTGCCCGTGCGAAGCGCACGCCAAGATCTCCCTTGGCGTGCAGGCGCCGGTGCCGCCATGCCGAGGGATGCGGAGCTGAGCGCGAGGGACTGTGGTGGCCAGGCCAGGTCCTGCAGGCGACGCTGGCATGGAGCAGCGCGGCCGCGGGCGGTGGTGCTGAGGAACCACATGCGCCCGTGGCGCCGGTGTCCTCCTCCGCGTGGGTGCTGAGCCCAAGCGGCTGCAAACGTGTTGTTACCGACCAGCTATGCTGCCTTCGTGGCGGCTGCCATCGCAAGCGGCAGGGCAGAGAGGAGCATCTGGCCCATTCTCTAGCTCGTGCGATCATGTCCTCTCCACTTAATGCAATTAGAGAATCCTAATACGGTTTTGCTCCGTCCTGGCAACATTTATAATGTCAGTACAACATCCTTCCTCATGCGAAAATCAACCCAGATATCCTTCAAGAAAAGGAAGAAAGATTATTGCAAGGCCTGGAGGGGCAAATTAGTTTATGGGAAATCTAAGAGAACATCAGGTTAAAACAGACCCTGAAGGCAGCCATGGCTGTTTGTCTGAAATTAAATAAGGAAACAAAACGGCTGCAGCAACCACAGCTGTGATTCATGGAACACTTGGTTTATTGAGAGGGAAAAGGCCAGATCAAGAAAAAGTAATCACCAATACAGTTCACAGAAGGGTAGACTCAATCATTACTTTACCTGTTCTGCAAAGGCCAGAATCTTTACAATTTGCTTAAAATGGGCTTTGAGTGAAGTTGGAATAAGTAAGAGCGCACCTTTATGGATGTGAGCACCCTGCGGGGATGTGTCTGGCTTGGGCATGCGATCGTGTTCCCAGCGTTGGTGCGATGAGCTCCGCACCCAGAGTAGTGTTGTGCCCAGAGCAGTGGCTGTGCCCACAGCAGCCCTGTGCCTGAAGCAGTGGCTGTGCCCACAGCAGCGGTTGTGCCCGGAGTGCTCTATGCTGCAGCAGCGGCTGTGCCCGGAGCAGCCCTGTGCCCGGAGCAGCAGTTGTGCCTGCAGCAGCGGTTGTGCCGCGTGCGGTGCTGCCCCTCGTTGCAGGCAGCCTCTGCCCCGGAGCAGCAGTGCTCAAGCTGGGGGAAGCGTGTGGGGCAGCTCGGCGCGAGGGGAGGGCTGCTGCGGGGCCCTCGGTGACGGCGGAGCCTCCGAGTGTGTCGCTCGCAAACCACAAGCTCCCTGGTGGCGAAACAGGCTGTTCTTTTTGTGACTTGATACTGCTTTTGTGGAAAAAAAAAAAAGAAAAAAGAGCCCTAAGGTAGTGAGGAGGGAAGCTGTCTGCAGCTGCGTACAACTGATGTAGTTGTAGCATGAGGGTGACTGGGATGTAGTGCATCACCTGAAAGACCACTGTATAGCATGGGCTATACTCTTGAATTCACACATGTGGGAGATAATATGCATTTCTCTTACAATATCGGTTTCTTTCTTTTGAGAATGGCTGAAATTTGATATGGTAGGTTACTTGTGTGGAGCAGAAATAGACTTGTTTGCAGTGTTATTCATCTATGTATGCATCAGAATTGGTGCTTTCAGCTCACCAGGGTCATGATTTAAGTTTTCACTGGTGTGGCCCGTTTAGAAGTACTTGAAATTTAAAAGCAGATATGATTGCTAGATGCTCTTTCCCCACTGCTTTTCCAGAGACCTTTTCTTTTAGCTGCTGTTTCAAATACACATCAATTCAGCAGAGCCGCGAAACATTTTATAGCTCTGTGTTTTGTTCCTGCGCTGTTTCTCCCTCTGTGTCCTGAGCACCCGGTAATGAGACATACATATTATTCACCAGTAACAACGTCGTGCTGTACGGCAGGGCCAGCAGTTGTTGGGGAGCGGCACGGTGCCGGTGTCACTGCAGCAGAGCAGTGGGTGCTGCGCGTGGCGCGTCCGCGCATGGACAGGGGAGAGCTGGCGAGTGGAGGACAGCGGCAGCTCAGCTCTGCTTCGGCATTCATCCCTGCGCAGGGACAGGCGCGAGGGCTGTGAGCAGCTTAGCTTCCCCTAACAAGAGAAGATAAATGTCAGTGTCCTCTTTTCCTCTCCCACTGTTCTTCAGGAATTCAATTGCTTTAGGTGACAGTTATGGAAAATTAAAAGTGCTTAGGATGTGTGGGAACAGACGGTTCTGAATAGTGCTAAGCAATACGAGATGACAGTGTGTGAATGTTGATGTGCTAATTCGCATCTCCTCTGCTGCTCAGGGTCTGTCCAGTACCTGGGACTAGTGAAGAGATCCACGCGCTGCCTGCACCCGCCTCGGTGTTTTGCAGGCCTGGCCGGTGCCCGCCGAGTCCTCGCAGCCTGACCACGGGCCGTGCTGGGTAGCTGAGTTGAACAGCGGTAACTAGTGTGTTTACAGCTAGGAGGCAGCTCTAGGAGCTGGGAGCTTTTGTTTAGTAATCCTGAAATACAGTGTTTGGTTCTGGTGATGCTGATGGAGAGTTGGAGACCCAGATGCGTGCTCGAAGCCGTTACCGGATTGATCTGCAAAACATTACTCCAGCACAGGCAGCCTTCCTGCCTGGGTTTTATTTCATTACACCCTTGCTTTCCAAGGGGTAAATGTGATTTGTGTGTGCAGTGCTCTGATTACAGAGCTGTGGAGTGCTGGAGAGGGAGCACCAGGTAAGACTGAAGTAAAGCAGTGGCAATAAGAATACGAAATGCACAGAAGTCTTGCTTTGTATATGTACTGCTTTTCTTTGGGTTCCTATTTCCACATGGTCTGCTTAAGGAAAAGGTGCAGCTGTCTTTGTGCTTGGAAAAATATTTTTCTTAATTTCAGCTATATCCCTGACTCAAACAATACAAATAAACAAAAATTAATTTTATTGCTTAAAGTCTTGACTCATGATGAGTTTAGATGATTTAGCTGGTAGCAAAAAAAAATGCCAGAAAAAAAAGAAGGGAAAGGAAAACGTTAGGATTATTTTTGAACACAGAAATTCAGTAGTAACTAGGAAGAAATTACACTAGAAAGAGATTAATGTGATACTTAGGAACTTGGCACCCAAGGCATTTCCCAGCATTGGACTTTAGTGTTCTTGGTGTTTTGATATGATGCGCGATGCAGGAGCATGTGGAACGGTCACCTGAAGAGCTCCAAGGTGTCCATAACTCTAGTAAGTGAGAATACTGCCAGCAGCCGGAATGGGGGCGTTGGTGGGCCGAGGCTCAGGTTCCCGTCCGAGCAAGCAGTTCACCTTCAGGACTGGGTAAGGTGCTGTGGGAACCGCGGCTCTAAGTGCCAGCAAGTTACGCTTACCAGTAAACATGATGTAAATGCAGCTTAGAGTCACACATGTTAAATGGCAGTCGGTCATCCAGAAGACAATCCGGGCGAGTCAAGAACTGTGATACCTGTTTTCCAAAGACTTAACAAGTAGCGTAACACATCTGCGCAGCCCACAGTCCCCCGAGCCTGCTGTGAAACACCTGTCTGTGCCTTTCAGGGAGCTGCTCGCTGCTCCTGCTGTTTCTGTGCTCTTCCAGGTGTGGAACGAGCACTTTGTAAGCGCGGCATGGCCAGTGTGCTGTGCTCCACACCAGTGCATGCTGCAAACACCCACAAGGCACTGCCGTGACGACGGACAGGAGTTGACGTGCCCGAGCACAGCCGTGGCCGTGCGCTGGGCTGCAGCCCTTCGGTGGTGGCACCATGTGCCTGTCTCCAGGGTCGCGATAGACGGCCTCTTGCCATGGCTGGTGGCTGCCATTAGATGTGTACCTGGACACAGTGTTCCCTTTGTGCCTCAAAGCCTGGGAGCAGGATGCAGGATGAAATGGTGTAATAGTATGTATCTTGTGAAAGCTTTGATGTGTGTTTGGTCTACAAAGTATTTCTTGCTCAGTTTATCCCTCCAGTGCAGACGTTTCCTGCCAGGAATTGCTGGATGGCTCCTGAGCGCCACAGTGCCCTCCGTGGGCTCTGCCGTTGGGTTCCCTCTCTGCCATTAGGTTCCAGCTAGCAGTATGTGCTCGGGGTGACGCAGGGCCTCCCTGGGTTGCTGCGTTGCTGCAGATGCTGCAGACAGTGACCTGCAGAGGCCGACCCGGCGCAGCTCTGTGGGCCAGTGATGGGAGCGGGCGAGCGGCCTCCTGCCTGCGCCCGGCGCGGACGTTCGCTCGGCACATGAAGTGCCACAGCAGGCACCAAAACGAGTGCGGCTGTGACAACGGGGGGACTGAGGGACTGATTAATGAGCGTTTTCAGCATATTGATCTTGATGGCAGAGTCATGTTTGAAAAGGACAATCTGTGAGGTTATTTAAAAATAACTGTTTTCTTTTAACTAGAACAAGTTGTTTCTGTTCATCGAAGCACTGAGTAAGATCAACAAATAATTCAATTATTATTTGCCCCTCAATAATCTTTGAAAATAATTTTACTGTTTTGTCTGCTTAATTCAGCATCTTAGGATATGCCCTCTTCTCTCCTCTTTCTGATGTAAAATGGGAGTTTTCAGCCACTCTCTTTCTCCTAGTCCCTTGCTGGTGTTGCGGGAGGGTTTTATCGATGAGCTGCGGCGGAGCGTGAGCGGCTGCCAGCCCCGGCAGGGCCAGCTCGGCGCAAGCGGGTGAGCACAGGGGGAGCAGAGGCTTCCTGGTGCTGCCTGAGCCCTGTGTGGGCCGGGAGGGCTCTGTCCTTCATCCTGCTCTTCATTGCACCTTGTTGCTTTTAGCGAAACTGAGAAGCGCTGGCAGTGGACACTGTGACAGCCGGAGAACAGAGTTTTGCCCTCAGCTTTGCATGCCGTGCAGGACGGAAAAGGTACTCTCTATGCTTCCTTTTAAAATCTTTTTCCATGAGATACTGTTGGAGTGTTATTTGGATCATAGCAGTATTTGAGAGAATTTCTTATTACAGAAGTGGGATGTGTGTTTTCCCCAGAGAAATTAAACTTTGAATGTTTGTCATGTCTGTTCTGTGAGTTTGGATCTCTCATCTAAGCTCAGATGAGGCCTGAGCAAGAGAACTGGCATCTTGCACCCATCAGGATACGGGATACAAGCCCCATCCCTCCTCTGCTCCAGGGATTTGAAGCATCAGTGTGATCCGTTTGCTACGTAAATCTGCCCTGACACCCGAGTCTGTTACCTTGAAAATAAGAATACCTTTTGTTGAGCTCAGGAAGAATCTGAACATGTTGTTGTTCTCATCTGGGGTCAAACTGGTCCCATCAAAAATGTTCTCCTGTGTTCCTGAATCACTCATGGTTGTCTCTCTAATTGCAGATTTATCATAACTGACCGCATGCATAGCTTATCTTCATGTTAACTTTTCATTCTTTGCAAGAACAACACCTGCTTTTAATTGTCAGAATTCTGTAAAACAGGCTGCATGGCTCATTTCAGTTTGTAGCCCCGGGAGGGGTGGCAGATGTGCACTCTGGGGGAACACTCCGGCGGGCTGTGAAGCCCTGTGCACATTGCAGCTTGCGTGGCCTCCTGGCGCGGGCGCTGCAGCACTCGCGGGCCGGGCTCCCACGCTGCGGTGTGCGTGGCCTCCTGCCGCAGCTCACACAGGGGCTGCAGTGCTCACCGGCCGGGCTCCCGCGCTGCGGTGTGCGCGCCTCCTTGCTGCCGCTGCTCCTCGCCAAAGCGTGCAAGCAGCTGGCGCTGTGGCCTGCGCTCTGCCCCCTGCCGCGCTGTGCTGGGCCCGAGGGAGCGCAGGGTGCCTGCGCGGCAGCGCTGCCCGAGGCTCCGCAGAGCCTCTGCAGAGCACGGTGCTCGCGCCCGCCAGGCCTACTCTCGGGGAGCGCGACGGCTGCTCGGGAGCTTCCAGGACAAAGATAGGATCGCGGCTTTAAATAGTTGCGTGGAGCCTGCGAACAGCACGTGCACCAGTGGCTTCTGCTTGGGAGAAGGATCCAGAGTTTGTTTTCACGATACCATAATTGTGTTGACAGTGCTGCCGCATGGCAGGCTCCGCGCATTGGGGAATGTATAAATTAGCTGCACGTACAATGTACACACGCCAAAATCCCACACTGTAGGTAAATAAGGAACTCACTGGTGCTCTTTGCTGTGGCCTGCCTGGCGGAGGAGCAGCATCCTGCGTGCTGCCGGGCTGCCTGCGCACCCATGCCCAGCAGCGTGACGGGGCTGCTCTGGCCGCCGTGCCCAGGAGCGCGAGGGGCAGCTCCGGCCCTCGTGCCCAGGCCCAGCAGCCAGGGATCGCGGCCCCGGTGCCTGGTGCAGGCGGCTCCGCTCCATCCCGCGTCCGGGCAGCCCCTGTGCGGCGCTGGAGCTGCCGCTGGCCGCGCCGCAGCAGAAGGGAGGACGAGGCCGTCCGTCATGGCCTGCGCTGTGTTTGCTGCTGCGGCAAGTGAAGAGGCCTCTCTCGGTACAGAAACTCAGCCCATCTGGAGGCATTCTGGGAACAAGATACTCTTAGAAATCTGAAAACTCTTTGCAAAAGTTTGTTTTCTTAGGCCTGTCATACATCAGGTTCACAGGGAACTCCAACTGTACTGCCATCACTTGGAAAAAGGTAATCCTGAAATGTAGAGTAAAAGTTACTCGATAGAATAATGCAGGTTCCTCCATAGTGCTTTTTTCCAGTCTTGGGTATCTTGAAGAGACTTTTGGAATTAAAGAAAAAAAAAAAACAAAGGCAAAAGCATAAAGCTTCTTTTGATTATGCTGGATTATATCTTTATTTTTAAGTCCTTATTTAAAACCCAAGTGCTGCATGCTGTCGTGGGCAATGACATAGAGTGCCATTTGCACGGTGCGGGACAGCCCGCTCGCGCTGGCCAGCCCTGGGGCTCCAACAGCTGCTCCGGCTCCAGCTCTGGCTGCGTCCCGGCTGCCCCGGACCAGGCAGGCTGGCCGGCAAGCAGGCTGGGTGCCGCTGGGGCTGCCCGTGCCCTGGGGAGCGGTAGAGCTGTGCTCGCCCCGTGACACACTGGGGCCATGCTCGCACCACGGCGCGGTGGGGCCAAGCTCGCCCGGTGACACGATGTGACCGAGCTCACACTGTGATGTGGTGTGGCCGTGCTCGCCCCGTGACACGGTGGGGCCGTGCTCGCCCCGTGACACTGTGGGGCCGTGCTCGCCCTGTTACATGGTGAGGCCGTGCTCGCCCCGTTATGTGGTGGGGCCGTGCTCACCCCATGACATGGTGAGGCCGTGCTTGCCCTGCGGCGCAGTGGGGCCGTGCTTGCCCCGTGGCAGTGCTGCTCGCTGCCGCACACGTGTGCGCTGGTGTGCACGTGCGTGTAGAGTTTGTCCTTCAGAATATGCATGTTTAATCAATAATGAGGAGCAGGCGCGCTTGCTATTTTTGCTCTGCTGTTTGGGTATTCAGCAGATCTTTACATCTGAAAGGGGCAGACTTCTATTTAAAAACCCATGTAGACCTGATTAGGTATTCCACCCTTGTCTGCGGCATTGAAGGTATTTATAGAACCGCGTGTCTTTATCAGCTGCGATGAATGAAAATGCTTCTCTCTCCTTTTTTCTTTCCTTTAAACTGCAGTGAAACATAAGAAACCACATGAATGATTTGTGCGTTTCTCGCAGGGGCCGTGTGTTTTGGTGTGTGTCAGATGTGCCCTTTGGCATCGCTCGCTCCCGATGTCCCTGCCCTGGGGCAGCAATCGAGCACGGAGCCATGAGTGTCCCTGGCCGGCTCGGGCGGCTCCATGCTCCGGAGCCTCCTCCGAAGGCCTGGCGCTGCCGCGGGAGCGAAAGCTCCTGCAAAGGGCTTGGAAAGAGCTGCCAGGCTGCAGCGCATCCAGAATCACGTTATGCACGTCCACAGGAATGTGAATTTTACTGCATTTTTTATGGTAATGCTTTCCTGGGTTGAAACATTTTTGAGAGTGAAGATGCACTTAGAGTTGCTTGATTTGATTGCCCGTGAAGGAGCAGGGGATAATTGCCCACTTCATTAGTGTACGGGTGCTGGCTCAGCGCGCAGTGCGGGCAGCCTGCAACTCCACGCGGGTCCATGCTGCCCTGCCTGAGAGGGCGGTGCTGGAGCTGCAGGAGCCCGTGCAGAGGCAGGAACTCGCTGTGCATCGCAGTGCAGGGCCGGGGTGCAGCGAGCACTCGGTTTACGTGTGAAGCCCCCGGGCACTCTGCGGAGCCAGCGCTCTCTGTGCTCCCCGCACGCAGTCAGGTACTTGTAGCACTGGCCTTTCCGCCACGATTGAACCTGCAGCATGAACAGCCGTGGGGCTAGTGCAAGAATAAGGGGATTTTCCTTGCTGGGGTATGACCAATTGCTGCGAGACTAATGATTTTTTCACAATACTCCAGCATTTGTTTCTGCATAAAACATGAAGTCAGACAAGTAGGTGGTTCCTTTTCTTTTTTTCTTTAAGTGATCTTTGTTGCTTTCTTTAAGCGTACAGAAAAATATCTGGAGTCTGAGGACTTTAGCAATTATCAGTGGTGACTGGGTTTGATGTGGCTCACCTGCCTACTGTTCTTAGAAAAGCATTGTTATCACTATTGTTAATTTTCCTATTAAGTGATGCTTAAAATATTCCAAATACTGTGTCAGCCTGTCCAAAATATATGTACTGACATTAACAATAGTTTGTCTGCCTTGAACACTCCTGGAAATCGTTCTCCTGTTCTTTATTACAAAGCATCATTCCGTCCTTCTTGCGGTGTCTCCCTGGTCTGCCGTGTGCTCGTGTAAGTGTCCGACAGGAGCTGAGGACGGCTGCAGTGCCACACAGATGGCGTTGCGTGGCAGAGACTGGTTCCTCTCATTGCTCTTCTGCTCGGGTTGCCACTGATCTGTAACCCCATAGCAGCCCGTAGGCCCGGGCAGGCCTCCAGCCGTCCCGGTGCTGCCGGAGCCGTCGCTGCTGTGCTGAAGGCAAGGGCTGTCAGTCCCACTCGTGCACATGCCCATACCCGTCCCTTGTCCGTGCCCTGGGATAGCAGCTCGCAGATCCACGGTGTTGAGTTTTGCTTACAATCCGAGTCAAAGCCATAGCTCAGAGAAGCAGTGATTTAGGCAGAAGCAGCTGTGAGTATAGTGACCTCCTTCAGAACTTGCCTTTCAAGCCCCTCCAGCTTTCAGCGAGATGGCCCCACGTGTTTCGTTAGAGTCCAGAGGATGCTAAACTGTGTAGAGAGCTGGCCCGGCCCTGCACGATCCCAGCCCGCATGTTGTGCTGCCCTGGCTTGTCCTTGTGACCGATACCCTCCAAGGAACCTTGTCAAGTAAACATGCAAGCAGTAACCTCCTTCGTGTGCAGGGGTAAGATTAGATCTTACACGGAGTTGAGAGTAATCATTAAACATAGCAGAGAGAGACTGCTTATTTGGACGTAAATATGGTAGCACTAGGAAGGAATACCTCTCTCTGTTTGCTAGGATACGAATGTAGCTGATCTAGACAATGTTTCCTCTGGCCCTCAGACCTTCAGCTTATCCTAGTCATCCGATGTTTCTCTTGCAAACCTGTTGGTCTGCTCCATGTGCCCGCTGTGCCGCCGGGGACGTGGTGCATCGCTGCACCTGCAGCCGCCCCGTGCCTGCAGCTCCTGCGTGGTGTGACATGAAATGAGGCGGAACTGAGGTTGCTTTAGTAGGTCCGAGATCAGGTTTCCTGTATCTAAGTGGAAATTCTTTGATTTTTGTTTTTCAAGGTTTTTACAAGGTCTCGGTGCTTGCTGAGCTCTTTGTGCCCTGAAATGTTGCAAATTTTGCATAAGACTTATTGCAAAAGTGAGCTCCAAACAAACAAGGTTCTGTAGGCTTTGAGCTCAAAGAAAGCCTTTTTTGTGTGGTATAATATCCATCCCACGTGCACACACGCCTCCCTACAGCAGCCTCTCGGATAATGTTCGATTGACACATGACGATCAGCAGAACACACCCCTTGCAGATGAACTACCAAATTATTTTTGTTGACTCTGAACACACAAAAATGCTTGCCCTAATGGTGTGGGCATCTGCTTACCAGTACAGTTTTAAAGTGCTGTTCTGCAAAACAGGACATTTGTTTAATATCATAAAGACTGTGTTAGTTCTGTCCTGGCACACTTCTCCCTCACAGTGATTGCCTGTTCTCCGGTCTACGGCAGCACAGACCAATGCCTCTTTCCCTCGGATGTGTCCGGTGCGAACAGGGAATTGCTCTTCCCGGTTAGTGACCTTCATCTCAGATAAATGCCCAGTTTTGGTTTAAAAACAAACTAGTGAAAGAATGTTTTGTTTCACCTGTGCATTAAAGCTATAGAATGGAGATTGGTGTCGGGGGAGTGCAGACCGCCCAGCCTAGCTGGGATCTGTCTGTAATTAAAACACGCTTCATTTGTAGGACACCAAGAAGCCATTAAGAAGTATTCTGCTGAGACTGCTTCCATGGTGCTAATTATTAGCAATTAATTAAAAAGCAAAAAAGAGGAAAGTTCTTTTAGGTACTTAAGCAAGGCTATTTGCTTGCTTGCTTTGCTTTATTCTCCCCACTTTTTCTAGTTATAATTGTGTATTTGCTGTTTTGTGTTACTTTCCCATGTAGGATGGGACATATATTTCAGAGTGCCATCGCCAGAAGCGCATAGGAGCTGGCCTGGTATTGCCAGCAGCGAGGTTAGCCGGACCTGGCGCGGCAGGGGGTAGAGTCGCTGTCAGGCATCACCGATCTTGTAACCCATAGCTCTGATTTTATCCTCCCTCTCATCAGCTAAATCCACCATCCAACACCCATTCATTTTCACAGCATATTTATATCAGCAAATGAGCAAAGTAAATGTTGCTTGTTTGTTTTGACAGCTATAATACAGTTTTAATTAAGGTAGCTCTTCCTCATGCATTGCTGAATGTTATGTGGTATGTTTGGCATAAACAAAGATGTTCTGCTAATGTGAGATATAGATGTGGGATTATTAAAGATAGACCATCAAGCTGAAATCCAGTCAGTCGCAATATAGTTTGCAGTGTGGAGCTGGACGTCCAGCCTGCACGTTCCCATTCTGTAGGCTGAATGTAAGTAAAGAATGAGGGCTGCGGAGACCAGATACGGAGAGGTCAGGGGAGGGGCCTGCACGGACCTTGGGGAAAAGCGCTGAGAAAACTGGGGAGAAGAACATGTGGCATCTCCATCGCTGTTGTTTGGAGTTAGCTGCTTCAGATATTGTAGCAGGAACACAATATTTAAGTTGGATTTAAAACTCTTCAAAATTGGGTATCTTTAAATGTCATTTGCAGTGAAAATGGCGTGATTTTTTTGTTGTCTTAGTCATTTGTTGCCTTTGTTGCCTTTTTAAAGGTTGAGACTATTACATCAACAGGAAAGCAGCTCTAACATTGTCTTGCAGTGATAAATGGGCAATGATTTTGCATTTAATAATTAGTTAAAGGGGAGTAACTTACAATATATGTCTTTCAAAATGTCTTTAAAATGTGCAGCACATATTTGACACATTATTAAGAATAGGATTTTTAAAAGCTGTTACAGGCGTTTTCATTTCCACTGAGTTAGGCCATTGGCATAACTGAGAATGAATTAAACCAGGTTTTTGAACCCAAGAAAACATCCTGGGGTTCCGCTGTGACTGAAGGGCTCCGGCAACCGGCCGACGGCGTCTCAGGTACCCCTGGTGCACCCAGATGCGCAGCCCTCCCTCCGTGCAGGGAGGAGAGCTGAGGTTGGGGTTGCTGCCGCGGCCAGGCACTTGCCGACGTCTTTAAGTGCCCTCCACTCATGCTGAAGGGCATTTTCCAAATTAAATCTTGCCAGGACATTTTTCAGGGTGAAAAGCTGGGAGAGAAACTTGTTTCCAAAGATTCTTGTCAGATTCTCAAAGAATCTTTAATTATACGAATGCTCATTGCCTAGTGGCAGTTATTCAGAGAAATGTATTGCTTCTGGAAGAAGGGAATCTCGAGGTTCCTATCAGAAACTTGCTGTTTGAAATACTGAGATAAAAATAGCTTATTCACTTATTACCAAAACCTGAAAGAAATTAATCTCTGTCCTTAGAGGGTTTTAATTTGAAAAGTGAGAAGCATTAGCTTTCTACGCACACTGTTGTGAGGGAAGTTATACTCTCAAAGTGTGTTCTGAGCATTTTGTTCTCAGCTTGGTGCAAAGCTAATTAATCTGTGCTTTTCTTGATTTAATAACATACCATGCCCTTCTCTATTTTTGGTAGCCTTTTTCTTACAAATTAGAAAAATTTCCATTATTTTCCTATCAGCTGCTGAACTGTTTAGAAAAGGCTCATTCATTGAAACGGTGATACCGGAGTAATGATGGGAAGATAAAACGTTCACCATGGGCAGGGCTTGCAGCCGCCTGCGGCTTTGCATGCGTCTCGCCATGTCGTAGCGGGAGGACTGCACTTAGGGCCTGCCTGGCACCGGCAGTGTGTACGTGCCGAGGGGAGAACCGTGTGTTTGCATCACCCGGAATCTCTCTGTGGCTCATCCCTAACACTATTTATATTTCATTTTAGAGTTACATTAAGCAACAAACAAGGAAAAAGTGGGCCCAGTCTTACTGGTTTAGAACCAAATTAGGGTTTTTACAACGTGTGTTACATCTTTGGAGTATTTTTATCTTCTGCCTCATTTTTAAATGTGTCTTGTCTGAGTCATCTCATCCTTATTTTAGATTTATACCCTTTCTTGCACCCAGCAGGGTCTGATGCTGGCCTCTGAAGTCATGTGAGACTGATTACTGAAGTGGCCACTGGCAATTTGTTGTCGCTCGTTTCAGTAGTTGTTGTAAGGATCAGGTAGCAGAACGCGCGTGGGAGCAGCAGCCCTTCCTCAGCTGCAGGGCTCCTTTGAGCAGGTCGATGGGTGCAGAGCCGCGGTCACTGCTCGTGGGAGGGGACGGCCTCGCCTGGCAGCGCCCGCAGTCGTGTTCTGCCTCCCTGGCCCGTGCGTGCCACGAGGGCTTGCGCAGCCGCTCGGGGAGGTGCAGCCTGTGGTGCTGCCGCGTCCTGTTCCCCTTCACAGTCACTTGATTTTCCGTGTGCTCATCAACAAAAACCCCCTCTCAGGGTAGGAGTAATGACCAGCTGTACTGCTCTTTTTATTCCAAACAGTGACTCTTATTTTTATGATAGGAAGATCCAAATGTGATCCATCTGTTCTCTGTTATTAAGCTGCTCACTTCATAGAGAAGAGAATATTCTCTTCTCCCTCGTGTGCTGTCCACATAGAGAGCTGGGTTCTCAAAGGCTGTTTGTTCTCTTTTTTTTCCCCCTAATGGAACGCTGCTACCTCATGAGAAACTTCAGTAAATTTTTTATGTTCCTGAAATGTCAGCGTTGCCGGAGTGCTGCAGGAGCAGTGCAGCGTGGCCTGGCAGCACACGCGTGCGCCGCACGTCTTCCACGTCTCCGCTGCTCGCGCTGATCTCCACAGTCTCGTGGCCGGGCAGCCTGTGGGGGAGCTCCGTGCTCCTCGTTGGGGTGGCCGCGTGGGGCTGCAAGGGCAGTGGGCGGTGTGGGCGGCCTTGGCTTTCGGAGCCGGTGCTGGACGTGCGGGAAGACCCTGCGCGGCCCCACGATCACCCGCACGCCCGACCCCGTGGCAGCTGCCCGTGTGCCTGCTGCTGGCTCCCTCAGCACTTGCCTTGCTGCCCTCCGAGCTGTTTTGCAGTTGCTGTTGATTGTAATGAGGCTTGGATGATGAATAGAGATTTTTGGCTTGCGGCTTGATTAGATAGATACATGGTACAAAAGCTCTGAGAAGTGGAGGAGGAATTTGTTTCCTGAGGACTCTAATTCTGTAGTGCAGTGCAAGGAGAGCAAACCTGATGTAATGATGGGAAAGCTGGGAGCAGGCGAGGGGTGGAGATGCAGCCCTGGAGGAACCCCATGTCAGGAGCACCCTGTCGGGAATGCTGTGGCAGGGACACCGTGTCCGCGGCTGTCCTGTGTCAGGAACGCCGTGTCTGCGGCTGTGCCGTGTCTGTGGCTGTGCCCTCTCAGGAACGCTGTGTCCGCGACTGTCCCGTATCAGGAATGCCGTGCCCGTGGCTGTGCCCTGTCAGGAATGCCATGTCCGCAGCTCTACCATGTCAGGAACGCCATGTCTGTGGCTCTGCCATGTCAGGAACGCCGTGTCCGCAGCTCTGCCCGCTGCCGGCTGCGCGTTGCCATCGCTCCCTTGCTGTTGGAGCAGGACATGCATTTCCAGTGCTCCTTGCCCAAAGCATATGGAGAAATACATTATGTTTTAAAATATTGACTCAAACTGGTTAAAGAAATTGGCAAAGCAGCTTGTAACGTCCCCGTAGCTCTTGCACTTCATAATGTGCAAGACCTGGCCATACACAGGTAGAGAATGCAGAGCTGAGCCCTGGTGAAACCTGCTCAGTGCTGGTGCTGAGCCCTGTGTGAGCTGTGCTGGGAGCCCCGTCCACACAAACCCCTCACGCAGAATGCTCTTTTGGTTGTGCTGGCAGCACACGCAGGGCCGGAGGATTTGGCTATGCAGGAGCACTGAGCTTATGCAAGAGATCCCAGTATTAGAGGCACTGCGAGTGTTTTGGGGCTAAAAACGCAGTCCTGCGCAGCCGAGACAGGGGCCGGAGGAGCGTCCCTGCGCGGGGCCGAGCGTGGCGGCTGCGCGGGCGGGCAAGGCCCCAGACTCCCCGTCCCGGATATATCCCGGGGACCAGGGAGCCGCGGTCGCATCTTGTCTTCCCGGAGGACAGCGGTTGTGAAGCAGCCTGAGCTAGCGGCAGAGAGGTCTGTGGGAGACGCACAGCACAAGAAGGCTTTGTAGGTAATTACAGCCTTAAATGGATTTGTAGCATTGGATGGTGACAAGTGGTATTTATTCCATATTTTGTTCAATATTGCAAATTACATACTTATTAAAAAAAATGTGGATAACAGAGCTGAATAATGATTTTAAATCTGAATCCCCATGGACTTGGAGAACGTTTAGGGGTTTGTTTCACATCTGAATAAAGAATCTGTTTCTTAGAAGCAAATACAAATTAGCGGGTATGGATTTCAGCTGTGGATGGGACCGTGCTCTGGTAGCTCAGCAGGTTTGTTGTCCTTGTCCCCATCAGCAGCAGCTGGAATGGGGACGTTCTCCTCTCCATGATCCTAGAGCGATTGCCCCACTCATACTGGAGCTCAGAGAAGTCAGCCCATACTTAACAAGGCAATTTTAGAAAGAAAATAAAAAAGGTTAAGGATTTTCAAATCTTGGCCTTTAATTATGTAAAAGATTTGACCGGAAAGTGACTCTTTTAGAGGAAGTTCCTATCTGGAGATGGTTCAGTGCCTGTAGTCAGAGCTCTCACCCTTAGATGGGCTTCCTGTGAATTCCGAGTAGGTGCATAAAAGACATCTATACTGCTAAAAAAGGCTCAAGTCTGACTTTGCCAGAATGGTGGACGACATTTGTACTTCTCTGGTGTTGATGAGACTGAATCTTTTTGGGCAGATGTGTGTCTGAGCAAAAACCTGTGCAATTGAGTAGAATGTTGAAGTGATGTGACCAAGTGTAGCCATTCATTGACCGAGCAGGCTGGGCAGGTCTGCACGCGGGGTTGTGTCCTGGCAGCGAGGGAGGAGAAGCTGTTCGTGCTGCCGCCGCTCTCATGGCCATGGAGGCACCGAGACCGGCCTGGCCCGCATTGTGCGGCTGCTGCTGGTGCTGGGCTGCTCCTCGCTCCGCGGAACCCGTGATGGTGCAGAGAGCCGGGGCGGGTGAGTCACGGTGCAGTGCACAGTGCGGGGCAGCAGCTCAGCTCGTCGCGCGCGTTGGGCTGACGTGGGCACACTGGTGACATCTCATCCTGTGCTCTGGCACCACCAGGCTGCCCGCGGCCTGCCCCGAGCAGCGCCTGTGCTCCACGAGCTCCCAGGCTGCCCGCGGCCAGCCCCGAGCGGCACCCGTGCTCCGTGCCCCCAGTATGCCCGCGGCTGCCATGCGCTTCCTCCTTGTGAAAACGTAGGGCTGCTTTCGGTAAGGCAGCTCCGCAGGAACAGCACCCTAGGGATGAATTGCTTTAAATCCAGTGCACCAACAGGTAGATAATCTGCAAGAGAATTCGCGTTGACATATGAATGGAAAACCCATCAGCTCCAGATGGCATGATTTTCCCCTGTTTGTAATTGTTATGTTGATGATGTTTTTTTCCCTAGTATATCTGCATTTTTGGCTTGCTGTTTCCTCTTTATTAGTGGAGCTGCCAGAGAGCTATTGAAATGGCTGGGACAGAGATGGAAGAGCTTGACACGTCTCCTGCACAGTTAGTTCTTTGGAAGCATCGCAGTCCGTCACTTGGGAGCGGCTTCTTGCTCATTGGGATGTTCCAAGCCGCATGTCCTCATGTTTTCCTGGTCCCTTGGTGCTGCAGCCTGGCTGATGACCCCGAACAGGGTGTTACAGCAGGAAGGACCCCTCTGTCGCCCCAGCCTCCCAACCAGGCAGAGCTGCACACAGGGCTTGTTGCAGGTTTCACTGCTTGTTGAATGAGCTGGCTTGTGTGCCCCAGACTGAGATTTGCTTCCCTTTTGCTCGGGTGCTGCCAGCAGTAATCCCTCATTAGCAGGAGTCTTATCTCTGTCTCACACAGTCGCTTTTTTCCTGGACGCAGAGGACTTTTCAATTTGCTCCTATAATACATGGTAATTAGATCCCCTTTCTGACGTGCGTGGAGAATGGGGAAGGCTACGTGTTGGCTGAAAAAATCTGCTAGTTACATGGAGAAAATGTAAGGAGAGACCAAGGGGGATCTGGGGACACTTTTAGGTGGGTATGTTTCTCTCGAGGAACTTGTAAAGTGAGCTCCACAGGGAGGAAAATGATGACCAGAGTAGGAAGTCTTTGCTAAGTTGTGCTGTGACTGATAGATAGTCCCTCTCGAGAACAGCCACAGAGAATGCTCTGGAAAGAGCTCGTTCATTTTTCTGTTTGTTGTTCCATTCAAAGATGCTTCTCTTACCAGAGGGCTGTGCTGGAAAGGCAGGACTGTGCCGTCTCCGTACACGCAGAGGACAGGTCGCATCCCCGTTTGGATCCCCAGTGTCCCAGGGAAGTGTGGTGACAGGGCACCAGTACAGCCTTCTGGCTCTCTGTATGGATGGCTCCTCCTCACCCTGAACCGATTTGCTGCTGTGTTGTGAAGCGTAGGTAGAAACAGAGATCATCCAAGCCTAGCCACATACTAGAAAATGAATCAGATTTTTAAGGGTCCCTCTAGTGTTCTCCAATTACTGATATGAAATGTGCAAGTAAAAAAAAATCTCTCATAAAAATGTGTGGTCTGTGAGCACCAAGGCCTGACTGGCACAACGGTGCTGGCATGGCTGTTCCTGCTGCCACTTTGAGCATAGTGGGGCCCACGATGCCCTCGGGAGTTAGTGGTCCCTGCTCTCTAAGGCGTCAGCAGCACAACAGTCACGAAGTTACTGGCTCTCTGGCCTCGTGCACAAAAATTACTCTTTTTTCTCCACAAATAATATTGCAGAGCTGTGGTTTGCTGCATCACTTCTGAGTAGATGCAGATATCCACTGGCAGACAAGAAGGTTTCCTCACATCCCAGAAATGGGCTAGCCTTATGATAACAGTATTCGTTTGTCTGAAAAGCTCTGCTGAATGTTGTGCTTTCGTCTTCTGTATAAGGTATGAAATGTAGTTGACATCCTTACGTTAGCAAGTGGTGCTTTCATGTTAATATCATGTCTGCACTAGGTAGTAACGTGTTTCATACAATTTCTAACCAACAGGAGGTTCCTTATTTTCCAGTGCACCCCGGTATTTCCGGGGCACACGGCTTGCTCAGAGATGCCGCAAGGTCTTGTAGATGTTGGTGGGATGTTAATGGCGACAGCGAGAGGCAGCGGAAAGTGCCCCCGGCCGCGGTGTCTCTGTGCAGGTGCGCCCGGAGCGGGCGCGGGCTTGGCCAGAGGCACCTCAGGAGGCACCTCGTGACGGTTTGTTATAGCGAGTGGGTATAGAAGAAAGAAAAGCAAACCAATAAGCAAAAAAAAAAAAAAAAGAGGAAAATGCCGATGGTAAGGGGCAGGGGAAGATGAGAGGGGTCGGTTCAACGTCAGGCTCTGCCTTGAGGTGTATTTTCCTTTCTGCGTGTGATCTTGTTGTCTCTTGCTATCTGATGGATTTCACATGGTATCAGTTCTCTGTTTTGATGAACTGCAATACCAGAGACCTTATGTTTTCTAGAAAAGGAAGCCACTGAAATTTTCTCAGAGTTCGTCATTTTTTGCAGGCTTAAATCACAGTCTGAATAATACCTGGAGAGACTGACCTAGAAGACTTGCAGTCAGTGCATTAATAATACTGGAGAAATGATTAAGGATCAGTGCCTCATGGGGGTTTTATTTTTGGCCCTGCAGATGCCCACACCAGGAGGACTCCTGGGCTTGTACTTTGAAGGTAGGGGCTATTTAATAGGGGTCTCCTTCTTTCAAGTGATACCAAAACAGATTTTGTAGAGCGTCAAATGTTGAAAACAAATAGTTTTCTGTGGGCAGAAGCACCAGGAGTGAGGTCAGTGGTGGGGAGGAGGGCTCTACACTGCTCGTGGGGGGATCGGCTGCGCTTCACACAGCCCAGTGGGAAGCTGGAGCCCGCGGGACCGGTCTGCTGGGAGGAGAGGAGTGCGAGTTTCCCTCTGGCAAACCCAGCTCTTGTTCTGCCACCATCACTGCTGACCTGCACTGAGGAACCTGAAGTGGAACGTGGCTCGCTACGTCCATGGGGTAATGTTGTGAGAAATACTGTGCCACCTTCTCCATAACCTTTCAGGCATCGGCTTCCATTAGGCTTGCTGTCGCTTCCAGAAGGGAAAAAATGGCACTGGGACGAAGAGCTGGCTCCTGGCGTGGCTCTTTATCAGGCCTCTCAGAGCAGGGGGCAGCGAAGCCTTGGCAGTTCCAACGCGTGAAGAGCGATGCTCTGAGGGCTGTTCTGGTAGTGCAGTTCTCTGCTGGCTTGATTTTTTTTCTTTTTTGCTATCTGACAGGTGAAATAGTACTAAAATAACAGTAACGATCAGAGTGCACAAAGATACTATTAACTATGCTGATCTAATAAAAGAAATAGAGAAAAGCATTTGTAATACAGAAGTTGCTTGCATGAGTATTGCTGAATATTGTCACTTCCTTTACAACTGATAGAAGCACAGCCTGAGTTTGGATTCACCCTATTAGTCAGTAATGTACAGATACAGGTGTAATGTTTTCAAGAACTTCTCCCTGTAGACTCTTGTGACGTGTAATCAGTTCCTCAGAAAGCGGGATTTCCAAGCAAGCGTTTTCAAACAGGTGTTTCTGGGAGCAGAGTCGTGCAGTCTGATGTTGTAGTAACTGTTATAAATGGACAAATCCTCTGAACCAATTGATTTGGATTTGCCAGTCTGTTTATTGTAAATAGCAAGCAAGCAGCGCTGGGCGGCCAGGGAGTCTCTGCTCCACCAATGGTGCGCGCCTTATAGCCCGCGAAAGCGCCTTTTATTCCTTCCTTATCTCTGTTTCTCGAAAGTTCTTCCTTTTCTGCGCATGTCCTTCCCGAAAGTTCTTCCTTTTCTGCGCATGTCCTTCCTTGTTGCTAGGGGGTCTTCCAAGCCCTCTGGTGGTCTTTTTGGTTGAAGGCTCCTCTTCTTCCTCGGGGAACTTTTCACCTTTCTGTTAGCGAGCATGCGCCCTTCAAACTTCTTTGTTTCAACCAGTTTGCATAACCTTGAGCTCTCTATTACTACTTCAGAAGTTAGTTGTGGCAACATTCTGTCTTCTGCTATCTCAGGGACTGCATTGTTGTATTGCAGCATCATGTCTTTTGCTACCTCACGGATTACATCCTTGCTCACTACAGTAACTGACCTCGGTTGCTGGACAGGGTTTGTGCGCAGGGGAGCGGCTGGGTAGGAAGGCGGTGGCAGCAAGGCTGCTCGGCAGCCCCACGCTTTCTGTCCGTCTCCAAGCCGGGCCCGGGCTCACTGTGTGCCCGGTGCGCCCCAGCGGTGCTCAACGCACGGTTCGTCCCCAAGGGGCCGCCCTGCCTGCCGAGGCCTGCCGGGAGCTCTCCCTTCCCCACGCCTGGGGGAGCCGGCGGGCGGCCAGCCCCCGCGTGCGCCTGGAGCAGACATCCAGCTCCTCCTCCACGGAGCTGCTGCGGTGCCGCCGGCTGCGGGGCTGGTGCTCAGCACAGCGGGGCGGTCACGGAGAGGAGGCCGAGAGGCAGCTCTGCGTGCCCTGGGGGAGGCTGTGCAGGTGGCAGGAACTGCTCGTAGGTGCTGCTTTCTCATCCTTTCCTGGCTGACTCCTGCCCCTTTAGGTGACACTGGATGTCCAGTAGACACAGCCGGGTCATGTGCACCAAACACTCCGTTCTGGGGTTCAAACAGATGCGCCTTGGCCAGCGGGAGATCAGCTAATGCCAACTGTGACTAATGCGTACCCTTCCTCACCCCCCGACGGAGGCACACGCGGGGGAATTTGTTGTTTATGCTTTTTTTTTTTTTATTTAGCCTGTAACTAAATTATCCATTTCATAGAACAGAAGCAAATTTGTGGTTTGGTTCCTAGTCTGATCCTCCTCGAACTGGAGTCAAGGTGAAGCAATCTGAAAGCATCCACAGGAAACCAGCATTCAGAGTTTATCTCCTGAGATACTCTCCTTTTCCGCAGCAAACATCAGTGAGCTATTGCAGGTTGGCAGAGATGAGTTGTCTGTGCAGTGTGAGCTACACAGTATGACTTCGGGAACATTTTGTTTTTGGTTTAGACACCATGCAGAAAGTTGAGCTCAGCCCTCCAGGAGGCCTAATTAGCTCCGCCAGCGTTCGTACTCTCGAATCATTAAAAGTGAGTTGTTAGGCTTAGCTGAGGAAGGGGAAACATCAAGTGCCACCTGACTGCAGATAATTACACGTAAAGCAAGAGGAGCTGGTCCTGCTGCGAGTTAGAATTGGTGCCATTTCCGTGTGCACGCTGCATTTCTCCGTGGATGCGCATTGGAGGTTGGTGGGAGTCGCGGGAGCTGTTGGCTGTTGAGCTGCACAGGTGGTTCACGCTGAAGGCTGGAACGAGTCGTGAGTAACAGCGCGGTGAGTGCTGCTCTGCAGACCGTGACGGCCACCGCAGCAGCCAGGCCATGCAGGAATGCACCTACTGCATGTGGCAATGCAGGGTTTGTTCCCTGGTCAACATCTCTCTGCCCCTGCTGCTGTAAGCACGGTTCAGTTGTACCTTAGACTTCCCAAATCATTTATGAACCTCTTCTAGTTGCTTAGCTCTTGGTCTGGATCCTGCATTTGATCATCCGTTCCTGCAATGGCAAGTTAACAATCTCTTGCTTGATACTCTCATCAGTCACTGTTTCCTCCCAGCTGCAATGAGTTTCCTGCAGGTTGGTGTGATAGGATCATCCTGGTGTGATCCAATGTTTGGAGGTGCCACCTCCAGCTGTAGAAAGCACTGAAGGAGGAAAAAGCTTGAATGAGACAGGACTCAGCAGGGACAAATTGTCATGGACGCAGTGCAGGGCAGCCCAGGCGCACTGTGCTTGCAGGGAGCAGCCCGTAGCAGATTGCGTTTAATTTGGAAATGTGTGAAAGCAGCAAATTAAATTAGACCAGCAATACTTTTTTTTTTTTTTTTAATGCAGTGTTGAAACCTTTTATTTTGGAAGCATGCACATAGCACCCCCATCACTGTGAGGCTGCCCTTCACAGTCTGCGGGGACACCCGGCAAATGGGACCAAGCACTCCGGTGGCCGAGTGCGGTTTATTAGAAATACAAACTCCAGACGTTTGGGGAAGACCAAGGCTGTCACGCGGCAGAAGCGCGTGGAGAATGCAGGCTGGACGGATTGGGTGCTTCCTCACACCGAGCAGGGTTTGGACATGGCATCTGCGGGGAAGCAAAGCATGGGAAGATACGGGAGTTCTCTGAGGGACAGAGAGGACCCGCTTGCACAAGTCGCTCAGTGTCTGGCTCTGGGCAGTGGGAGTCTCTCTTTGGAGCGATGAGTAACTGGGCGGCATCAGAGCGGTCGGCACGGCGAGCGGGCACTCGGGGGAGGCTCTTGTAAAGATAGGACCAGATTGGGGCTGGCGCCAGTGCCCAGGGCAGAGATGAACTAAGGGTACGAGGGTCTCAGCAGCACACAGTCGGGCCCTCAGCAGCAGCTTTCTGCCCCGCTGTGGTTTGCCCAAGGCTCCCTGCGAGCCCTGCTGGGATTCGTGCGGTTTCAGAACTGATCAGGTATCGATTTGCTTACACATCCTGTGTCTTATACGGCTGAGGTGCTGCTCAGTTTTCTTTACAAGTCCAAAAGAATGCTACAATATGCATTTGTTGTAAGTAGGCACTTCAACGGAGCGTCAGCTCCCGCAGTGATGTGGATGAGGTCGCACATCGCAGTGTCCCCTGAGCTTTGGCAGGACGTGACAGTTGTGCCCAGTGCGGCAGAGCCCGCCCAGGCTGCTCAAGTGCCCGGGTGGATGCAGGGCTGGGTGCCTTGGCTGGCACGTCCCGGGTGGGTGGCCCTGCTCCATGTCCCCTTGGGCCTGCGCCCGTGTATTAGCTGGGGAGACGGTCCTGCCGGGGCTGGCACTGGGACATGGCCACGATGGGGCTGCACAGGGAGACGGCCCTGCCGGGGCTGGGACAGGGAGACGGCCACGACAGGGCCGGGATGGGGACACAGCCCTGCCGGAGCTGGGGCAGAGAGACGGCCCTGCCGGGGCTGGCATGGGGACACGGCCATGACGGGGCTGCCCAAGGCGGGCCCGGAGCAGAGCGCTGGGGGCAGCTGGGCGCGATGGCTCCTCGTGGGGCCAACTGGAGCATGGCTCCTGCTGGGGCGAACCCACGTGGTGCTTGAGCAGGAATGTTAAACTCTAATGATGCAGAACTGGCTGGTATAGACTTGTCCTCCAGGCGCGGGCTGGTTCACATGGTTTGGAGGGGAATAACTTTGTCTCAGCAGATTATTTTTTCCAGACTAGATTTTATCTGTTCTCCCTCAGGTCAGCGTAGAGCCAACATAAACCATGAAATCATGCCGTGTCTTTGAGTCTTTTAGATAGAAACATGAGCTCTTACATATGATCTACATCAAATTCATCTTACAAAGGGATCTTAAAAAGTTACAGCATTAACAAATTTGGAATTATAGTTGTAGACAGCGATACCAGTTATCAGATTAATTCCCTGGAAATGCAGAATTTACCCTTTTTTTTTTTTTTTTTTTTTTTTTTTTTAGCAGACCCTGGTAACCAAAACTTGGCATTAACTGCCTAAAAAGGGGTTATCTGGAGCAGGTCTGTGTGCCGGTTCTGTCCCGGCGGCTCCATGTCCCCTCCGCTGCTCTTGCTCCAATCCCCGATGCTGCAGATTGCTGTGGAATGAAATCGGACGCTCCAGGGAAAACTCTGCCAAGCAAATCTGGGTCCTGAGAGAATATTTTTTGTAACTGATTATGATACTTACTCAGAGGTGGAATTAATTGCTGATTTCTGAAGGAGACAACACATCTTTTGCAATGTTTTTGTGGGTTGTCTTCATTTATCTTCAGAAGTGGGTTCCGTGGTTATGATTTTCTGCCTTTGCAGACAAAAGTATGGAGTGAAATGGAGGAAGTTGGAAGAAGGCAGATGAATTCAGGACTGATGATCTCTCAGAGTACATGGAGAAAAGCAGTTTGAAATATATCTTATTTTTCATCTTTTGCAGCCTTTTCTTCTGTGAAAATGTGACGCTTGATGTTCCTTCCATACTGGAGCAAACGGGGATAATTCAGGAATATTTTCCTTGAGATAACCAAGCTGCAAATGTCTAACACTGATGGGGAGGGGACAGCCAGATCCCAGAACAAGTTTTCCTGATTGTCTCTCATATCTCCTAGCAGCCTGAGAGCTGGAGAGATACCAGCTTTGAGAAGTTTGCTTGTCTGTCTGTCTGTCTGTCTATCTATCTATCTATCTATCTATCTATCTATCTATCTATCTATTTATTTATTTGTTGTGGAAAGTTGGCCTGATTTCATAAATCTTGCTCAAATGCTGGTGTTTTCTTCTTTCATGGACTGGGATCATTGGCCTCAAGTATAGCCTCCGTGGATGGAAATGACAGGAAAATCTTGCAATAGCCTGATTACTTGTGTATTTGTGGTATTCTGAGCGGTCCAGAGTCTTTTAAAACACTTTATTTGACCTAACTAGCTAAAGAAGCAGACTCTCACCATGAGGCTTCCAAACACCTAGGAGAGGTCTGACTTGGGGAGCAGACACAGAATCTGGAAGTATCTGCAGATCTGAATCACTAAATTAACTCATTTAGGGGTTTTATTTTTCCATCTCTCTGTTACACATCCCTCTCAAATTGAATGCATGTTGAACAAATCAAAGCTGGCCGTGTGCGTTGGTTGTACGCAGAGATATATGGACTCGGTTTTAATACTCAGGCTCCCGGAAGGCTGGGCATGCAGCCCCATAGAGAGCGAAACAGAAAAACTGATCCAACATCAAAGGAATTCGTAATTAGATTACTTAATTAGACTTTTAAAAATCATTTCTTTCTGCATATCTTTTAGTCTAATTTTGGAGACTGTTCTTAAGTCACAACTTGGTTGCAAGCCAACCCTCTTCTGTGCTGCCCTCACCTCCTGCTTGCTGGTGCATGGCATGAGCCCCACTGGACTTGGGTTTAATCTGAAGGTGTTTGCCCCCTTCTCTGGAAGCACCGGAGCTGATGTGTAGCAGTAAGTTTCCGTATGGAAACAGCATATTTCTTCACCGACTGTATTTCTGATTACCAGACGTTTCAGGCTCCTCTTACGGGAAGATCTTTATTTAAACTGGCATTGCTCAGCAAACCTTACCACTGCAGGGCCGAAACATATGGCACGTCCATAAAAAATGAAACGCTTTTTCACGTTGTTTCAGGTGAACTGACAAAACCAAAACTTTTATGTTTTCCTCAGTGAAATAGATCAGCAGCTTTAAATTTTTTAATTGAAGCAATAGCAAAGTTGCCCCAAACTCATTTGGAACCAAGTTTTCAAGCTAAGCAGACTTAAATAAGAGTCTTTTTAATTTGATGGGAACATGTTCCCTTCGTCAAACCAGGTTCAGTGGGTCCGTGTCCCTGGGCTGTGGTACGAAGGGCAGAGCTGCGGGGGCTGCAGCTGCGGGCGCGGAGCTGCGTCCCGGCGGGCAGCGGCGGTGCGGAGGGCTGGGATGTGGGGCCAGGGTGCAGGGCCGGGACGCGGGACCAGGTCACGGGGCCGGGATGCAGGGCTGGGACGTGGGGTTGGGACATGGGGCCGGGACACGGGGCCGGGACGCAGGGCTGCCATTCCGGCCTGGGCTGCAGCGGCCTCCTGCACCGGCCGCTCCTGGCGCTGGGTGCATGCACCCACCCCAGCGAGTGCAGCTGGCTCAGGGCTATGAGAACTGCTGGGGAGGGCACGGGTTGCAGCTTCACCTGCATTTCAGAGGATTTGTGAAAATGCCTCTTTTGGTCCCTGACATTGATTTTTCATCAAGCAGAAAAATCAAAACCAGTTTGAATCAAACATTTTATTTTGTTTATTTAATCTTTTACTCTTTGAAAATAATAAGAAAAGGTATTTATTAGATGAAAAGGCATTCTCATGTTCATTTTTGAAAGCATTGCAATGAAACTGAAGTTTTCCTACTTCCTTAAACACTGTAAAATTTAATTGAAATTGAAAAGATGAATTATATGTTTCAGTATAGACAAATTTACGATTTTTATTGAAATAAATTTGTCTAAAACTATTAATTTAGCTTTACTAAGGAGTATTTTACAGCTTCTTCTTTCTGTTCACATTAGACTTTTTAATAGCCGCAGCCTAGCATTAAACACAATACAGCCTAAATAATTTATAGAGCACCTGAAGTCATCCATTTATGATTTATAACATATGTTGCAAAAATGTCAAGTAACATTTAGCAGATGTTTATTGCTAATGTTATATTACTATAAAAGTGTGCTATAAAGATGTTATTCTTTTTTGGTAAATCAATTTCAGTTACTTGAAATGAAATTTCCTAAGCTGTTGAAGCAAAATAAAATGAAAGGCTGAAGTACATGTGCAATCTGTCAACGTGGAAAGACATGGAGGTTGACTCTGTATTTAATTAGTCTGATTTTCTAATGCAAACTTCCATGCATTCAAGGTACTCAAGAGTGTCCTCATACACTTTAGTGGTAGTTTTCTCCCTCTGAATCCTGCCCATTAGAGTCTGGGTTTTGCCGCCCCGCCAGGAGCTCCTGCATGCAGCAGGATCCCATTGTGCGGGCTGCGACGCTCCACACACCGGCCCCGCGGGGCTACTTGTGCTGCAGTATCCACGACACTCTGCATGCCGGTCCTGTGGGGCTGCTTGTGCCGCGGTATCTGCAACGTTCCACACTTAGGCCCCACGGAGCTGCTCGTGCCACAGTAGTAGTGACGCTCTGCACGCTGGTCCCACGGGCTGCTTGTGCTTTGGTGGTAGTAACGCTCCTTACGCTGGCCCCACGGGGCTGCTTGTACTGCGGTATCCGCGATGCTCTGCACACCGGCACTGTGGAGCTGCTCGTGCCATGGTATCCGCGACACTCCACACACTGGCCCTGTGGAGCTGCTCGTGCCGTGGTGGTAGTGACGCTCCGCACGCCGGTCCCGCAGGGCTGCTCGTGCCACGGTATCCACAGTGCTCCGCACACTGGTCCCACGGGGCTGCTCATGCCGTGGTATCCGCGATGCTCCGCACGCCGGCCCCGCGCTCCCTGCTAGCGGAGTGTGGCCTGCGTGGTGCCGCGCCGGCCCTGGTTTCCGCCCGCTCAGGACCTGTTCCGTGTCCTGGCCCGGGCAAGGCAGCGCGCAGCTGCCTGCGCATAGAGGCCAGAGCGGAATGGCTGCTCAGGCCCGTCCGAACAGCGGCTGGACTGCCAGGGCTGGGAAGGTGCCTGAGCACCTTCTTTGCTTGCTTCTTTTTACCCTGTGCAGCTGGAAAGAAATGGAACTTTTTAATTATGATAGAACTGTCCCCAAATTAAATGGTTCAAATAACCTTCCTGATCCTCTTGTTCTATTCTGGGATAAAGAGCGGGGAGAGAAAGAGAAATAATTGCTCGTGCATGAGGGGAGAAATGAGGTTATTCTGCAGAGCCAGCCGGCAGCGGCGGGTGTGCAAGCGTGTCAAGGAGCCGGAGCCCAGCTTGGTTTGGTGCCACCCCACTCCATTTTCATGTTAACCTCTGTGGTAGCCCGCGCTGGTTCAGTGACGCCCGCAGTGTGTCGGAGTTGCTGCGGATGGGTGCCCAGGGCAGAGCTGTATGCAGTGGAGGGGCAGCTTCAGGACACAGGAGTCCTCCAAGCCGCATTGTCTCAGCTGGGGCTGCGCTGCTGCATCTCCTGCTCTCCTGCACACTGAAAAGCTGCGGCTTTCACCTCCCGGCTGTGTTTTGCGTGAAGCGGGGCTGTACAGCAGCACGCGCAGACACGAGTCCTCCCCACTCTGAGCACCACGGCCACACTGAGCTGGCCCCGCTGTGCGGGGAGAGGCGGGGAGCCTTGGGCTTGGCTTTCTGGGACGGTGCAGACGATCCTTGGTGTGCTGCTGCCTTCCTGGTCACCCCGAGGCCTCAGGCGCTCTGGGCACCCGCACCGCGGTGCTGTGCGTGCTCCACGCGGCGCCGGCGCTGGGAGGGGATGGATGCGGCTGGCTCCGGACAGCCGCGGCTCTGGGCACCGGCCGTGCCGTCTACTCGCGGCAGCACCACGTGCTGCACGGCCGCAGCCAGCCAGTGTTTCCCCTTTGCTGTGTGGTAAGAGCGAACAATTACCGCTTGCTTTACAGTAATAATAATAGTCATTAAGAATAATAACTCCATCTGTGGATTTTAAGTAGTGTATTTAACATAAGGACGAATGCCTACTTTCAGCGGTGCACAATGGAGAAAATAACACTTAGATGCAAGCCATAGAAACGTACCTAAATAACACTTACCAAGCATCGTATCGTGATCCGAACATTGTGCCAGTCTAGAGAAAGAACCTCCAAAATAATTAGAATCCTTCCTCAGGAAATGGTCTCCTTGTCTTGTTGAGTGGATCAGTGTTGGTAATAATACAGGAAGGCCTCCAAATGTTAGAATTTGAAAGTAATAACTGAGGCGGCGCAGAACAAAACCCGCAGAAGATGCAAAGGAATGAGTGGTTCGGCAGTGCGGATTGTGGGCACCGCGCGCCCGAGGTGCAGGGGCCGCACGCGCTGGGGCAGAGCCTCCTGCTCGCTCCCGGGTGCCTCTGAAGCCCAGCAAGGTCTGACCGGTGGCTGGTCACAGAGCCAGGCTGGGCCGTGGCCGGAGGGGACCCCTGGACACGGTTGCTCCCTGGTGTCAGTTTGTATCCACTGCCTCTCTCCTGCGGCTGGGCAGCATCGAGAAGATTCTGGTCCATCATCTATCGTCCCCTCGACTACCTATACACTGGCAAGGTCCCCGCGAGCTGGCTCTTCGGCAGGCTGGATGGTGCCAGCTCTCCCAGCCTCTTCTTTGAGACGGGCTCCAGGAGGTCCCTTGGTCACCTCTGTGGTCTTCCCCTGGGCTCCCTCCATGAGGTCCATGTCTGTCTTGTTCTGGGGAGTCCAGACCTGGACCAGCACCGCCGTGTGGCCTCCCCATGCCAAGCACAGGGGGAGGATCATCTGCCCCTCTGCTCAGCATGGGCCGCCTTCAGCTCTCCCCATCCACGTGGCTGCCAGGCCACCTTCAGCCGCCTTCAGGCCGCCTTCAGCTCTCCCCATCCACGTGGCTGCCAGGATGAACTCCTGGATGACATTTGTTTGTCCCCTCTGTCACTTCAGTGCCGCTGGTAACCCCGGTTGGGTCCTGCACTCGTGCCCTTGGCCAGTCCCGTGTGGGCACTGCTGTGCCCTTGGGTCGTCTGCTGGAGGCTCTTCCCAATTTGCAGAGGGGAGGATCATCGTGAAATGGCCTTCTACCGGAATAAGACAGTTTTGCAGGGAGGCAGCTCCGTTCTGGGCACGTAGGAGCACTAAGAAGCCCCGTGTTTTGAGCGCTGACCTTGGAGTGGGTGATGCGTTCCTTGGCGGCCGCCAGGACGGAGCGTGCACTGTGCTGCGCTGCTGTCCCTGCCACGGCGCCCTCGGCGGGACGGGGAGGCTCCTGTCGGGCAGGTAGTGTGGCAGGTCACAGAGCCGCTGGTGCCGGCACGCGGGTGTCACACTCATGCCTCTGCTTGGGGTGAGGCCGCCACGAGCTGCGCTGGTGCCCCTGCCTCAGAGAGCTCCCCGGCTGCTGGGGAAGAGCCTGTTTGCCCCTCGGGGTTGTTCTTACAGAGCAGCAGAGGCTTGTAACATTAATAATAACTGTAAAGCATACATTAAGAAGCAGAAAAGGTATTTGGCTCTTCACAGGGTTCACCAGGGCATCCTGAGGTTGTTGATGAAGCAGCAGATGAATGTAAGACACTGGCGCTAATTCAGAGTGGTTTCCAGCCCACGGAAGCAACATTTTTTTACTAATTAGAAATGGATTTTGGCCAATGCAAAATAACCCCATCTTCCTAGGACGACGTAGCAGTTGGTTTGTGTAGTACATTTGATTCCTTAGAGCATCATAGAGATTCATTTTTAATCGCACAATAACTGACTGTTTTTACATGATTTCAGAGCTACTTGTTAATAGTATGTTTGAATCCTGAGCGCCTGCGGGGGCTCATTTATAGCCCTGGGCCTGCATTATACCTTTAATTTCCTTTGTTCTCTCCCAGCACTCCCCGCATTCCCGGGCTGCTAATGCTCGCCTGAGCTTCCTGTCAGTCACACTATACTGTAGTTCCTTTTTTCTCACCGTGTAATCTTCTCCACGGATACGAGCAGGCAGAGCAGATCAGCCTGAGTGCTGGGGCACGAGGGCTCTGCTTGGGATCTGCTTGGGTTCTGCTCTTGTTCTGCTCATGTTCTGCTCGTGTTCTGCTCAGGATCTGCTCGTGTTCTGCTCAGGCTCTGCTTGGGCTCTGCTGGGGATCTGCTCAGGTTCTGCTTGTGCTCTGCTCATGTTCCTCTCAGGTTCTACTCAGGCTCTTCTTGGGCTCTCGTGCTCTCCCAGCGGCACAAAGGAGAGCAGTGGTTCCCTGCGCGCGGAGCCGGCCCTGTGTTGCAGCCCGGGGCGACGTGGCCGCCACAAGGGAGGACAGAGCAGATGTGCTCAGCTCTGGGGACGACTGAGCCTCTGCTCCCGGTTGCTGCTTTGCTCCCCCGTCTTCATCAATACTTCCAAATTTTTCCCCATCTAAGTCACTTCTACCTCCTCTCAAATCTCCGATCCCGCTTCAGGTTTTCCTTGGTCTTTCTACTTCATTCAGATTCATTTTCCAATCTGAAAGCTTTTAACACTAAATTCTTCCCATCTCTCCTGTTGTCCTACTTCTCTCTCCCACTATTTTTAGCAGGTTCACCACTTTGGGAACTTTCTGTGGGTTTTCATTGCAATGCAATCTACATGGTCTGTCTGATAGCCCTGCTCAACTTCTCATTGCTCTTAAATATTTTCTGCCTTCTGACATGTATTAATCCTGCCTTGGTGTCTTTTCATTGTCCGTAGATTTCCAGGACCGTTTCCATCCCGTTGTGGCGCCCCGGTGCTTTCCTGCCCACTCCCTGGGCCCTGCCCATCCGGGGCTCATGGCTTTGGGCAGGCGGGCTGCTCTTTCTGGCTAAAACAGAGGAGCTGATGACTTCTATATCTAAACTGTAGCTCTTATTTTGCTGCTACTTGGAAGTCTTGTGGCAGCAAACATGCGGTAGTTGTGGTGGCCTTGTAATAATGTCCCTGCATCCATTGCAGCGATGCCGGCTTCCAGCGCTGGGCTGCACTAACGGCAGCTGGAAAAGGCCGTTAATTACAGCAACATACAGAAATGCAGGGATGGAAAGAGAAACCTGACCATACCAGCCTGTCCTTAAAAATTTCCTACTGTAAGGCTTGGAAAGAATTTCTTAGGTCTCTAATGTTGTAGAGAGTTGTGTTTAGTGTTCAAAGTTATACTGGAGTACAAAGTTATACATCCTTATTTTCATTGTTGAAGCTGGAAAAACTTCCAGATAAATTAAGAGTGATAAAATGAAGAGATTCACTGGATCTTTAAAATTTAATTTTAGTTTTCAGTCTTTCTCATATTCGAGGATGTTGGATGCTGCTGTTTTGCTTCTATTGGGCGTTAATACCAGGCCTTGAGGTGGGAATGTCACTGCATGTCCATTATGTATCTGAAGTTTTATTATACTTTTGTATTGCCGTATTCTGGCTGATTTGTAATTAGATACAGAATAGACAGGAAAAAAACAAAATGTTGGCAGTGTTAGGATAGCGAAGAGACAAAAACCTGTCGGGTTGTGGTGCAGCGTGTTCTCCTTTGTGAGACGTCGCTGGCAGATGCTGTGCGTTCTCCTCCCTGGTTCAGCGGGGAGGAAGCTCCCGCCGAGGGGCCGGAGCCGTCGCGGCGCTGCGGAGCGATGCGGAGTGCGGTGGAGCGCGGCTGCCCGGGCGCAGGGCGCGCGACCGTGGGGCCGGCACCGGCCTCCTGCAGGCAGTCCGCAGTGCTCGGCACCTTCCCCGGCAGCCGCTGCAAGCGGAGCCTCGGAGTGCCCCGCGCTGCTGGTCGGGTCTGCGCGTGCATGTGCGGAGATGATGCCGCTTGTAGAAGTTCAGTTATATTGTGCTCAAAAAGTAATACGCTGCTACTGTGATTTTTTTCTCTGAAATGTTGAAGTTTGCTCCTTTTTACAACTGAATTTGCTTACTAATTCCTAAAAGAAATAATGGAGCTGAGAAGAAAGCCAGTGCTTGTTCATTTAACATCTTCTGAACTTCTGAACAGCAGAACTGTGGGTTTAATTCATTAGAAGTGACATCTCTGCAGATTGGTTCAAGGGCCTGGTGAATATTCATATCTGCATTTTTCCCATGACTGCAGACTAGAGCATACTTTCCAGATCATTTGTAGTCATGGATACACTAAAATGGCATTTTTTTTCTTTGTTTTCTAAGTGACAGCACTGCTTTACCCAAGATTTCCAGCACTGCAGTGGATTCCCGAGGTGGTGCCGGGAGCTCCCGGGCCAGGGGCGTCTGCAGGGGTTGGACTGCCAGGGCAGCTCTGCCCTGTGGTCTCTCTGTGGGTGTTTCCTCATGGCAGAGGATCCCTTCCCGGGTGCTGCAGACCCGGGGTGGGAGCGGCGCTTTGCAGGACGGGGTGACACCACGTCCTTTCCCGTGGGCTCTTCTGGTGGTGCCTGGGTATCACCTGCGAGGCAACCAAGCGATGTGGAATGGAGGTTATCTCACTGGTGGTATAAATAGACCTGCCAGGGCTTTTTAGTTTATTTGAGGCTGCTATTGCCAGGGCTGGGTGACTGCAGCAGGCTGGTAGAGACACCTTCTTTGCCACGGCTGCTGCTTGGGGCAGTAGCTGCTGTGTCACATCTGCGCTGCCCAGCCCTGCTCCCCGCTGCGGTCGTGACTCAAACCGCGGCCCTGGAGCAGATGGGTGCAGACGGGTGCGCGTATTGAGAGGAGAAGTCGGTGCCATCTTTGCTAGTCTTTGCTACTGCCAACAGTGGCCCGAGGGGCTGCTGCATGCGTGCACAGCGCGAGCGGGAGGAGCGCCGGAGACGGCGGCCGCGGCGCCACGTCCTGCCGGTGGAGCTGCTCAGGTTGCTCGGCTATGTACAGGGCTGCTGTGGAACTCCATCTGTATCGTAACAACGCCTGCTTGATTTTACCTTGTGCTAAAGCACCAGTTTCGCAGTGTGTACAGGACCCAGCCCTTACTGGAACCCGAACAGCGCTCGGCGCTCATCTCCTTGCATCCTCTCCAGGTACGAGATCTCTGTAGCACAACATTTGCAAATTTAATTTTTTTTTCTTTATCTTGTAGTGAACTTTGACCACTTCCAGATCCTCCGGGCCATTGGGAAGGGGAGCTTTGGCAAGGTAGGCTTGGACATTTAGTTTTGAGTTTCTTTATTTGTTCTGTCAACTTCAAGCCACTATGTGCTTACAGTTTATTTTAACAGTAATGGTGCTGAAATACATAATTTTTGTTGTCACATGATGGCTGCTGAGTAGACACGGGCAGAATGAACTCAGGAAAACCCTTTACTGCCACTTGGCATTACTGTAATTCTTGGTGTGGTGGTGAAGTGGCTTCATCCTGAGCTGCCCAGGTGGTTGTGAGCGTTGCACGGCAAAAGTCCTCACTTTGCCACAGGAAATAGGGTTTCCCTATGCAAAATAGGGTTTCCTGTTTCCTCAGTGGGTGTACTGTTAACCCCAGCACTATAAGCCACAAAAATGCTGGAAGTTGTTCTGGTGATTGATGGAGCTGGGACGATGTGGTCGAGAAGATCCTCTGCAGCCCCGGGCTCTTCTCCCTCTGGGAAATGTGTTGGGTTTGATTTTTGGCCAAGTAGTGTGTGGGAGATGGTGGGAGATGTCCAAGAAGATGGATAGCTCTGGAAATTAATTACTGGTTCATTTGCTAGTTCGTATTCCTTTCTCATCCTTTTTTTACTGATTTTTTTGCTCTGTTCCTGTGTAAACAACTATTCGTTGCCATTCTCATGATATTTGAGTTTCTCTGTTCATTTCCAATTTGAGCCCAAGCTCCGTGTGTGTGTGTGTATGCGAGTGCCTGGCCTTGGAGCCTTGGGTTAAGGACATGCCCCTTCTCTCTCGAACTGCCTCAGTTTCATGGCACTGATACTCTGCCATGTGTTTTCCATCCCCTGCATTTTACTCTGTCCTATGAGCAGCTTCCCTCCGCCTCGCTGAGACCTCCACAGCCCTTGCAAAGGAGCCGTCTGGGCAGTAGCGTGCTTGCCGTTCAGGAAAATCGTTGGATTTGGTCACCAGCCTGTTGAGGTGGGCTTTGTGCAGAGCTGAAGAGCTGAATGTCAGGATGGGGCAGAGAAATGGGGCTGGGAAACAGTGCGAGATGCAAACTGTCCTGTCAAACAGCACAGGCTGCGTGAGAGGTTGGTGCAGACACCTTCCACCTCCACCCAGCCCCAAAGGAGGCGCACAGGGATCTGAACGGTCAGTAGGGGTGTGCGCTCAGCGTGCCTGATCCCAGGGGACTGCGGAGCCACGTGCTGGAGAGCAACACTGGGACGCGGAGCCACTGCTCCGCGCCCGGGAGAGGAGCTGTCCCGCTCCGTGTTCCGCACGGGGACGTGGGGCCATGGCGTCCCCAGCCTTGGCCTTGGCCCCGGAGGGGCCCCGGGGCTGGAAGAGTAACTAATTCTAGTTAAAATATGAAAAGGAAAAAAATCTGTATTCTAGGGCAGGGCTGGAGAGCTGCTCCTCACGGCTGCTTCCTTTCTTGCCTGTTCGTGTTCAAAGTGGGCAAGTCCAGCACGTAGTGGTCCAGCAGGGCTCTGAATTGTACATGCAATTGGAGCAAGTGCTGGAGTCATTCATCATCTTCCTGGATAATTATATCACTATGCTGAATTTCCTTTAACATGGAGAGAAGCAATTTTACATTTACAAAATCTTCTACAACTGACATTTAATTATGGAAAATGAGGAACTACCTACCTGAAAGCTATTATTTGAAATCTGTGAGTAATTTAGTCGTTTTGGTTCATTTAAGTACCATGGGCCCATATTCAGGGAGGTGTTTAGGAGCTGCTGCACTCCCTATTCCAGAATTGGAATGTGAGCCCTCAACGTGCTGCTCTGTGGCTTGTGCAAGCTGTAAAGCCATGGGATCTCGTAGTCCAGGGACCTGGTAGGCAGGGATATATCTGTGCAGCTTTGCTTTCCCAGTTTTCTGTTTCCACGCTCACTTTTGTTTACCCCTCAAGACAGGCCATGTCTGCCTTCAGTGCAGAAACTATACAAAGTAGGCAAAATGCAATCCAGAAATCTACTTTTTCCTCCTAGAGTTGAATTTAATTGTCTTTAAGATACTATTTTGATCATGTTAAAGATACTGCTAATCAAATGAAGGTCATGCTTAATGCCATGTTTATTCAGATTAGCTTACATGTAGTATTTTCCATATAGATCTTAGAAATAATATTATTTGACTTTAAGTATTTTAATAAGAACATTAAGCTGTAATGTAGCACAGACTAATTTCTTCTGGAACAGAGATTAAGTTACGCTCTTAGCTAATGAGCAGTAGCAGTGAAATGATTTTCAGAATATGAGGTAAGTCATGAGACAGTGCTGTGACGGGAACCAGCTCACATTTCTGTTCGGCTTCATGAGTGAGATATCACGAGACTTCTGAAAGCCGCGGTGGGCCCTGGCTGCACGGGAGCCATCTCAGCATCTCTCTTAAAATTGACCTTTCCTGGCTTCATCTGCGTCGGTGCAGGCTGGTAGACAGAATGTCAAATTATTCTTCCCCATTCCCCTCAATATTATTATATTCCCCTCTTGTCTTTATGCGAGCTATCACACTGAATTGACCTTCTATGTTTTTTGTTCCAAGAAATAAAGAATTTGCTGTGGTTATGGGGAATTTATCTTTTATTATTTTCATTTTACCGCTGAGAAATGAAAACATATTGTAAGTTCTTCAACACAAATTTATGTCTTTGTCTGCTGTTGGAAATACGAGATTAAACCAGCAGATCGAGGCAGGTCAGAGGAGCAACGTGAAATGAAATTTTCTAAAGAGAACAGATGAATCCTCGGACCCGCAGGCCATTTGCAGACAGTCTGCATGGGGATTTGGGGGCTTTTGCTTCCTTTTTTCAAAGTGTGATTCACTTGCAATGTTCTTGTGAAAAGGTTCAATAGACACTGCGTGATAGTAAGAAGGGGTTTTATATAAGAGGGGGTCCAAGATGAGAATATGGAGCAAATGAATTAGGAATAGCAAACGGATGGGCTCTGTAATGCAGCGAGCTGTCTGCGCAGGAGCAGGGGAATCGGTCCCATGGAGTGCGGAGGGGAGAGCCCCAGCCCGCGCCACAGCCTGCACCACGGTGGGTGGCTCGGGAGGGCGCTGGGAAGGGCTTGGGGACGCGGTGATGGGCACCGCTGGGCATGGCGGCAGCACCCGTGCCGGGGCCCTGGCACGGCAGCACCGGGCTGTGTGCTTGACTGCATGGTGCTCCACTGACCAGTACCATGAACGGTTAATGACGATTCATAAAGCAGCTGAGTTGCAGGGATGAAAAAATAGTTTATTATTTTATTAAGAATATTGTATTTAACATTGCATTTCTGCTCGGCTGTGCACAGCAGCTCCGTCACTTGCCCGAGGTCTGGGCGACTCCCGAAGGGACCTCGCTGGTCGCTGCAGGGCCTCGTGTCAGCCTGCGAAGGAGGCTTGGAGTGACCTTTCCGAGGAAGCTCCTTCTCACTTTGTTTGCTTTGCTGCAGTACTTCAACTTCATGGCTTTGTTGCTTTAATAATTCACATAGCCTGAAGCTGGCTATACTAAAGCTTTAATCCATTTTTCTAAAGGTCATAAATGCCCACCTGGAAGACATACCATAAATAAAATTCCCTTCAAGTCTATTCTCAGCTGAATCCCATTTTGATATTCAACACAAGTTTTATCCTTTGTCTTCTATTCAACTTTATAAATGTAAGGCTTTTTTCCCTCCAATAAAAGCCTGAAACTACAATCCCTTCACATTAAAATGCCATGGATCCTTTTTCCCATTCTTTTTCCCTTAGCCTCACGAGTGCTGCAGTGGGGGTTGAGCAGCATGAAGCTACGCTCTTGGCAGATTTTCCACGTGCACATCCCTGCCCTGCTGGACGACGGCACCGTGACTCGGGCTCGCGCTCAGCGCTGCCCCGTGGATGCCGTGGTCAGGTTTATGGTGCCTGCTCTGTCTCCAGGAACGTCAAGGTTACGTCGGAAATGCAAACACTTCTGTTCTGCAGGAGGAGCAATGAGCGCAAAGTGTGAGGTTCGGCCAGGCTGAAAAGCAAGGGACGCAGCAATGGCACTGACGGGAAGGCCCCGGGGAGGTGGGAGCCCAGCATGTGGAGCCGGGAGCGCCGGAGCAAGGACATGGCCTGGCTGGCCGGGGCGCAGGGGGAGGCTGGGCACTGTGGAGGGTACCTACGGGGGCGGCAGCCCATGCAGCTGGGCCGTGCGCACGGGCTGCCGCAGCAGGACGGGCCGTGGACGCCTGCAGGGGGGCAGGGGCTGCAGAACCATGGAGCTGGCCCGGTGCTGCCCTCGGGTGCAGGGGCGCAGGTGGCGCCTGCAGGGGGGCAGAACTCGCGCAGCCGGGCCATGCGCACAGACGGCTGCAGCAGGACGGGCCGTGGGCGCGTACAGGGGGGCAGAGCCCGCAGAGCCGGCCCGGCGCTGCCCTCGGGTGCAGGGGCGCAGCGAGTGCCCAGCAGTGGCTGCAGGGGGTACCCGTGAGCCCAGCGGGGTGCGGGCAGGGTCCTCCCCACGGGCCTGCCCCGTTCGCTGCCCTCCTTCGCCAGCAGGGCGCTGGGGCGAGCGGTCAGGCCAGCAGAAGCCATCTGAGAAGCCGTTCCGTGGATCCCGGGAGCGAGCAAGTTGCGAGTTGGTTGCCCGCAGCTGAGCTTTGTTTACCGAACTGTCCCCTCCCTTGTGCTGCCTCTCGGCGCAGGGTTCGGATGGCCCTGTTCCTGCAGGCTCTCCAGACCCGGGCTCCGTTCGGCAGGAAGCCCTGGGAAGTGGGATGCAGGGCGGCGCAGGGAAGGGCCGGGACTGGCAGACTGCAACGTGGGGCTCACGCTCAGGCCCGCGCGGGCTCGTTGCAGGGGACCTCTCCTTAGCCACCCTGTCCCCTTTACTGGTGACAAGGTGAGATGCTCTCCATGAGCTCCCCTCACAGGCGCCTCCAGCGGCCCAGGGACACCTCGGGGAAGGCCCTTGGCCACTGCTCGCTGAGGGTGGCCATGTCCCCGTCACGTCGTCCTCTGTAGTCAGAGCTCAGCGCTAGGAGCGGGTTTGTGCCTTGTTGCCATAACGCAGCCTGTCAGTTCTAATTAGCACGCAGCGGCGGGGCTGACCGGGTGAGCGGCGTTACTGCGCGAGGCCTCTGCTGCCTCATAACGGGATTTAGTTAATGGTGGAGCATCCCCCGCCCCGCAGCTCTGCCATTCTCCTCTCATCTGTCCTCACATCTGTCTCCTGCAAAACTCAGCGGAAAGCAGCCGACTGTTCTAGAAGTCACTGGGGTGAGCAGCAGACTCCGCAGCCTCATTTGCACGGGAGGGCGGGCTGAGATGTTTAATTGATGCGGCCCTGGGCAGGCGGAGCAGCAGTGCCGGCCGGCTCTGCCGGGGCGGGTGTCTCTTGGTGCATGTCGTGTCGCGGTGCCTGGCTAGGGGCGCGTGTCCCCGTGGCAACATCAGCATCACCCCGTGCCTCCGCTCGCCTCGCGCCCTCCCGCCTCCCTTTACGTGGCCTCGGGAAGCACCGCTGCTTCCCCAGAACCTGCTTCCAGGTGGCCCCATCTCCCTTTTTCCTTCCCCTTTCGTCGGAAATACTCCAGAACATGAAATATGAAACGCTTTTAATTTTTAAAAGGCTAGCGTTAAATAAGGATGCAAAGGAGGCTGCGAATGCCAGGCGCGACGTGCTGTTGCGGCCCCTTGGGAACGGCGTTTCACGGCTCGTCATCATGTGCAGGTCCCCCAGCATGCGCTGTCCTCTCGCTCCTGCACGCAGCGCGGCAGAGGAGGGTTGGTTTGCTGGGACCGACCGGGCTCCACCGTGTCCCCACAGCCTCTCCCAGGGCCTTCCCGGGTCGTGGCTGGAGCTCTCCAGGGCAGGCGGGTACCTGCCCCGCGAGGCGCCCTGCGGCCAGGCTGCCCCGCCGAGCCCCACCGCGGGTCCCAGCGCCTCGGAGCACCCTGAGGAAGTCCCCGCGGGCTCCCAGACCCTCGTGTTGCCCAGAGCGCCCGGACAGACGAGCGGAGAGTCCGGGCAGACGGGATCAATACAGCGTCTCCGGAGCACGACCGCGTGTGCTGGGGGCGCGTTCCCGGCACTGCCGCAGTCGAGCTGCACTTACACTAGAAGCAGAAGCAGCTTCATGAACTGAACCAAGAAATTGCCTTTGTCCACCCATGTGGGGAAAACTTGCCTTAGCTCGGGTCAGATACATTTACTTAGTGAGTAAATCCTGTCTGGAAGAATTACGGGATTTTGCTTTTTCTTATCCAAGGCAGTACCATGATTCAGTGATGATTGCAGGAGACTTCTTCCCTTTCTTAGCATGATTTATTTCTTCTAATAGTTTGGATCAGCATTCAAAGAAGCCCAAAGTTCATGACTCCCTGATTAAGTATTTATGCCCTGCTTAAAAACAAGTGTATCTAATTGCAGTTGTGCTGAACTAAATCAGAGAAGCTGCAGTGGGGGCAGATCTGTTCCTTTTGCTGTGGCAGCTTCAGGAGCTGCCCACAAGTGAGTAACAGATAACTGGTATTTTTGGTGCATCAGGGATGGGGAAAAAGTGAGAATAGAAAATATAAATAGAAATCGATGTGGTTGATATACAATTAACAGAGAAACTATTGTTCTAGTGATAGGTCATTATAATGCAGCTGCAGGCAGGGAGACTCTCAGTTTGCACTGAGCAGAATTTGTTTGTGATTTTTCATGTTTCTCAGGTGAACCATGGGTAAGTGCAAAAAGAGGGTGTGGCTGTTGCAGAATAAAACTTCACGGGGTGGATCAGCAAGGCTGGGTGTTCCGTGTGCATTGTTCCTTTGAGCACTTCTGCAATAGAAAGCAGGAGGAATTAACGAGTGAACAGTGAACCAGCTGGAGAGAGATGATGGAGGAGGTTGACGACGGGAGATAGGGGAGCGCAGAGCAGCTCTGCACTCCTGGGGCCCTCGGCTGCTGGCGGCTCCTGGCAGAGCCGAGGCCGGAGTCGCGGCCCGCTCCAGACCATGCACCCTTCCCGCAGTGCCCTGAACCGCACATATCTGCAAAGGGGCAGGTGCGCTGCTGGTACCGGTGCGTTCTGCCATGTGGTCTGTGTGCTTCCAGGCAGGTGGTATTTTTAGTTCTTATTCCCTTGGAAGCCGAGGGCCTTCACAGTCGCACTGCCTAGCTGTGCAGCAGGAGCTCCGCTGGGCTCACACATCTAGCTGGGATTGCCCCAGTCCTGGTTATTCGTGGTATAGCTGAGAACTGCTGTGTCTGACCACATCCCTTACCAAGGCATCCTTGGGTGCAAATAAAGCAAATGTTCTGGTGCACTGTTGCGTTGTGTGCAGTGATTCTGTGTCATGACTTGCCACCGCAGTGCTGCGTGTCCTGGTCTTGCGGTGCTGAGTGTCCAGATTGTGAACATGGGCACGTCTGAGGCCTGTGCCGTGCGCTCAGGAAGGGCTGGGGCTGTCAGAGTGCAAAACACTCAGTGCAAAACCTCCCAGGTATTTCTGAGAGTGATGCATTCTCTGAGTGCCTGGGAGAAGCTTCCTGAAATGTTGTATAGGATGCCCGCTTCCTTAGACAGTGTTCTCTTAAAAGCAGCAACATATATTAGTTGCACAGAGAGGGACATTTTGCCTGTAACAAGTGTATGCTGTAACAAGTGTACGCTGTTCGTAGAACCTGACATTAGTTTTGAGTGTTTTCAAATAATAAATTAATCCAGTCAAGTCTAGTTTAGTTCCCCAATATTCGTGCAGATGCCGGAGACAGCTCAGTTGCAGCCCAGTGGCGGTAGCTCTGGTCGAGCTCACCGGGTCCCCCCGGCACCCAGCAAACCCAGTGTCTGGGCAGGGAGAAGAGCGTCGTTTGTCTCGTGCACACCCAAACGTTGGGCTCCAGAGCGTGTCCAAGCACCTTCTGCTGAACATCTGCTGCGCTGAGAAATGGAAATCCTTTATTCCTGGTGTGTCAAAGCACTCTCCAAAGTTGCGCACCAGTGCTTCTCTGTTCTTCATTTCACCCTCTGCCCATGACTGATGGGTTTTGGGGAAAGGACAGAAATGGCCAATTCCCACACCACTGCTAAATTCTGTTCTGTCCTTTAGGCACCTGTGCCTTACTTGTTTCTGTTGTTAGATCTTTTCACTGAATATTTCTTTCAGCATTTGAAAAACAGATGAGTGAAGAGTGGGAAAAGAGCAAGGTCGCAGGTCCTTAGCCTGCAAGCTAGTGAAGAGGTGATGAGAAAATGTCCAGAAAATCAAACAAGTTGCTTTGTTAGTAACAGCAGGACTAACCTGTGAATTTCAGTGTGTTTGATAGCTGGCTACTGCTTTTCTCCGTTTGTCTTTCTCTTAAACGTCCTCAGCAGAACCCAGCACGTGGCACGGCTGTTTTGCAGCAGTGCAGGTGTGGGTGGGCCAGGAAGCTGTTGTCAAATAAAACATAACAGCAGTTTGCCTGCATTTTCCTTATTGGTGGCCTTGCTCAGGGCTGCTCTCTGCCTGGCTTTCTATTTTCACAGAATCTACTGCAAATTCATTTTTAAGATACTAAAAATAACATGGCTGAAGTTGGCTACTGGGTTCAGAAGTTACTGGAGAAAGAAGGAAGTGGACAGACAAAGCAACAATCCTCTGCAAAGGTCTTATTTCCTCCTATGATAAAATTGGATCTGTTGGAGAACTGAAGGGTTTTTTAGCCTTTTCTCACTCCCAGGTTGGATCATAATGTCATTTTTAGCAGAGATTTATCTCGCCCATTTGAAAAAACTTCCACTGCTGGGAGCTTTGCATTCCTGCTCGAGGACCCCCGGGGTCTGTTTCACCATCTCACCATCTCTGGTCCTTACCCACAAACACTCCCAATATCTAACCCAAATCTTCCCTGTTGCCACTTATTACCTGAACTGTCAGCCTTGGATATGGGAATGGATTGTGCTCTTCCACTTTGCAGCAGCCTTTGGTGTAAATAAGGATTATGCCTCCTTCAGTCATCTCCCTTTCAAGCCAGCCAGCTTGTTTTGATGTGTTTTTTTCTTCATAAGACTGTCTTCTGATTACTTTTGGCATCTCTACTTGATTATTCTCACCTAATTGCAGTGCTCATTGCATTGGCCCTAAGGGCTCATTCCCTTTTTCCAGACACGCTTTGCCGAGGCTGCTGGGGGCTCCTCAGGAGCTGCTTTTATTCCATTACCAAGGTTGTTAGAGCAGCAAAGAGCTCCAGGTACAGCTGGACTCGAGCTGGACTCGGCGCATTCCCTCCATCTCCCTGCGTGTCCTGGCGGTGAGTGCCGCCGCCTCCTCCGGATGAAGACGACCCTGATCACTTTCCGCGGATCATGTGCTCGTGATGAGCATCTGAGAGCACTTCCAGCAAGGCAGGGGCTCAAATAGCCATGGCTCAGTGATTCTTTCAAGAGCCAAACCTTTGGGGAATTCTACTGTCTCTTTCAGCCTTTTTAGCTGTCCTTGGAGTTTAGGTTTCTTCCCGTTTTTCTGAGTTATCTATTAACTAACATGACTTGTTTTGTGTGTGTGTATGTGTTTGTACATCAGTATCTCAAAGATAGATATTGGAAAACTACATCTACCCTAGCAGATTTCGGCAATACCAGCCTGGTATTTTCTTTCTGACCCAAACTGAGTCAGATTAGTGACAGTTATTGACAGTTCTGGAGTTACGGCAGCGCCCTCACACCTCACGGGACAGCCCGTACTGCACCCCAGCGCACATGGAACGGGCTCCTGCGCTCTCCTGTGTCCTAGGAGGTCGGTGGCTGGGGAGGCAGCCCGCTCTTGCCCGGAGCTGTCAACAACAGTCCACACCAGTCTAGTAATACGCACTAGAGCAGCTCCCTTGCTTAAAACACAGAAATAACAGGCTTAGGTTTCATTTCAAGCTGTAACGGGGCCCGCTGGAGCTCCGTTGCACGGGGTTGTCCAGGTCTGTAGGAGCAGTTTCCTATAACACTGTTTTAAAATTTACTAAAGATAACAGATTTTCAGATGTCTTCTGGGAATCTGCCTGTAATTTCCATAAAGTGAGGAAACCAGCTTGCGGGAAGAGAGAGAGCATGGAGAGAGAGGCATGCAAGACTACCGAAAAGCGCTCTCTTCCTTTCGGTGTCTGAGGTTTACATGCTGCCCAACCCTCCCTCCACTCCCCACCACATTATTTCTTTCTGGTTTATTTGAGTTAATGTCTCTGAGGAGGTAAAGATGTCTACCGATTTTTGGAGCTGTTTATTGCCTAGCAGGTTTATTAATCACCTAAATCCAAAACCTGATTACAGGAACCTGTGTTTACTGTAGGACTAGATGATTCTTTTCAGTGTGACATGAGGGAAGTGCTTAATCTGAACCAACTAAAATTGCCTTAAATCATAGGATTCGGAGCGTGTAGAGTAACGTTCTGTAGCTCCCTCCGCTCATGAATCCTTGCCGGAGGATTGGAAGCAATTCTGTGGGAGATGCCAAGCAGAAGAGCTCAGCTCCATACGCACTGCACACAGATGCCAGTAACGAGAGGTTTTCCTGAGACAGATTTGGTGTGCTGGCTATGTTGCATTTTAGATACCATTTACACTAACAGCAGGATAGAAATAAGATTCATTTTGAAAAAAAGAAGTGCAAGCCTGGGTTTGGAATCTGTTTTTAGCACACTCCGGGCTGTTTCTGAAATAGCTGCTGGGCGTATTTTGCCTTCCCAAGCGCACGACAGGCTGGCCACGTTCATAGATGATATAAATACCCGAGTCCGATGACTTTACAGGAGTTCTGCAGATTGACCCCAGACAAGGTTTTGAACACGTTTTTAAACATTTTCAGAACATGCATTCAGAGTTATTGATGTGCTGCACACCAAGGTGCGATCTTGAACAACAGCTTTTATTTTAGGTCAGAAGAGGTTTTCGTCTCTAACATGAGCAAGCGCAAAATGGATATTTAGTGGAAGCGTTGATACAACCTGGAAACATGACCAGGCTTGCTATGAATAAAAGTTTTATGAGGTGTTATTACAATTTGTTGCCAACAGCAGTGCTGAATTAAAGGATTTTAAAGATTTATGTGTTCTGACAATCCAGTCAATCAATTTTGTGATAAAGCATAACTTTCAGCCAGGAGAAAGCGTATTTGTAAGACTCGCCGAGGCTCTCAAAGTGGAACATGGTGGGCCCTGGGCCTGGCCAAAAGGCAGGGAAGAGCCACAGCTTGGAGACGACACCTGGTGTCGGCGGGGTGTCCTGTACACGCGTGGGAAGTGCGTGGTGACGCGTGAGGGACAGGTGTGTTTGGAGAGACCTCGATGGCGCAGGTGCCCCCAGTGTAGCACCGCGCGTGGGGCCGTGCGGGGCCAGCGGGCAGGGCGGGGGCGCAGAGCGGCGCGCGGGGCATGCAACGTCCCGTGTCCCCAGCGCAGGGCCCTGCAGCTGCGCGGCGCTGGGTGCCGGCTGGGAAGCGCTGCCGGGGCCACCGCAACCAGAACCGTGCCCGGAGCAAAGTCCCCGCAAAGGAGATGCATAAGCCAAGCAACAAAGGGGCTCTCTATTGCTTTAAGAAGGTTTCTGTTCAGGATCAGGCAGTGCTAATAGCAGCGTGGCCTCTCTCGATGTGCTTCGTGGTGAGTTTTATGCAAAACTCAGCAGTGTTGATTGCAGTGGCCTGGCGGGGCCAGGACGTTCAGCTGCTTTGCTGCTTCTCAGGCATGCAGCAAAACCCCTGAGGTTCAAGTCAGGGTGCTACGAGGTTGCTCTAGATGATGCCAGCGCCGTTTCCCACGACTTCGCTGCAGGGTCTGGGAAGTGCCTGACTTGGTGCAGCCCAGGGAATGCACCTCTGGGAGCTGTTAGGACACAGTCAGAGCCTGGGAAAGGTGACCCGCAGGATATGCATGACTCAGGGTCTCTCCTCCTCTTAGAGGTGGTGTCTGGCCAAGGCAGTGTCTGGAGAACCACCAGGCAGCTTACGGGGATCAAAGCAGTCAGAAAGAGCGAGCGAGGGCCGTCGAGGGCCGAGAGAGGACGGTGCTGGTGTCGCTCGTTCGCAGGAGCCGGTGGCTGCAGGGCTCGGGCCGTGGCTGCAGCACGGCCCGAGCCGTGGCTCCCCGAGGCTCGGGGAGGCTCCCAGGAGGCTCCCCGAGGGCGGCCTCGTCCACGTGGGCGCAGCTGAGCGCCTGGCACGGCCCCGCGCAGCTGCCTGCCCCGAGCGGCGGGGCTGGGAGCCTCGGGATTTTAATTATTCCTCTGTAAACGTACGAGAGAGACAGCTGAAGCTTTGTTATCTTGGCTTTGCCTAAAAAAAGATTTTGATTCCCTGTTTTTATCCTTAATGTTTATTAGAAGTATAGTACAAATTAATGTTATCTTTTTAATTACTAGTCTTACACAGATGTTAATTACCAAGCAGAGATTCTATTTCAATTACCGTCAACGCAATCACAGTACAAAATGGATATGGAGATTGCATTTAAAAAGCGTCAGCCTTGCTTTGAAGCCAGCAGTGCCATTTTGTGGCCATGTCAGATGCCTTTGGTTTTTCTGGCATGCGCTGCGCCGGGCGCTGCTCCCATCCCTGCGCGTCGCCCCATGGCCGGTACCTGCGTGGCCGCACGAGGGACATGGCTGCCCTGCGCGCGGCGCCACTCGTACTGCCCGCCCCGAGAGCCCGCGTGCGGCCCCTGCGCTTGTGCAGCACCTCAACCCTCGCACACAAACCCTCATCCCCGGCAGGACAGGAGCAACGGGGCCGCAGAGTCGCAGTGCAGTAACTTCGCAGATGCTGTTCCATGTGTGTGACCAGGGTGCCTCAGCTGGTTGCAGTGCGGAAGGCAGGCTGGAAAGCACCACTCTGTCTCCTGCAACCTCCAGCAGCGCTGACCACACGTTCTCCGTGCGAGGGTCATTCCTGCACTGTGCTCCGGCTTCCTTTCCAATTCTCACTTCCAGAAATACAGGAAAACAAAGGAAATTCCTCTTAAAATATGGAAGAGACTTCACTGTGAGGGCGGGATGCCCATCCCTGGGGCTGTGCAGACCCCCTGGCCGTGGTGCTGGTCAGGCACCCAGCTCGGATCTCGGGTGTCTCGGGGCAACCCCANTGTGCAGACCCCCTGGCCGTGGTGCTGGATCCAGCTCAGATCTCGGGTGTCTCGGGGCAACCCCGTGACATGCTCAGCTGTAGGCTGGCAGTGCCGGCCCCGTGCCCGGGAGTGGCACGTGAAGCCTCGATGGGTGGAGTGAATCGTACCCAGATACCTGCAGTGTACCATTAATCGTGTCCAGACTGCCCCAAATCCTGCCCTGGACCCGGCTCCTGCACCATCAGAGCCGGCTGTCCTCAACGTGGACAGATGTCAAAGTCAACAAAACCTCTGTGTTTGTAGCAGGGGCCATGCATTTGTCTGCACTTTCAAAGCCATTAAAAGATGCAAAAAGAAAATCTCCCACTCGCATTCCAAAAGCAAAAGGAAGGTCTGTGGGGCCCAACTGTGGGTGCTTGCATCAGATGTGACAATAATATCCTTCAGCGGACAGCATCCCTATATCTTTAATTTGGAATGACATCTGCCTTCTCAGAAGGGAAGAAGAATCTTTGCAGAGCTGGGTTTGAGCAATCTCAGTGTGATCAGCCCCAGGCACTGCCCAGCTGGCTTTTGTGGAGCCTGCACACAAATTGGGCTGCCTCCTTATAACTAGTTTGAGATAACTCGGGCCATGCTATTAAATAAGTGTGTGACCTTTAATCTGAGCGGGGATTTTAGCACACTGGATTCGTTCCGAATCAGCAGGAAAAATGTTACTGAATTACTAAGGGAGAAAAGTTGAACCCTAAAAGATAGCGAGTAAGTTGCATTGAAAAGTTCATAAAACAGTGAAAATGTAGAGGGGAAAAAAAGAAGAAAGTTCTAGCAAAAACGAGCATAATTTCTGAGCTCCTGGATGCCCAAAATCCCTAGTTTCCTGCTATTTTCATCCAAACCTCTGCCATGGTAGTGTGGAAAATGGAGCTTGTAGAAATAGCTCAGTAAGTGATAAAGGGGAGTCAAATAATTCCTGGAAAATTATAGACTTTGTCTCTGCTTTTGCTCCTTGATCCTCTGTATGCTCCTTGATCCTCCTTTGATCCTCCAGAGTCTGAGATAAATTCCATCGATAATTTCAATTTAATTCTTGAGATATGTTTTTTGTGAAAGTGCAAATGGTACTTGGGCTTCTTACTGACAGAGCAAGGCTCTTTCACAGGCAACTTAACAGCCATGGCTTAGATGAACCAGCCAAGAGTGTAAGTCCCTCAGACACATCCCACTGATTTAATCCCAACATTAATTTTAATTCCCCTTATATTTAATAATTAATATTTTAATTAATTGTTCATAATGATCTGACATTTGCAACTCTTAATGCAGTCCCTGATCGATGGAAGCTGGTGGAAGCAGTGGCTCCTCAGGCCACGGTGGCTTCTGCCCCTGCTGCAGCCTGGGCTTCGCTCCTCGCCTTTGAGGAGCAGGTTGAAGCCAGCAGCCGTGTTCCTCCTCCTCCTTGTCCTCCTGTGATTTCCAGGTGCCACAGGAACACCCGGAGAGCAGGGTTTGCTGTGCTGGGCTCCCCTGTTTCTGTTGCCGTCTCCGCTGCTCTGTGCCCGCTCCCGCTGCTCCCGCGGCAGCAGCCGTAGGTGTTACCCAGGGCTCTCACTGCCCGTATGGCAGTAGCCAAGCACCGCAGGGGTTAATGTGTGTTTGGGAATGCTGGGAGGTGTTCGGGTGCTGATAGCACGTTTTGGTGCAGCTCTTACCCTAGACAAGGTGTCTCCAAGGCAAGAGCTAGCTTTCTCCTCCTGTTGTTTTTTACTGTGCCCTAGCTCACAAACGCCTGTTTCTCTTCTCTAAGCTGACAAAACAGCTCGGGTGGTTGAGCAGAGACCTGGGCTGCCGCCGTGCAGGAGCGAGGAGCCGGCTCCGCTGCCGGCCTGGGCGCTGGCGCTGTCCAGGGCCCACCGGGGCAGGATGGGGATGGGACACGTAATGCACATCTCGTGGCGTGAATAGCAAATGTGACTCCCGAGCCCCTATCCTGTACTGCAATAAAAGCAAAGGCAGCTGTATACAAACCATTTGGCAACAGCTGAATGTTCAGGGTATCTGGGACTCTATTAAATCTTTTATATGCCACGTCTTGAGCAATATGCTACCAGCTGATGCCTGCCTTCTGCATCGCAAATCTGGCAGCATTACATACAATTTTTTCTAATGGCTGTATTTAAGCACTGAAAAAAAAATTCCTTTGTGCAGTGAGGAATTATGCAGAAACGAGGACAAAGTGATCTCTTCTTTCTGCTCTCTTGCATTGCTTTACATTGTCACGAAACCTAGATCTGCTTGAAAAACACATCTCAATTAAAAATAAAAACACTTTATTTTTTTTTTTACCAAGTATATATTTATTTCTTCTGCAGAAACAGATGCATGAACAGAGATTTAGAAAAAAGATAGATGCTGGGACATGTAGGTTTTTGCAGATGCCCTGTTACTGTAGTCAGAGACATTGTGCGCGGGTGTCCTGCCTGTCCTGCAGCACCTGCACGGTCCCATGCTGCAAGTGCTGAACTGACCAAGCTAGACTGGACCAGATCTCTGTCAGTAATTGCATTAATGCTGCCGTTAACCATTAATAACTGCAGCAGCTAGAGCAGTGCAAACACGTGGAGCACCGGGGAAGTGCCCTGCTGCGGCCGAGCGCAGCGGCTCCATCGGGTGCGCAGCCGTGGGGCAGCTGCCACAGGTCACCCGCGAGCGGAGCAGAGAAGGACAAGGAGGTGACAAGGAGATTCTGGTGACTCCCGCTTCGTTTTTTTTTTTTTTCTAGAAAACAGAATGAAAGTTTCTATATTATTTTCTATATAGATGATAAGAGTTGCAGCTCAGAAGACTGTTTATTGTGGTTACTGAGTGCAAGCAGCTTTCATCATTTTCTCATTTATTATATTAGTTTTTTTTCCCTCAGATAAACACAGAGCAAGTGACATTGTTATAAAATGCAATACATGTTAGGATACATTAAATTAGAATTACTCATTTGAGAAACTCTGTGATGCTTGGTTGTATTTCCTGTTCTTTAGAAATGAAAACCTAAAACAAATTAAAAATTGAGAGCAAATTTAATGAGCTTCCAGCCTTAATATGAAATAAACTGAAATTGGAGAAGAATGTTGTTTAGTGCCTGGATGGCAATTACTCGGAAGCTTGTTTTTAGAGAAGTTATATAGCAGTGCCATCTTTAGGAGATACAATTAGCTCTTTTCTGCTCAATGAACTTATAAAAGATGAAGTTGTTTTCACATTCCTGTAAAATGTACAGCCAGTTTCATCAGCCAGATCCAGCTGGTGCTTTGCATTGGGCTAGGTAGTTCATCGTTATTATTAAATTTGCAGTAAATTGTGATTTTGCCTTATACTTTTGTAGTATAAGCAGTAGATGATGTGGTTTTGTGCTTCACGTGCTGGCGGGCAGCAGTGGGGCACACGGGGACCAGGAGCACTGGTTGCGGGCTGAGCAGCTCAGCCTGGATGGCCGATAGCGAGCGCATTACATGAACATTAATTATAGAAACAAGGTTTTATTGGAAAAATGAGAGTCCGGAGGGTGCCTGCGGGACGGGTGATTCCTTCGGCATCCGCACACGCTGCGCATGTTGGGTGGTCTGAGGGCAACGTCACAAGGGCCACGCGCGCCGTGGCGAGTCCCCGGGCCGCGTTCCGGGTGAGCCCTCGCCCCGCGCCGGCAGCTCCGCGCGGCCGTGTCCTGAGCGTGGACCTGGCGGAATTGCTCAGGACCAACCGTTGGAGGAGTTGACCTTGCATAATTCATAAATTCATAATTCTCTGTCACACGGTGCTTGCGATGACAACTGCAAAGCAATCTCCATAATTTGAGGGTGCACTCCCTAATTGGGGTGTTTCTGTCTGGCTAATGATAACCACCGATTACCTCATCATCCTTGTGCTGCAGCATGTCCTCGATGGCGTTATGTGCCATTAGCACTTGCAGACGGTTATTAAGGGGAGCACTTTAGCAGTGCAGAGCAATTCAGTGGCCTGTGTCTTGCCGGTGGCTTTCTCTGCCGTCCCCACAAGCCGTCCTGCCTGTTGACACCCGGCTCCGTGCGCGGTGTCTCCTCTGCGGTTACATGAAGTCACCTCCCGCTGTACTCTGCCAAGTGACGGCTGTGCCAGCAAACTGGCAAATGATTTTGTTGCAAACAAAATACATCCAGTGCATTATGGTCATAACCCTGTTATGACATATGTAACCCTGATATAGTTAACTTTCAAACATAACCCTGTTTGAAAGTTAATTATACCAGATGTAAAGTTTTCATTAGCTCATGAAAGCAGTTACCTGGATAATTGAAGTGTCATTAGTACTCAGGAGAATCTCGGGGAGATGCACCCAAGGAAGGGTCACCTGGGGAGCGTGTGCAGTGGAGTTTGCACGTCCCAACAGAGCGGGCCCCGTGACAGACCAGCCTCTCTGGTACGAAGCGCTAATAAGGTTGTGTGGGCTGCGTCGGGCACGTTGTGGCCAAGCAGCCCCGGCTCTTGGTGTTGGTGGGTTTAACTGGCAAGGGGGAGTGAGACGTTCTGGAGTTCAGAGGCCCTGGACTGCTCCTTGCCAGGAGAAGAGTCTGTTGTGGAGCTTCAGAGTCCTGCGGGGCTCCTCCTGCTGTGCCCATGGTCCCTTTGAGGTCCTTGTTCGGGGGCACCTGGGCTGCTACTAGGTGAGGGTGGGCACTGCAGTTTGGCGCCTTGCTTCATCTGGTGTTTCTGACTCTTGCGCGCTTCTGTCCGTCTGTGTTGACTGTGTTAACTTCTGCTGTTGAGGAAATGGGCTGGTTTTACAAAAGTTGGTGGTGCCGATGCAGAGGGACACAGATGGAAACCATTGATCTGGTCGGGCATTCACAAGGGCCCGTTTGCAGGGACATCCTCAGGCGCACGTCTACGGAGCGTGCGGCTCTGGAGCCTGGGACGGCCTCGCGCCGCGCTGCCGTGTGGAGCGAACGCAACCATAGCGAACACAACTGTAGCAAACACAACCGTAGCGAACGCAATCATAGCACGCGCCGCTGAAGCTTCTGGGGTTTTCTCCCTTTTCTGATATTTTAGGTGTGTATTGTCCAGAAGAGAGATACTGAGAAGATGTACGCCATGAAGTACATGAACAAGCAGCAGTGCATCGAGAGGGATGAGGTGCGCAACGTGTTCAGGGAGCTGGAGATCCTGCAGGAGATCGAGCACGTGTTCCTGGTGAACCTCTGGTGAGACCGTCCGTCCCTGGGCGCGAGGACAGGCTGGGGCAGCCGGTTGCACCTCGTGGGGGATAGTGGCTGTGCGCGGGCAATCCTTGCACCAAATAACGGCTGGAAAATCCAGAGAAACGGACATTTCTCAGAGATGTTAATTTGTAACTTCTATTAGTGCAAAGATTATACAAAATGTGCAGGGTTTTATACGGATGTTAAAGATCCAGTCCCTCCAAGGGCTCAATCTCATAGAAATTTGCTAGTAGACAGTTGTTTGAAGCCGTCCTGGGTGTATTTATAGCTGGGCAGTCACTGCAAAGACCACCTAGTGTATAGACATACCCCACAGTGAGGCTGATAGGTGTCAAGGTGCCATAGAGATACATATGCTTCTTACCCTTTTTTACTGTAACTATTTAAACAAGATGCTTTTCAAAGGCATTGTAGACTAACTGTATTTGTTAGATTTTCAGCTTGGTATCTTTTTTTTGTTAGATGCTAAAAAATTACCTGCTAATTAGTATATTTCTTGTCATTTCAAAGCAATTTGAGATTATTGAGCAACTTGAAATGTAACAATTTTTAGTAATCAGTTCCTGAGAAAAATCTCAAATTATTACGTGTTTGACCTTTTGCTAGAGAGCAGCTATTGGCAAAGTTCTCTAGAACAGGTTCATTGATGAAATAAAATATATTACTTTAGAACTCAAATATATCATTATCATTTTTTCACAATGCAAATGCATTTGCAGTTTTTAGAGAATGATGAATTAAATCCTAGGATTATTGGTCAGTTTTGAATAAGTGTTTAGCAGTTGAAGTCACGATCTCCTCATGCTGCTGGCTGCAAGGGGGTCCCTGTNTAGTATATTTCTTGTCATTTCAAAGCAATTGAGATTATTGAGCAACTTGAAATGTAACAATTTTTAGTAATCAGTTCCTGAGAAAAATCTCAAATTATTACGTGTTTGACCTTTTGCTAGAGAGCAGCTATTGGCAAAGTTCTCTAGAACAGGTTCATTGATGAAATAAAATACATTACTTTAGAACTCAAATATATCATTATCATTTTTTCACAAAAAAAAAGTGGTCCCTGTAGCCCCTGGCTTCTTCCATGCGAGGGAGCATCTGAAGTGTGGCAGGGACCAGAAGCCCCGTCATCATTGATACCAGCACACCAGGAACGTTTCTGGGCTAGCAAACATCTTTGAGCACTGTTGGGAAGGAACTGCGAGAGAGGAAAATATCTGACGTGTATTATATAAATAAGTAATAGTGTACTGTAAAAATAAGTAATGCATAGCTTGCCTTCACAGACTGTAAGATGAGGAACATTTATGAAAAAGGATGGAAAGCATTGGAGATCCAATTGAATGGAGAGATGACAGAAGGAAAAGGAAAAAGAAGAGTGGTCCTTTATTGATATTAGATATTTAACCTGGGAGGTTTGAAGGAGGAGGGGTAGCACTGTCCATAGGATGCAGCACTGAGGGGCACAATGCAGTGCAGCCAGGTAGAGGCATTTCCAGTATTCCCTTTTGTTCATTGCTACTCCGAAATAGCCAAAGTGCACGCTGATTTATTCAACATTTTAACAATTGCAAATATTTTTTTTTCAGGAGGCAATAAAAATTTTGAGAAAATGTGTTCTCTTAGCAATTTCTCCCCTTTCAGCTTGTGCATTTAGCATGAGCTTACCTTTGGGATAAGAACATAAGTATGTGATTCATAAGTATTATACAATCCCACATATTCTTTGCTTAGAAATGCTGCAGCCAAATATAACAGTCAAATGTTATTCTGTAGTGTATCCTCAGTGCTGTCAGTCTCCTTTGGAATCTACTTTGAATTTATAGAGGCGTTTTACTCTACAGTAAATATAAGGCACTTTTTCTGGTCTTTGTGGTTAAGTTAGAATTGGTGGTTTTGAATTCATTTGCAGAATATACAGAGATAATTTCAGTATAGATTTAGCATATTTTTTTACTAGTCAAAGTCTGAAGCTGCTCAGGATCTTGTTAGCAAAGCCCAAACTTCATCTGCTAATGAGATGACTCATTCACGGGGCACAAACGGGCGCGAGCGGCTCCTGCTGAGTGCCTGAGCGGCCCCCAGCAGTTCTTCGCAGTGATTTCTGCTGCGCACATCATTAGTGGAGCTCTGGAACTGAGGAGGTGGCGAGAGCCGTTCCAAAGACCAAGCGGGTGAAGGGGCTGAGGCAGCGCTGGGCTCCTGCAGGCACCCGCAAACGGGACGGATCCAGCAGCCACGAGGAGCAAAGACTCTGCCGTGGTCCCGGCACCTGCTGAGCGGGACCGCGTGTGGAACGGGGCTTCCGCGCTCCGGAGAAACCCCGGCTGCTCCCCGAGCTGGGCGTCCCGTGGAACCAGAGCCTGTCTGCAGGCGAAACAGCCTGGTGTTCCTGGCAGTGTAGGCAAGATTGAAGGGAAACAAGAGACCTTCTGGAATGTAGATCAGGATAGACATTGGAATGGCACTGGCACAAGAGTGAAGAGATAAACTGGACCTGGACAAATTGAGGCAGAGAGGGTAATAGAAACTCCCAACTTTGCAGAAAATTTGCCTCAGAAAAGCCCCGTCCCTGGGAAATGAGATGCTCGAGAGTCCATTCGTGTTTGGTGGTTTCTGAGGCGTTCAAAGAGTAGACCCAGCATGCTAGATACCCTAGAAAACCCTAGAAAACTAAGATACCTTCCTTGAAGTTACTTGGATAATTACAATTCTGGTGTGAGTTAGAAGTTTTTCTCCATGTGACCCCAACCCGGGGGCTGCTGAGCGCGCTGGCCGTGCTGCCCAGCGGGGACGGTGCCGCCTCGGCGGGGCGCCAGGCACGCGGCCTCTGGCTTGCGCCCGCACGCGCTGCATAGCGGGCGGGAGGGACGACGAGCACAGCGGTGTGGTGTGGCATGGCATGGCATAGCATGGTGTGGCATGGCGTGGCGTGGCATGGTGTGACATGGCATGAGGGACTTAAAATGGGGCAGCTCCCTCCTCAAAGGAGGTGTTGCTCAGCTAGCAGTAGGTTAAAAAAACAAGCCAGCATCCTGAGTTATGCTTGCTTAATTAAAAACCTGTAAACATTGTAGCCAGCATATGCTCGTGGTGGGAATGTTGGCAGTTTTTCGCAGGTGCTGTGTAATTAAGAGAGGGAGGAAACCCGCCGCCGCTCGGTAGGTGCTGTGCCGCCGGCGGCTCGCTCACCCCCCGGTGCCCGCAGGTACTCCTTCCAGGACGAGGAGGACATGTTCATGGTGGTGGACCTGCTGCTCGGCGGGGACCTGCGCTACCATCTGCAGCAGAACGTGCAGTTCACAGAAGAGACGGTCAGGCTCTATATCTGCGAGATGGCGCTGGCGCTGGACTACCTGCGGAGCCAGCACATCATCCACAGGTAGCGACCCACCGTCCTCAGCACCGCAGAGAGCGGGGTGCACGGAGCGAGCGGGTCTGTGTCCTGCAGGAGCCGGGGCAGGCCGGGGCTCGTGGAGCTGCTCCGCGCCCGCGGGCGATGCCTGGGCGCATCCCGGTGTCTCTCGCAGCCCTGTGGTAGGGGGTCCTTTGTGTTGCGGTCGCAGAGCCGCTTCCATCAAACTGGCTCCAGTTCTGGAATTTTTTGCTGGCATAACTGAAAGTGGTGTCTTTCAGGATTTGTTTTTAAAATGATCAAGGACTTCACAGAAATAGGCCTAGTCTTGCAATATTCATTTTCATGGCAGTGATGGCCAAAGCAGCCAGGTGTTCCCACTTTTTTGTTTGATTGCCCAGGAAAAGCCTGATCCATCTAATCCATCTGTGAGGCACTTATGTTAGGATATTTTTGCTTTGTATCTTTCTAATTTTTGATAGATAAGAAGTAGCTTTTTTGGTGCAGAGATACATCTTCAAAGTGACTGAGATTTCATCTCACTATAACCTTTCTTCTTCTTCCAGAGATGTAAAACCAGACAACATTCTCCTTGATGAGCAAGGTAGGAGCTACCTGACTACCTTTTCCTACTTTCTTCCCACAAGGTGCTGAGTTTTTAGTGTCCCGCTACTGAGTGTCTGGAAAAAAAGGTGTGAAAGGCACCACTGCTTTTATTTATTTGTTTGGTCTTTGCTTGGCCATGTGTATGTCTGGTACTTCGGAGGGAAGTCTCTTCTGCCTCTGTGCAGCCCCAGTCCCCTTCTGCTCTCACGGGTAACCTTGGGCCTTGTAGTTTGCACGGATTGTCCAGGCAAGAAACACAGTGCTTGGCCATGTGAAAAAAAAAATTGAAGGGAGTTGTCTGAACATAATGCATTATTAAGCAGGAAGAAAGATAGATACTTCTGACATCTTCCTGATCTAAGCTCTTCTGAACTGAGATCTGGCCCGAGCCAGGAACAGGGAGTTCACAGCCCTTCACTAAGAGAGTCTTGTTAGTGCCCTTGGAGGCCCCACGGGAGAGGAGACTACGTGTGAGACCCTGTAATAAGGACCTGTAGCAGAATTTACAAAGAGAAAATGGTGCAGGGCAAAATGCCCAAACGTAAATGAGAACATGAATATCTTAAGTGATAGGAGAAAAGGATTTGTGATATACACATAATTTTCAGAGCTACCTGGTAGATAGATAGAAGAAAACAGCCTCAGGAATGGCAACTGGGTAGGTTTTCTGTATTTCAGGTTGCTTTGAAAATAATGACCCACCAGACTGTTTACCTGCCAACACCCGCATTTTATTTTGTTCTTGATCACTCAACTCAGATAACAAGATATTTGAAGCAATCATGTGTTTGCAATGTAAGAAATCTGTGAAAACTCATCTGAGCAATGTGGAAGCAAGCATTAAACCACAGCCGGTCTCTTGTGTGGAGCCCTTCGCACTGGGAGTGTGTCTGAGTGAAGGGATCAGCAGCAGCGGTGCTCCCCACGGTGCAGATCCTGCATTCACCCGAGCTGCCAGGACTCTGCCCTTCTCCATGCAGATCCTCTCTCCTGGACCTTGCCGGGATGATGTGGAGGGGACACCTGCCCGCAGATGGGCTGGTGGCCGTCGCTCATGCAGAGCTTGGCAGCTTGTGCGTGTGTCCGTGTCCTGCCTCTCCAGTCATGGAGGACGTTTCGTGCGGGAAGTTCACAGAGGCAACGGCAGGGACAGGCGGGGATGTCCCGCCGGAGCGCAGACACCCTGCGGTGTGCCGGAGCTGCCCGGCCCCCTCGAGCTCTGCTGTCGCGCGGCTGCAGGTAGGGGAGCTCTCTGGGCATTGCCGGGATATCCATCAGCTCCGAGCAAGGGCTGGGAAATCGTGGCCAACCTGGCTGGCCCGCAGCAGGAGTCTGGCAACGGCAGCGCTGTCTGCGTGTCCCTCACCCGCGCTGGTCTTGCAAAGTTTTGGGGAGACTCTTGGTACTACCCTAGGCAAGTTACTCAGGCCCTCGACTGCTTCTGGAGCTGGAAGTTTTTTCTGATATCTTAGAGGAATCTTTGTTGCTTCAGTTGATGCTCATTATTCCTGATCCTGTGTAGTTTGTTTGTGATGTAGACAGTATCTTGGACAAAAATAGTGCAGAAAAAGACTTGGAAATGTGTGCTCTGTGCAAAAAAAAAAAAAATGGATCACTTGAGTGTTTATCTAATTTCTCTTTATTTGGCTGCCCAAGATAGGGCTGCAGAACTAAGAATAGCTTGATAATGAGCCATTTTTCTCATGCTTTTCCCCCCACTTTTTGTTAGAATTTTCACTTTCTGTCCTAATGTAGAGAGTGGAGAAACAGAAAGTATTTCAGCACTTTTCAAAAAATTGTAATTATTTCTTGATATAGTTTGGGGTGTTGAAAAATGTTGTTCTGATTCCGTTTAGACCAGCGTGCCCAAACGTGCTGTGCTATGCACAGAACTGTTTCGCTCACAAGGTTCAGAGGTCATTGTGGTCGGCTGAATGACTTTCATCCAATGGCAATTCCAGATTTTTTTTTTTAATCAGTGCTACCGTGGTGTTATTTTAGTACAGCATTTCCCTATTGTCTTCTCTGCTAAATGTAGGTCTGGATATATGAGTAAGACCAAGCGCTGGAGCTGGTGTAGGTTGCTAGTTCCCAAGGTCGGCGTGTTAGCAATGTTTAAGCTTTCCAAGCTTAACCTGTTACAATGCTTTTTCTCACTATTTCCTTTATCCCTCTATTTTTGTGCTGCACCATGGGTCAGTGTTGTCACATACCTTGTGTTCACTCATAGAGGCTAAAAGTTGAACCTAAGTTTTTCAAATGGTTAAAATTTTGAATTTTGAAGCTGGACTTGGTTTTGTCCCTTGTTTGAAGATCATAAGATTCAACAAGTGTTTTTGTTTTTGTTTTTTAATCTTTTCTCATGGTCATTCTTGAATTCTAGTCTGTCAAAACAGTTCTCCTTGCAGGGGCTGAAGATATTTTAGAAAGTGAGGAATAGTCACTATAGCCCTAAAAGAAGCCTGTTGATTTTCTGAGTGTTCTTGTGATTTAGACATGTTCTGATATCTGATATGTTTATGCCATGGAAACCTTTGCAGAATCCTTGTGAATCTCAACTCAAATAATTATAGAGCATCAAAATAAATGTAGAAGTAGGATGAAAAAAGCTGGGTATTTTACATGACCACTATTCAAAATGTGAAGTTCCAAGATAGGTTTGAAAATTAAGGAACAAAGCTATCTACTATTTAAACATTTTCCATCTGACAAGTCTGAAATCTAGAGATAATTTTAGGATCTGTGAGGGCTATTCAGTGGGAGCTACATTGTGAGCTGCCCACACCTGTGCTACACTGGCTGATGGCAAATGCCTTTGGCAGCTTTTGTGTTCTGACTCCACATTGCAACTGTCTGTTCTGCCATTAATTCCTCCTCAAATTCTGTTTTTATTTAAGGTCATGCACATTTAACAGATTTTAATATTGCAACAATAATTAGGGATGGTGAAAGAGCAACTGCCTTAGCTGGAACCAAGCCATACATGGGTAAGAACTGAGCTGCTTGTTACAGGTCTGTTTTGCATTCAGCGCACACCCGCAGCCTGCTGTCTTGTGATCGGTATCTGTCACAAGAGCTGAATTAATTGAACACGTTAATGCATGCACCCAAGTCATTCAGCAGAGCCAGATTGTTTGAGCTTGAAAAACTCTTGAAATGAATGAGTTGCTCTCAGAAGATCCCTTGCAATCCGGTTCTGTTTGCCCATCTTCTCCATCCCCCATGGACTCCTGATGCTGCTTTGAGCTGGGCCTGGGTCCTGCCCCGGGCAGCTGCTGGCTTCTTCTGCCCTTGGCTCGGGAGCGAGGGCTCCCCGGGTGCCTGTAACCACAGGGCTCGACAGCGACCTGCCCGGGGAGGAGATGCACCCGCCCCGCTCTAGCTCTTCTTGCAAAGACTCTCCTGTGGCTTTAATGCATGAAAGTCATGATAACATCTGCATAGTGGCTTATATGAAATGGCTATTGAAAGAGAAGCAAGTGGAAGTTGTGAATAAATCATCCTATTTTTATGCTTTCTGTTCAGCTCCAGAGATTTTTCATTCATTCATGAATGGTGGCACGGGTTACTCCTTTGAAGTTGACTGGTGGTCCTTGGGCATCATGGCCTATGAACTTCTTCGAGGATGGGTAAGGGGTTTTGTACCATCCTTTCATCTAAGACCATGCTTCTGTAGTGAACTTCAGAGAGAAAAGTAAATCTTTTATCATATTTCCATTTTTTTTTTCCTCTTAGAGACCATATGATATCCACTCCAGTAACCCAGTGGAGTCTTTAGTGCAGCTCTTCAGTACTGTGAGTGTCCAGTACTCATCTACGTGGTCAAAGGAAATGATTGCTCTGCTGAGAAAGGTAAATAGGCTTTTTGGCGTGGTTTGAGGTGTACATAAGCTGTGGTGCTTACAGGACAAACAAGACACTTTTCATGGTGTTAATAATAAGTAAAGAAACACTGACTTTTTTATGACTTGAATTTTAAGCATAAACTTATCTATGCAATTTGTGTTTTATCTGCTGACTGATCTCTGTCAGCAGTGTGTTTGGTAGCAAGCAAAGAAAAGGTCCAACCTTGATGTAACAATCAGATTCTTCTGTAGGCTAGAACTGTGCTCATTTGGTACCTGAGTGTGTGATCGCCACAACTTTAAAAGGAAAAGATGGTAACTGAAATAGCAGTATAAGATGTAGGAGTGGCCCCACTGTATTAACTGCTTTCTCTTTGTTTTGCAAGTTTGAAGAACTCAGTTCAGGTGTATTTAGTTATTAGAAAGGTCTGTGAAATTTTATATATGTATGTAAAAATGTGGGGCAGTCTGTTGCTTTAATTATGTTGTTACAGCTATAAAGTTTCTATTTGTTTTTTAGCTTTTGCTTGCTTGAAAACACAGAAAAGTCACTGATCGATGTGCTATAAAAAAGATATACATAGTGCTGACAGCAAATCAGCAACTGCAATTTAAGTTAATGTTGGGAGGACAATTTACATAATTAGATTTTATTTTAACAAGAAACAGTTGTTAGGTATTGTTGCAATAAAAATTATTCAGCTAGATCACAATGCCATCTACTGGGTTGAGTTGGGGAACACATGCTTTAAAAAATAGCTGTGGAAATTAAATGTCTAACCAGAAAATATCAATAGCCATATATATATATATATATACACACAAAAATACACACACACACATACTGTATGCATGCACTGTGCACATCTAGAGCTGTCAGGGCTTCAAAGTCCAGTAACTTCTTATCTCTGCATAACTCCAGGAGAATTGCAGCTAGGCAAGTGTGCAGACTCACCCCGTAAAGTGGTGGCTTTACCCTCGAATGGTAAATACCCTCTTGTCACTGCAATTTTAAAGATAAAGATAATTTTATGCAGTGAAGAACATTGCCTTAAAAGTTCATCCAGACAGTAGCTGCAAGTAAAGCTAATTTTAACTGGATATCTCTGTAGAGCATTTTGCAGGAGGTTGTACAGAGGTTTGCGGAACTTGATAGTGGCAACTTTTATTGCCTAGGGATTTGTATTGGTTATTTAGACTCTCTAATGCACCAGATAGGGATGAGACCTCTTTTTCTGTAGCACAGACCAGAGAAAAGGAAGCATTGGTCAGAAAGGAGCGCTCCTGTCACCTATAAGAGGCTGTTGTGTGCCACAGCCGACCGCAGATCTATTGCACAGCAAAACAGAGCGGGAAGGAACGTTTCTGAGTGCCAAGAGATGATGAAGTAATCAGTATTGCTGTGGTGAGGCTCTGGTATCAAAGCAGTTTTGCTTCCCTGCACTGCTGTCAGGAGTGTCGTGTTTCGATTTTTTGTAAGCAGGATGTCAGCACACACTGGCTTCCTTTAGTCTGCTTGGGTTGCACTTCTGTTAGGCTCTGAACACGTTCTCCGAACTGGGGCAGTGGGAGGTGTGCGACTGTCTGCTCGCATGCCCAGCTTTGGCTTTGGAGAAACGCTGAACACTGATTTGGTTTTCTGCAAAAAAAGGTTATAATCTTCTCTACTATCCTGCTTCGAACTACACTGACTTTTTTTTAAAGAAAAGAAGTCCTATAGGGGCGTTCTGTAGGGCTGGTTATTACTGTGCATAGTCTACACTGACGATGTTAGTCACTAAAAGCAATAGCTAAAACCAGTGGAAGCCATGGTTTGGCCATACAATGTGGTACCAATGCTGAATGCTTTGAAAAATAAGATGTGTCTTCAAGTTGTTGTCTCAGCTGAGCAGCCAAACCCAGAGATCATTTTGATTGATTTTTCTGTGTACTTCATAGTCCGTATGTGCGGGGAACAGGATAATACTCATTTCACAGAAGTGCTTTGGAAGTAGGACACGTGGAGCTTGCTCCTGAGATGATGAGGCTCTTGGGACATGAATATTCCTACAAAAGAGCAAGGCCCAGAGCACGGCAGAGCTGCAGTGTCTGTGCCTGTGGTTTTTCTGGCGCAAGCGGTCTATGGGACAGGCTGCACGAGGCCGCGCAGAGCAGGCTGTGCACCCGAAGCGGGCACAGGAGGAAGCAAACCAATGCGGATCAGAGCTCCTGGTTCGTGCGCACTGCTCAGCAGGGCATTTTGCTCATTTTCAGTATGAAGTGCTCGCTGCCTCCCCAGCCGGTCTCAGCTCCGTGCGGGGCCGCGGGTTTGCAGGCAGGACGGGTCCCTGCCCCTCGTGCCACTTAGGCGTCGGGGCCGCGTGTCGTTGCAGCTGCTCACGGTGAACCCCGAGCACCGGTTCTCCTGCCTCGCCGACATCCAGGCCTCCGCCTACCTGTGCGCCGTGCCGTGGAGTGATGTCTGCGAGAAGAAGGTGGAGCCGGGCTTCGTGCCCAACGTGAGTGCCCCTCTCCTGGCTCGCGCCGTACAGCCCTTGCCCTCCGCAGAGGCTCCCTGGCTTGGAGGGGAGTCTCTGACTCTATTGCTGAGGAGAGACTCTCTTCCCTGAGCACAATCTAACCTACCCGTGATGTCCTGTACCCCCGCAGAAGGGCCGCCTGCACTGCGACCCCACCTTTGAGCTGGAGGAGATGATCCTGGAGTCGCGGCCACTGCACAAGAAGAAGAAGAGGCTTGCGAAGAACAAGTCGAGGGACAACAGCAAGGACAGCTCCCAGTCTGTAAGCGGAGTCCTGCAGTAACAGCCATGGGACGAGAGCAGAGGGACTGTGTTTGGAGGTGGAGCGCGGTTGTTGCTCTGGCAATGACTTCCTATGTGGATTTATTTTAATAGAAACATTTGCCAAATGGAATCATCCTGACAACCAAATGTTCATCTTATGTAAGCCTGGTAGAGCTCTTCCACACTAATCTATACTTTGGAACTTGAAAGGAGAGCACGAGAAATCCAGGAACCACAGGCCAAGGGAAAACTCAGTATTTTGTAAGGGGTATTTGCAGCTAAAGCAGATGTTGAGGGAAGCTGTATGTGAAGGAGTACTCATTCTGCCTGAACACCTGCTCCCATGTTTCCTACCTTAGTTAAAAGTTCCAAATTAAAGGAACCAAATTTCCCTCCTCCATTGGGAATAAGAATATCAATTATTGGGGAGCAGCCGCAGTATCTGCTAAGATTTTGCCTGCACCAGTTAAGTGCAGTGGGGCATGTCCTTCCTCAGCAGTTAATGCTGCAATCAATGAGACTTACTGTAAACGGCTGAGGAATGAATCAGAAACCAGGGGAAAAATCAGAATAAGCAAACTTGAAAATAACTCTCGGAGGTTTTGCTGCCAACACAGTTGAAGGCACTTTGTATGCCAAGATCTAGGGCATGATTTCCAGGATGACTGTCTATTTTAGCCATCCATTTTGTGCAGCTCTCAGGGCTTTGAGAGGGGAACCCTTTGCCCTGCACTCGAGGGGGCAAGAGCTCAGGGTCAGGCTGGGGCTGCAGGTGAGGAAGGTGCCTCATGGGGGTGAGGAAGGTGCCCGTGGAGGTGGCGGAGGAAGCCTCCGTCGTCCATCTAGGTGCTCGCAGCGGTGGAGCACATCGGTGCACGCGGGCAGGAGCACCGGCTGCTGCGAGAGGGTAAAGCCATGCAGCGGCTCCTCTTACACTTGCTTTCTCCTTCAACAGGAGAACGACTATCTCCAAGAATGCCTTGAAGCAATCCAGCAGGACTTTGTCATTTTTAACCGGGAGAAGTGAGTGTGGGGGTATTTGGGGACAGAAAGATCCTTTTTCCTGACTCTCCAGGAAGCAGATAGCTGTTGCTTGACTGCCCCGGGGCTAAAGCTCTGTGGCTGTGACCGAGCTCCAGGCAGGCGGTGGCAGCTTTGGGCAGTCTCTGGGGAGTTCCTGAGTACAGGTAGGGGGCTTTCACTCGTATTTCAGCACATGTGAGGTTCTCTGCCTGTGCCAAGGGGAGGGTTGGCCGAGCTGGAAGCTGAAAGTGTCCCGCACACCTGGGGTTGGGCTGTGTCTTTCACTGGGGCAGCGGTGCAACACCTCATTCCTCTCTTCTGCAGGCTGAAGAAGAGCCAAGAGCAGCCAGGTGAGCCCACAGCTCCCCCTGAAGCCACCGACGAGGCGGAGGCCACGAGCCTGAACCTGACCATGTGCAGCTCTGTGTGCTCCTCCTCGGGCAGCAGCTAGGGCTGCCCAGCCCCATCTGGGCAGCGTGGGGCGGCCGCGGGAGGACTCTTACCCTGTTCTCTTGTAGCAGCAGCTGCTCCGGGTGTGTTTTTGATGCCGCGCCTTGACAAGCTCTGTGCTTGGGTGTGGGGCAGGCGGAGGAGCAGGAGGGCTCTGTCTTCCTTCGGCCTTCCCCGCTGCTGGGGTGACGGGAGCCCATTGCAAACAGGGCCGCGTGGGCTCGTGCTGCACTCCCTGTGGCTGGGCCGTGAGCAGGGGCTCCCGGCTGGAGCAGCATGGACAGCGCTGCCGTGCGGCACCGAGGACCTGCAGGGAGCTGCGCAAACCGGTCAGCCCCGTCTGCCACTGCCTGCTCCGGAGGCCACCGCTGCCCGGAGTCTCAGATTTACTGGCAGCAGAGCAGGGGGCCTTAAAATGCAGCTCAGTCATGGAAAGAGGGGAATATCTTGTTCCACCCTTCTCTTAATTTATTTTAAACGCAAAGTGACAGCACTGTACATAGTTTTCCACTGCCTGTTTTAACTTCCTCGCAAGCCTTTCCTCACTGTGGCTGTGGACTGTGGCGGCTCTCCTTGCTGCCATCATGGCTGCTCCCCGCACTGCGGTTGCTGCTCGCACTGCAGCTGCTGCGCGCGCTGCGGTTGCTGCTCGCGCTGCGGTGCAGCGGGAGTGACTGCCCTTGCACCAGATGGAGCTGCCTGGGGCTCCTGCATCTTCTCCTGCTGGGAGGAAGAGCTTCTGTTTCTTTATTTCTTGTAAACTCCATTTCACTATTTATCTTCTTTTTGTAAATAAATTTTTAGTAACAAAAATTTGAGAATAGCAGAATGACAGGGAGCATAACACAGGTTTGGACCAAATGGTGGGAGACGTGGGTACTGCAAAATACTCCCCGAAAAGCAATGCCTCGTGTAAGTGAGGGCATCGTGCACTTGCTGCATCTAGGCTGAAATAAATAGGGGGCCAAGTTCTGAACTTTCAGAAAGAATTGTCGAAACTGCCCCCAAATATTCCCTGGGGACACAAAGTCTAGAAGTGCTTGTTGGGGCTTGCATAAAACCCACTTCTGAATCCTCACCAAGGAGGAGAAAGGACATGGCTTAACTTTGGGGCCCGCTGTGCTGGAGATGGCGCGACTGTGATGCCGTTTCAGTGTTTTTTCAGCCTCGAGTGATGCATGGGAAGGAGGCCGTATCAACACGTGTTCATGCAGGGGCCCTGGGGAAGGAATCACAGGGGAGGAGTGACTGTAAAAAGGAGAAACCGTGAGGAACAGGTGGGCTTCCCCACTGCTAAAACCCACCGTGGGGTCTTGGGGACTGGGCTGGTACCCCGGCCCTCAGGCCCCCTCAGTCCCGCTCCGTGGAGCCCACGTGCTGGGGTCCCTGTGTCGCGTCCCACTTGGGGCTCGCGGGCGGCAGCGCGAGCTGCGACTCCAAGAGAACCGGGAAACGGGATTTTTCTGCTTATAAATATTTAAATATGTGTATTTTTTGTATGACGGATTTATACAGGGTGCTCCATTATCCACTGTGGAAAGTCTCCATCATCCATAATTTACTCTCCTAGACTCCTTGCCATAAGGTGTTTTCTCACCTCTGTTGTATTACAAAGTTTTGGAAAGTTGTATATTTTTACATGTTTCCATTGAATTCTTCAGACTTCCCTGGGAACTTTGCATAAGAAAGAAATACCAGGTCAGGCCCAAAAGTTTTGATTTTTGATGCCAAGTCTCTATTAGCCTCTGCCTTGCCAAAAGTGAGTAGGAGTAGTCAAATAATATAGCAAAAACACCTGCAATATGAACTTGACACTGGGCCGCGCTAAAATCCTGAAGTCTGGGCAGGCTATTTTTAAAAGATTATTTCAGTGGAAATCAGACATGTAAAGTTTATCTTTGTATTTTATGTTAATACATTTCAGTAGTTTTTAAGTGCATGAGAAAAAAAAATCCCATGTCACAGGAGGAGATTATTTACGTCATGAGGACAGATTTGTGTTTCTTGCAGATACCGTGAGACGCCATTGCCTATGTGGAGTAATAAATGTGTATTTTTAACATTGCTGGGCCTTTGCAGTCATCTCTAGGGCAGCGACGGCTGGAGCAGACGGGACGTCATGAGCCCGCGCGGGGCACGGGGGGCTGAGGGAGCAGCCGCCGCGCGGGGCTGCCCCTTGCGGGTGGGTGATCCCGGCTGGTTGATCCCAGTCGGTTGATCCCGCTCGCGCTCGCGAGCAGCCGGGGGTGTCGCGCACTGCAGCGCTGTCTTGGGGCGGCGGTGCCGGGGCGTGGCAGTGGGCAGGCCGAGGCGGGCGCGTGCAGCGGGGCACCCTTGTGCTTAGGGGAAGGCTCTGAAAGTAGGAGCTGCAGAAAGCAGCAGCGAGCACTGTTGGCAGTGGCTCCACAGCACCAGGCGGGTGGCTTTGATGACACTGCGGTGACGCAGAGGGATGCTAAGGGGCTCCCGGGGCCCGGCTGCGCGGGCACTGCGGGGCCTGCGCACGGCCAGCACGGCGGCTCTGCTGCTCCGGCAGCTGGGAGGCTCCAGTGACCATCAGAGCGGAGATGGCAACGCCATCGAGGAGCTGCTTCCCTCACCAGCACCAAGGAGAAACAACAACAAGATTCACGAACGCCCCACCTCGGCTACGACGTTTTCCAACACACTTTACTGGAAGCAATGAACACACAGGGAGTCGGGGGGAGGGACATGCACAGACGTGGAGTGAGGTGGCTCGGACACTTGTCCTTGCCGTACAGCACATTAGCTATAACAAACCGGTCACAGCAACCTTCTAAAAGAGTCTGTCAAACACAGGCAGCCCTGAACCTGCCTCCCTGGCTGCAAGACTGACTCAATCCCTGGGAAACTGTATAAATAACCTCTAAAAACANCTCAATCCCTGGGAAACTGTATAAATAATAACCTCTAAAAACTGGACTGAGGGAGGGCTGCACCACGCTGCATTTCGGTGCCGTGGCGGTGTGGGGCAGCGGGTGGCACCCGCACAGCACGTCCTGCCCGAACATGGGCACGCATCGGCACAGGCAGCCGGGGCATGGGCGCAGCACGGCGGGCGGCACCCGTGCAGCACAGCCGGTGGGGGGATCAGCGCCCTCGTGCTGCCTCCTGCGCTCGCGAGCGGTGCAGCCCGCGGTACCAGAGCGCGGCGGGCGGGAGGTGCCCGCGGCTGGGAGCCCTCAGGCGGAAGGGCAGGGGCTGCGGTTGCATGGGAGGGCGCAGGGAGGCCACAGCTCCCGTGTGTGCCCTGGCACAGGGACGGAGAGGAACCCCGGCGACCACATGCTCAGGGCTAGGGCCACTGGGCGCAGGGGCAGGGAGCACGGGGGAGCACTACAACTCGGCTACCTGTCATCTACGTTCCGCTACGGAGGAGGAGGGGGCTGGCGGTGCCCGGTGCCTCCCGCGCTCCGGCGATGCCCGAAAACACTGTGGCGCCGGGCGGGATCAGGATCCGGAGTCGCCAGGATGCCCTGGGGATGGGCGAGCAGAGGGGATGGGAGAGGGGCTGCCCGCCCACGCGTCCACGGGACCCCGGAGCCACTAGGACAGAGAGGTGATGTTGGAGCGGCCGCCTGGGGGCGCGATGATCTTCTGCGCCGTGCGCCGGGCGATGTGGTCGTCCGCCTGCGAGCCTGCGGGGACAACGCGCTGCAACGGGGCGCACGGCGCCCGCCGGCCCGCGCTACCCGGGCAGCACGAGCACCTCCTGGATGCGGCCTTGCCATCGCGGAGGCTGCAACAGTGCCGACTGCTGAGCCTGCCTGTTCCTAGTGCACGCAGAGCGCCTGCCCCTAACCCAACACTCACCTCCTCCATGGGCACAATGCCCATCCCTTCCCAGAGCCATGCGGGACCATGTGGGAGTGCGCAGGAGAGCGCGGGAGCATGAAGGAGCGTGCAGGAGAGCGTGTGGGCACACACAGCAGCATGTGGGAGCACACAGGAGAGCGCGGGAGCACACAGGAGAGCGCAGGAACACATGGGAGCGCGCAGGAGCACATGGGAGCGCGGAGAGCGGGGGAGCATGTGGGGAGTACATGAGAGCAAGCAGGCGAGCGTGGGAGCACATGCAGAGCACATGAGAG